>CM061137.1:32147520-32627550 GCA_030789695.1 Scilla litardierei
CGGCAATATATTCCGCCTCGGTGGTTGAAAGTGATACGGAATTTTGCTTCTTGGAAAACCAAGAGACAAGAGAATTTCCTAGAAAATGGCAAGTGCCACTAGTACTTTTCCTGTCGGATTTGCATCCCGCATAATCGGCATCACTGTATGAGACTAACTCATACGTGCTAGATTTCGGATAAAGTAATCCAAAATCTAAAGTGTAACTTAGATAACGGAAAATACGCTTTACCGCTACTAAGTGAGACTCCTTAGGTTGAGACTGATAACGAGCACATATGCATACGGCAAACATAATATCGGGCCTACTTGCGGTAAGATAAAGTAAACTACCTATCATACCTCGATATAGACGAATGTCTACATCCTTACCGCCCGTATCCTTGTCAAGATGCGTAGTCGTGCTCATTGGAGTCTTTTTCCCGGAAGCACTTTCCATTCCAAATCGCTTAAGCAACTCCACCGTATACTTCGTTTGGTGGATGAAGATTGCATCGTTCAATTGGCGAATTTGGAGACCTAAGAAATATTTGAGTTCGCCCATGTGGCTCATCTCAAATTGGTCCTTCATAACATTAGAAAACTTTTCGCAAAGAGTGAAGTTAGTAGCACCGAAAATGATATCATCAACATAAATTTGAACTAATAAAATATCATTATTCGCATGATTAACAAAAAGTGTAGAATCGGCTTCGCCCATTTTAAAATTCAAATCCAAAAGAAAATTCTTTAGGCGATCATACCAAGCTCGAGGAGCTTGTCTCAAACCATAAAGAGCTTTCTTTAGTTTAAAAACATGATTTGGAAATTTTTCATTTATGAAGCCCGGAGGTTGAGAAACGTAAACTTCCTCAACAACATCTCCGTTTAAAAATGCACTTTTAACATCCATTTGAAATAACTTAAAATTTTTATGGCATGCATAAGACAATAAAAGTCTAATTGATTCTAATCTAGCTACCGGAGCGCAGGATTCTTCGAAATCGATACCTTCCTCTTGGCGATAGCCTTGAGCAACTAACCTAGCTTTGTTCCGGACGACGACTTGATTTTCGTCGGTATTGTTCTTGAAGATCCACTTTGTCCCTATGACGGTGTGGTTCTTCGATGGCAAAGGAACAAGCTCCCATACCTCATTCCTCTCGAATTGAATGAGTTCCTCCTCCATGGCAAGGATCCAAGCACTATCTTCGCACGCTTCAACGATATTCTTTGGCTCTATCGATGAGGCAAAGGCACAATTGGCGAAGTGGTGGACTTGAGATCTCGTCTTGACACTATCATTAATATTGCCAATGACTTGCTCATGGGGATGGTCGCGAACGGTATGAAGCCGCTTGGGAATACCTTGATCACTAGGCACATTCTCAACAACTTCATTAGTCGGGTTAGTCTCAATAGAATCAATTGAATCAATAGACTTAGAATTTTCAAACGAATCACATAAAACATCCATAGAATCATTATCATTTGAAATTCTAGAAGTAGTAAAATTCTCATTAAAAGAGACATGAAGTGATTCCTCGATCGTAGAGGATCTTTTGTTGTATATCCGGTAGGCTTTGCTACGTGAGGAATACCCAACAAATATCCCCTCATCCGATCTCGAATCAAACTTGTCCAAATTATCATATGTGTTTTTAATGAAACATTTTGCGCCGAAAACACGAAAATGTTTAACTTGAGGCAATCTACCAAACAACAATTCATAGCAAGTTTGTTTGGTGCCGGGCCTCAAAAGTATTCTATTAAACACATAACAAGCGGTGTGTACCGCTTCCGCCCAAAATTGATAACCAAGTTGACTATCTTCGAGCATAGTGCGAGCACACTCCACAAGCGTTCTATTCTTCCTCTCAACAACACCATTTTGAGGAGGTGCGCGAGGGAAAGAAAACATGTGAGTAATTCCAAGATCATCACAAAAATTTGAGAATGACTCATTCTCAAATTCACCCCCATGATCACTACGAATAGTGACAATGGTGGTTCCGATGAGATTTTGTACTTTCTTCACAAATATTGTGAAGTTTTCAAAAGCTTCATTTTTATTACATAAGAAAAATACCCATGTAAATCTTGAATAATCATCAACGATGACTAGTCCATATCTTGCATTTCCTAAGGAAGCAACTCTAGTTGGCCCAAATAAATCTAGATGTAATAGCTCTAGTGGCCGTTTCGTAGAAATGCTTTTCTTTGGTTTAAATGAAGATTTAGGAAGCTTGCCACGTTGACAAGAATCACAAAAACTTTTCTTTTCGAAAACAAGCTTCAGAAAACCTTTAATGGAATTTAATTTCGAAAGCTTATCAAGTGTTCCAAAGTTCACATGTCCAAAGCGTCGATGCCATAAGTGTTGTTCACTTGTGTTGGCAACGAGACATTGTTCATATGACTTAGGAAGATCCAAAATATAAATATCTTTATGGCGTGTGCCGGAAAATAATAATTTATTATTATCATTTGAAATATGACACAATCCTTTCGCAAAGCTAACTTTGTAACCTTTGTCACAAAGTTGGCTTATTGAAATAAGATTATGATTTAAACCATTAACTAGATAGACATCACTAATTAAGGGTTTAGAAGGGTTACCCACTTTACCAATACCGACGATGGTTCCGCTCTCGTTGCCTCCAAATACGACGCGATTTCCATTTGCAATGGGAACCACTCCGGAGAGCAATTGAGCGTCACCCGTCATGTGTTTTGAACACCCGCTATCGAGTATCCAATTCCCTTTGGAGCTAAATTTAAATTTGTTGCTCCTCTTCTTTTTCTTTTCCTTGAGTACCTAAAGATAGAAACTTTCATATCATGGTACCCAAGGTCATTGGGTCCTCAAAAGTTAGACCTTTGGAAGCCAAGTCCAATTGGACTTTGACTTCCCCACATAATTTCTACTATGCACAACATCCGAAAAATAAGCATTCATATATACTTGCTTTTCATCCATGCTTGTGTCCTTTGGGCTCCAAATAGTGAAAATTTTGGGAACCATCATCCTATTGGGTGCATGCATGCGTTGTTGGTTTCTACGTGATGCATGACGTGGATAGGCATACGGAACATGATGGAATGGTGCACGACGAGAATTATTCATACGATGAGGTGGGTGAACATATGCATGTGTGGGAACACGTGCGTGAGGGTGTCTCACATGGTGTGCACGTGCCCGTGAACGTGTAGCATAGAAATCATCATATGTGTGAGATGGTGGAGTAGGACGTGTGTTCCTACGTGGCATGGTATTTGTGTACATATAAGCATGCCCCTTCTTTGGAGGTCCACCCAAAGTGGGTTTCTTTCCAAAAGAGGGTGTGGACGAGGTGGAAGCACCATTGATAGATGAACTACCAATAGAGTGTTTGCTACCACTCGTAGAGTCACCGGAAGTTGGCCTAACAAAAGTAGTGGCCGCTTTGGATGGACATCCCATCGTATACCCCAACCCAATGTGGTGATTGGCCGGAAGTAAGTCACTTAGGATTTTATCCAAATGGTCCTTACCCTTATTGAATCTATTGATTCGGCCTAATGTGTTCTCATATTTCTCTTTGAGAGAACGCATAGAAGTATCTAATGTGGATACTTGCGATGTGAGCACATAAACACGAGATTTAAGATTCTCGTTCTCAATACTCAAAGTCGAGTTTTGAGAAGTTAAATCCGCTATCCTATGTTCTTCTGGATCATCAATGCTAACATGTTCAAGTTTAGATTTGAGATTAACAATCTCATTTCTTAACTCTTCAACAACGGTGTCGTTGTTGGTGATGATAGTCTTAGGCGAGGTTTGAATGCTAGCTAGGTCATCTTTTACTTTAGTATATCGATTTACTAATTTTGTGTATTTAGACCATAAATGAGAGTTAGCATCCCTAAGATCATCCATAGTTACCTCATCGCCTTCGTCGTCGCTATCATCGGAGCAGGAAGATCCTTGATCATGCTCCTCTCTTGCCATGAAGCACATGTGCGCTTGCTCCACTTTCTCATCATCCGACTCTCCGCTTGAGGAATCCTCGGAGTCGGTGAATGTTGCTCCGACAAGTCCCTTTTTGTACCCCTTTTTGTACTTCTTTGACTTGTCGAACTTCGGCGCCTTCCACTTCTCCTTTTGCTTGTTTTGAGGACAATCCGCTTTGATGTGTCCTGGCTTATTGCATTTAAAGCACAAGGGTGGAGAGGCGTTAGTAGAAGTAAATTTAGATTTTTGTTTGAAGTTACCCTTTCGGAAGAAGCGATTGAACTTCTTTGCCATGAGTGCAATGGATTCCATGTCCATTTCTTCTTCCGAGTCCTCATCATCGGTAGAGGTGGATGAAGCCGCCTTGAATGCAATCGCCTTTTTCTTAGGCGCATCTTGGTTCAAATAGGACTTCATCTTTTCTTGTAGCTTCACCTTGCTATCTTTGCGTACCTCGTATGACATCAAAGTACCCATTAGTTGAACTACGGTATATTTGTTCATGTCATTACCTTCCTCGATGGCGAAGGTACGTTTTTCCCAAGAAGAGGGAAGTCCTTCAATAAGCTTTGAGCCCTTCTCCTTTTGAGTGTAGGACTTGCCGAGGGCCTCTAACTCGTTTATTATGTCAACGAAGCGAGCGTAATATTCTTTCATCTTCTCGCCCTGTTGCATATGAAACATTTCGTAATCTTTGTTTACGACTACGAGTTTAGAGTCTCTTACCCTACTCGTCCCTTCATGAAGAATGAGGAGGGAGTTCCAAATTTGATATGCACTCTTACATGTGCATATCTTATTGAAGTCCTCGGGCTCCAATGCACATTGCAAGGCGTTCATTGCCTTGGCATTGCTTACCTCCGCGGCGATCTCCGCGGTAGTCCATTTCTCAAAGTCTTCTTCTACGGGTTCAATGTATTCCTTCATTGTGGTCCTCCATAAGGATGCACTCCGGAGGAAGGTTTCCATCCGGCATTTCCAGTACCCGTAGTTGGTACCGTTGAAGAACGGAGGCCTCGTAGAGGAATGTCCTTCCATCACCGAAGATGCTCCTTCACGGTTCCTGAAGGTGTCATAGTTGGAAGGTGGACGCACGGTCTTGTTGTCGTTGGCAGACATAGCTAAGTATCTGGCTCTGATACCAAATGTAATGCCCTACCAGCTACTGCACAAGTACTAGAGGGGGGGGGTGAATAGTACTTTAAAATAATAAGGAGTATAATTCCAAATTAAATTGCAAATAACTACCAAATCAATTTGCGGAAGCTTAAATTGAATGACAACAACAAAATTAACAATGCAAACAAATGATGTTAATGGGTTCGGATCCACCCAAGTCTCCCCGACTTGTTTCCGGTGATCCTACGTCCCAACCACCCGGATCCCCTCCGGATACTTGAGTTAGAAACCTTAACTCAAGATTTCCACTATGAATATCTTGTGAAAAACCTTCACAAGATCAAATCATACAACAACGGCAATAGTGAATCCCACAACCCGGGATCACAACCTTCTCTCACAACCGAGAGAAACAACAAGCAATATAAATGAGTTATATTGAAATAAGCAAACTTACCACAAAATCCTATACCTTGAGTTTTTCTTACCCAAAAGGTGAAATGGAGGATTTGAGGAAGATGAAGTCACCAAGACCTAGCACCAAGGAAATGATCAGCAATCGGTGCCTAGGGATGATTTGGAGACTTGGATCAAGCAATAGCTTGAAGAGCTCACCAAGAACAAGCTTCTCTCTAGATGGATTCTAGATCTAGAAATGAGAGAGAATGTGTTTCTTGTGAGGAAGAGAGCTTTTGATTTGAGTGAGAATAGCTATCTCTTTTGATCTCAATGAATCTCTGAATGGAAGCTCTTACCTAGATAGAAATGACCTAGGTTCGTATTTATAGGGTCCCATAAAAACAACTTAGGTCATTCTCCAACGGATAGAAATCTGTGAGAATTAGTCGATCAAAGAACAATCACTGACCGACTAGTTCATCAACTAGTCGGTCAGTCAAACAGCATGGACCGACTAAGAGAGGAACTGAGAAGAAAGAGAATTTCAGACCTAGAAATCTAGTCGGTCCAAGAAGACTTTCTGACCGACTAGTTTCACAACTAGTCGGTCAGTCAATGAACGTAGACCGACTAAGAGGCAAAATGAAATAGTCTGAACACAAGTTGACTTAGTCGGTCCAAGAACAAAAGTTGACCGACTAGATTGTCAACTAGTCGGTCACCAAACGTTCTTAGACCGACTAACGATAAACAGTAGCTTAGGAGAAATTTAGCATGAACAGTAAGTCACAACTAGTCGGTCAAAGAAGCATCACTGACCGACTAGTTCACAAACTAGTCGGTCGGTGAGTCAACGTAGACCGACTAACTGTAAACAGTAAAGTCCAAGAAATTAAGAAATCAAACTAGTCGGTCCAAGAAGAGTGGCCGACCGACTAGATCACCATCTAGTCGGTCAGTACTTGTTCTTGTACCAACTAACATGCACATACAAGTCCGAATCGAAGCGCGACGCTTCGAGGAAGTTAGAATGAACTTGTACTAAGATCCTAGAGCTACGATATGAGCGTTAAGAAGTTAGAATGGTAAGATATACTCAAGGCTTAACATTCTATATATCGAAGCTAAAAAGACTATAAATAAAACCTTAATAAACGGTCTTCGAGAGCTTCGATTGATTCTTCATAACTTCCAAAACGGCGCAAGAGCTTCAACGAAGCTTTAGGCATGAATACGAGTTTTGTGAAGTGTTGAGATGTCGCTTTGAATGTTCTCGTGAATTTGGTGACGATCTCCAATACTGCGCTCACAAATTGTTAGTTCATGGATTATTTATGTTTGCTCATCATCAAAACCAAATCCGGGGAGTCCAATATTCAACATCTTTGACATAAATCACAAAAGTTTTTCTTATTAAAAGCAATCTTAGGAAAACCTTTGACTAGATCATGCTTAGCTAACTTATATAAGTGCTTGAAGTGAACATGACCAAAACGGCGATGCCATAATAATTGTTCACTTATGTTAGCAACTAAGCAATGTTCTACGGTTTTAGGCAAGCTCAAATAATAAATATTTTTACGCCTAATACCAGAAAATAAAACATTTGAATCACAATCAACAATAGTATACAATCCTTCTCCAAAGTTAACCTTGTAACCTTTGTCACAAAGTTGACTAATGGAAATGAGATTGTGACACAAACCACTAACTAGAAAGACATTAGTAATTAAGGGTTTTGAAGGATTACCAACGATACCTACTCCAATGATGGTTCCCTTTTGATTACCTCCAAAAGTGACCGTTGCACCATCCTTGATGCTAATCACTTCAGAAAGCAACGAGGGATCTCACGTCATGTGTTTGGAGCAACCGCTATCAAGAATCCATTCTTTTCCTTTAGAGCTAATAAAACATTTATTGCTCTTCTTCTTTCTCTTGTGTACCTATATAATATACCATAAGCTCATGGTACCCAATGTTTGTTGGGTTCAAGGGGATTAGCCCTTTGGAAGCCAAGTCCAAGTGGACTTTCGCTTCCCAACATAATTATTATTCCTAATCACATCATGCAAATAGGAATCAACATAAGCATTCCTATCATTTAGACTAGTGTTCTTAGGACCCCAAATAGTGTAAGTCTTGGGAGTCCTATTCCTAGTTGCATGCATATGTGTTGGATTTTTATGTGGTGCATGCTTCTTAGGAATATGATTTCTAGCATAGAGATGTGGTGGAGGATATGCATTGTACATTCTAGGATGATATATATGCTTGGGAACATGCATATTATATGAAGCATATGGATCATGCATAACATGTGGAAGATGAGCATACATGAAAGAATGACGCGTATGAGCATACAGGTGTATAGGAGCACGTACATGAGTATTTCTCATGTGTGGTTGTGTATGTGTCCGTGGGTGCAGAGCATAAAATGTGTCATGATTATCCACTTGTGAAGTAGGAGGTTTCCTACGTGGATGAGTGTTAGTGTACATGTAAGCATGGCCTTGCTTTTGGTTTCCACCCTTAGTGGGTTTCTTGCCAAAAGGAAGAGAAGGTGAAGTGGTGACTTTCTTGGTAGGTTTGCTACATATAGTGTCTTTGACACCACTTGTGGATGCACCGGAGGAAGGCCTCACAAAATCTATAGTGACACCATTATAGGAGGTGCGAGCATTGGATGCATTCGCTTTTACAAATCCAAGGCCAACATGATGTGTGGCCGGAAATTGGTTTGCAAGCAAATCATCCAATTGTCCTTTTCCTTTATTGAATCTCACAATACGGGAGGACATGAGCTCATATTTCTCCTTTAAAGAAGAAATGTTGGTATCCAAGGTGGACACCCGTGCCTTGAGCTCGTGCACTTAGGTTTTAAGAGAATCATTCTCTAAACCCAATTGTGTGTGTCGTGTAACTAGATCACTATTATCCTTGGGATGTGTTTGATCTAGTTGAGATTTGAGGTTATTCACCTCATCTCTCAAAGTGACATTTTGAGAAGCTAAGTTTGCTTTCTCAAGGGTTAAAGTATCAACAATTAATGCATGGAATGGATGACTTGCTAACATTTGATTTATTTAAGCTAGTATATCTAAGCATTAAAGATTGATATTTAGCAAATAATTCTTCGTTAGCAATACGAAGTTCATCCATTGTTACCTCGGTGTCGTCCATGTCGGAATCACTCTCATCGGAGAGTGGGTCTTCTAGTGCCATGAAACACATGTGGGCACTCTCACCCTTCTCATCATCGAAATCGCTTGATGAGTCATCACTTGAGTCGTCGAAGGTACATACAAGTCCTTTCTTCTTGTCTCTCTTGTTCTTATCGGACTTGTGGTACTTCGGTGCCTTCCACTTCTTTTTGTTCTTTAGCATTGGGCAATCCCTCTTGATGTGCACTGGCTTATTACATTTATAGCAAAGAGAGGAAGTAGCATTAGTAGACTCAAAAACGTTTGTTTGAGGGAAATTTACCTTTGCGGAAGAAGCGTTGGAACTTCTTCGTCATTTGGGTCATTTCACCCAAATCCATCTCGTTCTCGGATTCATCACTTTCGGAGGATGATGAATTGGCGTTGAATGCCAAAGCTTTCTTCTTGGCCTCTGAGGGATTCATCATGGCTCGAATCTTCAATCGGTTCTCCCGTCTTACTTCGTAAGACATAAGAGTCCCGATGAGATTCACCACGGTGTAGTTCTTCAAGTCATTGACCTCCTCGATGGCGATCGCTCTTCTTTCCCATTTGGAGGTCATTCCCATGATGATCTTCCTTGCCTTATCCGGTTCAGTATATATTTGGCCAATGGCTTCCAATTCATTGATGATGTCGGTAAATCTTCCGTACATCGATGCAATGCTTTCATTATCCTACATATGAAACAAATCTAAGTTTTGCACGGCAACATATAACTTTGAAAGTTTTACCTTATTCGTTCCCTCGTGGGTAACGATGAGATGGTTCCAAATTTGATATGCACTCTTACATGTGCATATCTTGTTGAACTTATTTGGGTCCAACGCACAATGAAGAGTGTTCATTGCCTTAGAGTTGTTGACCTCGGCGGTTTTCTCGGATGACGTCTATTTGTCGAAATCTACTTCGGTGGGCTCGACGTATTCCTTGTGGAGGGTTCTCCAAAGCGAAGCACTCCTAAGGAACGTCTTCATCCTGCATTTCCAATAGCTGAAGTTTGTACCATTGAAACGCGGAGGGCGCACCGTAGATTGACCTTCGAAGATTGTGGACGCTCCATCACGATCGTGATTGTTGTATGAAGGCGACGGTGGAACGTTGTTGTTGTTGGATGCCATAGATATAACCTTGCTCTTTGATACCAATTGTAAGGACCCTGTCTATGGGGAAAACACTAGAAGGGGGGTTGAATAGTGTTTATGCAAATTTAAAAGGAATTTACGCCAAATAAAATGCAATCCAACAAATAGTGCGGAATAGAAAAACAACCCAAAATGAAACACACGCAAACGCAGAGATGTTTCAAGTGTTCGGGTTACCCAAGTCAACTCCCGACTTGTTCCCGGTAATCCTACGTCCCTACCACTCGGATACCACCGGATACTCAAGTTAGAACCCTAACTTGAGGTTTCCTTAAAACCCACTTGTAGCAACCCTACAAGTGCAATCGAATACAATCGATGTCCTTGACTCCCACAACTTGGGAGCAAGCTAACCACTCTCACAACCGAGAGAAAATCTCAAATAACGAAAGTTATGAAATAATGAAAACAACACTTACAATCACCTACGCCTTGAAGTAGAACTTGAAGGTGGAGTGTGATGTGTGTTGAAGAACTCTCTTGGAAGAGAGGAGAAGCCCTTTCTCTTGACTGCACCAATTGCCTAGATGATCACTCTTTGGTTCTAGGTTGGAGAGCAAGAGAGCAAGATTTGGAAATACTTAGGGCTTTGGATTTGAGAGCTTTGATCTTTGGAAATGAAAACTTGAGAGATTTTGCAATGAATGAGTAACCTTCCAATGAAACAGTAGAAGCTCTACTTATATCTTTCTCAAATCCACAAAACAGTTTAGGCAAAAACCCAATTGGAATCCGTGAGAAAAATCTCAACTGATAGAATCTGAACTCGCGACAGTCGACTGTTGAACAATCCACAGTCGACTGTTGCACAGTCAGCAAGGGTAGGTGAGAATTCATAACGGTAACTTACCACGTGGACAGTCGACTGATGAAGCAAATACAGTCAACTGTTAAACCAACAGGCGACTGTAATTTCTTCGACAGGCGACTGGCCGAGAGATGAGTAAGTTAGACAAATACTGAAAATCTCACAAATAACAGGACAGACGACTGATGCAAGGAATACAGTCGACTGTTAATCAGAACAGGCGACTGTAAATCCTTAAACAGACGACTGTCAAAAGCATGAGAAATTTCCAGAGAGCTGAGTCAAAGAAATGACTCACAGACAGGCGACTGTTGCAGCATAGACAGTCGACTGATCCAAGAGACGGTCGACTGTATATACAACATTAGTCGACTGGTCGTAAAAGTCGGATCAAACAGAGTTTGGGCAAGGATAGACAAGCGACTGATTTACAAAACACAGTCGACTGTCACTTGGATAGGCGCCTGTGAATCGTTCATCAGTAGCCTGTGCGAAATAATCAGAGAAGGCCCAAAACTATATTGTAATAGTTTGTGCATAACAGGCGACTGTAGAACAAAATCCAGTCGACTGTTTTTGAGACATGCGACTGTAATCTGTTCAGCAGTCGGCTGTTATAAACAATCCTAGCACAATCAATAGAGAAATGAATTGGAGTCAAAGGACAATAGATCTAATGAAGTCCTATGACAGAATGTAGATGTGTGTGAGTGCTCCATCAAAGTTCTACTTCTAAGCTACATACTAGAAGAGATAAAAGAAAAATTACAGTGACGAATAATCTTTTCTTTCCATCGTATGAGCTTGAAGTCTTCACGGAGCTTCAATCATCATCTACGATCATCCAATTCATGTCATTTGCCTTCAATGAAGTTTGTGAGTCATCCATTGCTGGTAGATCTTCATAATTAGTTTAGGCAATGGATTAACTGCAAAATAGGGAATTAGTCACAAGTATTTATGTTTGCTCATCATTAACACCAAGTAGGGAGAAGTCCAATACTCAACACCGGCGCCAATATGGGGGTGGTTGCATCGCCACCTCCCGGATTGGCTGCTGACTGATTTGGTGGACGGTTGCTGTCAATGCCATGAGGCTGGCGTTGACTGCTCGGGTAAAGTTGTTAATCTGCTCCTTGGTGACCAGGTGCATGTTGGGTACGTCGACGGAAGATCCGGCTTCGTCTGGGACTTTCGAGACGTCTGGGTTTGGACCGAGGATTGGTTCGTCGTTGGGGGGTCCAGTCGACATGGCCTCGTAAGTGCCTCGGGATGTTGACTGAATCAAGTTGAGAAAATACCTGATGGCGTTTTTCCACATACGGTGCCAAATGTTGACGGTAGGGTGTCGGTCAATAATGAGGTGGGCTGATTTAGACGCTGCGAATCAATGTGGGCTTTCGTCAGCGAGAGTGATCAGGCTCCTCAGCTGGGTAGCTTGGGTATGGAAAGTGGTAGCCGAGCTATTGTGAAGACGTCCGATCTGACTCTGAGGAACTCCGAGCTAGTGGAAGTGCGCGCACCAAGTTACCTGCAACACAAGAAGACATAAGGGGGTCGGATTTGGGTTCCAACCCAAATCCCATCCGATACTAAGTTGGTGACTGAACTTAAGACCTACTTGGGGCAGCGAGTCTGATCTTAGTGATATCGACAGTGGGGCTGGCCGACCGAGTTAGGGAGGAAGAAATATGTAATTGAAAGTAAAAGGCCAGTAGAATCAGAGTACCTCTCCTGACGTTTCTGAGGTTTGGTCCTTTTATAGGAGTCGTATCTCTTCTGTCATATCGTGGGGTAACTGCCTTGTTCGATCGTGGCACGTGGGGGCCAATATATCGGGCGTAGTAAGCGAGTGACCATTACGTCTTTATCGATCCCATTTCCTCCACTTCCCATTAGAAACGTCAGGGGATTTATGGGCATAGGCCGAACCGTGTCTGACCTAGTAAACAGCCCGAGCTCAGGCGAATATGACAAGCCCGAAGGGCTGTTCCGCCTTCTTCGGTGGGTTTTAGCTTGATCGACTTAAAACCCCTTATATATATGTACATAAGTTTGTAACTTCAGCCCAGTAATATTGAATTGGGTCAACCCAGGGTCGTTAATAAGAAATGGCCCAACGATGTAACAGTTTCCTTCTTGGCCAACGTTAAAATCCTACCTCACCAATTTTTTCCTTCAATCCGAATCGTTTGATCTTCATGTTCTAAAACTTCAGACTATCAATTTTCATTTTCAAATGAACCCAATAAGTTTTGCTTATTCATCCATTCGTCGTAAATTTAACGGTTTCACACCGACAAAATTTTTTGCAACGGTCCTAGGAACGATTAGAACCCTTTATTTAAAAATCGATAATTCAACGTTTTAGAACATAAAATGAATGGAACCCATCATTGAAAAAGAGAGGGTAGAGGGGCTACGGGATTGCGCCGAGGAGGAAATTAGTTGATACCAATAAAGCTCGTTTTGAAAATTACCACATTATGCGTCCATCGTAAAAGGGGCTTTCTGGCCAACCGAAATGCAATTTCCTGCAATGTTAATTGAAGCCAGACTAGATCGGCAATACATTGAAACCCCAATCCTCCTAATAGTTGAAGCTACGTGCAATTTGAAAAAGGCACTGATCGAAACTCTCAGACAGAACACAAATCAATGATTAACTGCGGACTGTCGCCCAAGATGAGCGATATACAAAAGGAGCGAAAATGTAGCTAACAAAACAGTAACTTATAGCAATGAGTCCGAACTTGCATTTTATTTTGAGCTGTAATAGAAAAAGGCTAGTCTCAGTACCCAACAAAAAGCCAATTTTAATCCTAAAAATACACGGAATAAAATCTGTATAACAATAGATAAGTTATTCTGGGGTACGCTCCCCATTTAACGACATTACAACACATGTCCAAAAATGCACGTCGCCTCCTATATAATCAGGAGAGGATTTTTAATGACCCCAAAACATTTATTCCGACCGCACAAAAAGCATTGATGGGATAATTAGTTATGTTATCGCCAAGCTGAGGAAAATTCTGAAGGGTTGCCTGACTCCATCAAAGCCAGCCATTTAATCAGACATCGGCTACTTCAACAAGGGTTGTCTCGTAATCGCTGGGCGCATCAAAGCCATGCAGGTTCATCACCGTCGCAGCAACATTGGCAAGACCACCTTCGGGCACATCACTGCGGAATCTGACTCCGGGTGCAAGTCCAGGCCCTCCAATGGCGATTGGAACCTATAATAGAATGATATGGGGATGATTTAGGATAAAATAATTTCAAGGACCCTACATTTATATGAAAAAAATGGACCCTAGCATGAAAGTGTCCCCCTAACAAATCAAAGGAACACAGGCAGTCTTTTAAAAAATGGAAACTATTGAGACGGTTCATAATTCAAATAATGGTAGCCCCATTGACAACTTAACTAAAAAGTGTGCTCAAAGATCTATGACAAGCAAAAAAAAAATTGGGGTTGTATACTGGTTTTTTCCAATTTTCACAGGCTACCCCAATCAAGTGCCATCAATTGATATAATCCTTTCCATGTGGCTTGTACCTCAT
The DNA here is from genome assembly GCA_030789695.1 of Scilla litardierei. Classification (NCBI taxonomy): domain Eukaryota; kingdom Viridiplantae; phylum Streptophyta; class Magnoliopsida; order Asparagales; family Asparagaceae; genus Scilla; species Scilla litardierei. Next base: position 32,161,735 of record CM061137.1, read on the forward strand.
GAAAAACTCATAAAAATGAAGATCCTAGGCGCACACGATTAGCAGTATGAGCAACAGGAGCAAACCAATGAGCAAGTAGACAACACGACATTCATTGATGTCAAAATAACCAAAGTTTTTTTTTTGGTGGCCCTTCCTACGTTTATCCTTCAAATTTTATTGCCAATGTATGCAAGCGGACCAGACTGGAGTCAGTCAGATGCCTAGGAAATCTTTACAAAGATATGGGGTTTTGCTTCTAGATATATCAGCTTCCAATAGTTTGGGCCACAGTACCCACCCCTTGCAACTGTTCATATATGCTGTCTTTATAATATCAGTAGTATGGGTTACTCAAGCTTTAGCATATTGTATCATGTGTAAGTAAAACAAAAAAAGCACTTCCGACTTCCAACTTTGAAGTTACTCGGTCGCCCAAGCGAAAAAGGGGTTAAGAGGGGTAAAAATTCATGTACACCACAACCAAGAACCTACCTTCTGCTACGATTCATTGGTAAGGGCGATGTACTAATACCTGATACAGACACTGATACAACGTCGAGCTATTTTAGACATTTTATAAAAGTGCAAGACAACAAAAATATGTAGTCTGGTAGGAGCAGTTGAAATAATTACTGTCGGAAGGAAATGGTTGATAGAGAAAGGGTCCAGCCTTCCTAAAAAATGGCACTCAACATAAATTTGTTATTAACTTATTATGCCAAATTGTGAACTCGGAGACAGCAAGGCACATGAGTGTACTGCTACTAACTACCAAGGGAACCAACAAAAGTTGTCAGCAGATCGAAGGGCGGGCCAGATAACTACACTACGAATTTTCTAGAGTGAAAATGCTGATATTGAAGACTGCCTGCAGTGACTTCTCAGCAAATAAAGAAATAAAGAAAAATTAAAAAATTAAAACGCAAAGAGCAGGCGGATTAAAAACAGAAGTAAACGCCACTATTCAAACACTTCAAGACTTCATTCTCTATCAGCTGTTGTAGCATGTAGTAGCTGGTTATTCGAATATCACTTACTGGCTGAAGAGTATGGGACGTGAGAATCTGAACTTTCCCTTCTTTGTCAAGTAGGGGTTGGCCCTTTTTGTCTCTCTTCACCATATCCTCGGCATTTCCATGATCAGCGGTGACAACATAGATCCCACCCACTTGTTCTATGGCATCTAGAATCATCTGTGCAAAAGAACCACAGCATTTTCAGATTCAGAATGTATGTCAGATGCAAAACATGATCTATCATAATGCGACATTTTTGCAACTGTTGCATGTTCATGCACACATCAGTCAGATATACAAGTATACAAAAATCATAATTGCACCAAAGCTAAATCACTCCATTCAAATTTGTAGCATATAAAATCAAACCAAATATACAAAAACAGAATTAAAAGTTGTAAGGGATATTGATTAAAAGACTGCTACTGAGACTAGAAATACAAAAAGAAAAGGCATCACAAAGGGAGAGAATCGACACACAACTTGGAAGGATAATTATTCATGTCCTTCATTTCATCTAACGTGAATAAAAGCACAGGTAACATTTCATAAAGACATGGAATGTCTGTAAATGCTGTAAATAGTTCTCACTGCATGGGCATGTGCCACAAATTTGAATTACCAAAACAAAGGCAATGTTTCTGCTAAATTTCAAGTTTTTCTTACTGGGTATGTACATTATTTATTTATTTTTCTTAATATCTTGCTGACTTTTTAAGTTGAATGCTCAACCGGCAACGACTAGTCAATTTTCTGTCAGTCCTTCCAAGGAATCTGCTAGACTTCGTTAATGGTGTCGCTTCAAATGCTATAACAGATTTCCATTTTGATTGAAAAGAGGAAGATGAAAAATCTATAGAAACCCGCAAGATCTTTAGTTTGTACTATCTTTTTTCAACCAGATGAGATGTTATTCCAAGTCTATTCATCCATACGCATGTAACTTCGTGAAGGTTCAAAAATGTGCCCAGTGGGAACAAATACCACACATAGCGACCATAAGCGGAAAAACATGTTTAGAATGTGAACACTAATGAGCTCCACCTTCCCTCAAACTTTAATTGGACAAATATGACAACGAATTGATTAGGCCATTCTACCAACTATAACTTCATTAGACAATGGAACATGATATAATGACATGAAATATCAATAACAGTAACAATTAAGCTTTTTTAACAAACTTGGAGCCAGTCGCATTAATCCTTTTCCTCCATTCAGCTCTGCTATGGGTCATCTCCTCCGTTAAGTCAACAGCCATCTATACTTCTCAATAGTCACCATCCAATGTCACTTTAGGACCATTTCTAGTTTCAGTGGTCATTAACTATGATCTTATCACCTGAACTACATGAAATAACACGAAAGGAAGTCAGACTAGAGATATCACCTTAACTGCTTCATCAGCAGCTTTGCAAGCTACAACAGTAGCATCTATATCACCAGTATGCCCAACCATGTCTGAATTAGGAAGATTAACGCGAACCTGAAAAGTAGAAATTTAAAATAAAACCTGTTAACACGAACCAGAAATGTAGATATTTAAAATAAAACCTGTGAAACTGTAAATGTTATGAATAAATCCCATATCTATCTATACAATATCTATACCTGGTCAAACTTCCCGCTGAGAATAGCATCCCTTGCTTTTTCAGCAATCTCCAGTGCCTTCATTTTGGGCTGTACATTAAATGTGATTCCACTGTCACTTGGAATCTCAACATATTCTTCCATACTAGGATTGAAGCATCCAGAACGATTTCCATTCCAGAAGAAGGTAACATGACCAAATTTGACGGTCTCACTGCAAAACATTATAAGTCTAAAGCGTCAGTGCTAAGCGTATACTAGGTATGGCAGAAACAAAATCACAAAAACAAAGCTAAAATGTGGTTGTACTTCCCTGAGGAATGATAGAAGATAAATCACAAACGGCACAGTTCCACAAGGAAACCAAGAAAGCATATAAAAGATACAACATAAAGATGTTAGCTTCAGATAAAATCATGTGATAACCACCACAGGCAGAAAAAGGAAGTATTTGACACCCATTAAATGTCATGGTACTTATCAAACAATATTAGTGGGAGTCACCCTACAAGACCATTTTCAAACTAAGCTTCGTGAATCGTGACAAGTCTAAGTGCCATACCATGGATATCCTAGACCATTCTTCTTGATCTACAAACCGAAACTAGCCTAACAATAAGAGATCAAGCGGTTCTAGACCTTATTAGCCATACATCACATTGTATCTTTTTTCTTCTGTTGGCATATCAATAATGTATTCCATCCAACCGTTTGATGCCAATTTTAATCAGCCATGGGATGACCCATCATGGTTTGCTCACAAAGCTTGGATTAAGAACCATTCTCATATGGTCACTTCCAATGTATATGCAGCATTAGGCTTTTCTATCAACCTTCAACATAACAACTCAGAAATAGAATCAGTTATAACAGTCAAATGTCAACTTCAAATACAATCTTGTAAAATGATAGCTATACCAGCAGAAACCAGAAGCACAGAGTCAACCAAATGCCTAGGACATATTAAGCAAATACAAAGGTAATGATATCAACCATTGTATGCTAAGAAAACTTCATGCTAGACAGCACAAAAATTGACAATGCAAGTATTTACTATGTTCAGTTAAGAATCTCAGGCCAGCCTTCATTAACAATTAGGGGTGAAATATGAGCACGTAAAATCACAAACTATAAAAAGAAAAACAAACCATAATCATAATCCAGAAATCAATGTCTGCATAAAACATCATTTACAAAGAGTAGACGTGGCTAATGAACTTGAAACTCATATTACCTCAAGGAGAAACCCTATGGAAGTCATGAACCCAGACATACTTAATCACATATTCATCTAGTATTGTATTCGATATGGAAGCAAACCCACTCTCTGAACTAAACCCACTCTCTCGTACTACCACTTCAACCACGTGAAAGGCTGTGAGGCACTAAATGCTAACACCGTAGTCTCAAAAATTCCCATATTTTTGTATTTTAGGTCAATAAACATCTAAAACAAATATAATCATGGTTTTTTCCTCAATGAACTATTTCCATTACCTAAGTAACTAGTAACCTGGTTGAGACTTGAGGCAAATTTCGTTTAATAGCACAAAAGTTCTAATATTACCTCAATATGGCGGTAAGCATCGGTATCATTTGTTGAGTGCGTAATGTAACATTTTGGGCGGGGGTGGGTTAACACGATGCACAACAACACAATCTAATAGTTCCACCAATTTATCTTTTAAAAAATTGCTGCCTAACAGACTGCATGCCAAGTATAAACTCAGCCATAAGTCAGATGCTAATGAATCCGACTTCGAGCCTACCCGAATCCGGCCTCTTGAGCCGGGTATGGGTAGGGGCCAATCCGGGTCGGGTAGAATCCGGGTTGACCCAATCGACCCGGATAAAATCCGAGTCGGGTATGGGTTTGCATTGCCAACCCGGTTGACCTGAATTCCACCCGTTCATACATTATAAATATATAATAAATATTATCCAAACTTGTTTCAAAAGCACCATTTGGAAACTTGGCTAGCACTCCAGTTTACTGGTAGGGTAGGTTCCCGTTTCGATTCCTGATGGATGCAATAAGTTTAAATGTTTTGTTCCAAATTTTAAATAATAGGTGTAAACACTATAAAGTAAATAAATTTCATTAGCCAACAAACAAAATTGTAGCCGGGTGGTATTTCCTGATGAGCGCTTATGCACGGTCGCGAGATTGAGGCTTCCCCTCTACATTTTGCTTTTACTCACAGTTTCAACCCAACCACCCGAACCCGCACCAAGAATTGGGTCGGGTAGGGGTGAGTAGGGTTTTGAATTAATTCGTGTCGGGTTCGGGTTTACCCCTATTCGGATCGGATCAAACCTGACCCGGCCCGGACCTGATCCGACCCGTTTGCCACCCCTAAAGGGAAAAAACAAAATTAGATTGTGAGTATTATATTTTAAAGATGATGTACTTCCCACGAGCATAACCCAAAATATATAACAATCTCTCACCAGACCTAATAGTGTCATGCTGCATAGAATCATACCTGCATGCAAAAGTTCGGATGCCATTGTGCACCAAATATTCACCCGAGGTCCTCTCTATTTCTGGCGGAGAAACAAGGTAGTGACTTGGAAGCATCAATTCACCATCATACTGAAGCATTCCAGCATATCGAATCTTTGGAAAGCGAACTCGGTCAAACTTGTCAAAATCTTCATATTCAAGTGCTTTAGCAAGCATAACCATACGATCTGCTCGGAAGTTAATTGTCACAACTGCATCACCATCCACTACAGGCCCAACTGGATTGCCACTCTCATCAACTATCACAAAAGGAGGCAAGTACTGGTCATTGGCTTTGGGATCCTTCCGGAGCTCTTTCACAGCTTCTACAGCATTACGGAACTTGTATGGTGCTTCACCTAGTACATGTGCATCCCAACCACGCTTCACGACACCCCAGTCATTCTACAATTTAAAAAAAATGGCAACATCATATAAGCTACTAATAAGCAAAAAAGTTAATGCCTTGCGATTTGAGATGCGGCTGTCTCCAATGACAATGAAATACCATTCAGTATTCACAGAAAAAAGTTCAACTCATTTAATTTAATATATGGTGGGACAAACTCCAAGAAACTAATATGCACGAGACAAAATGCATGAAACAGTTGCATCCAAGTATCATATCCTAAAAATATGAGTCGGTGGTTCAAATGTCGCCTAATAAACGCATTATGGCATTGCATATCAAGTATATATGATTTTTGCTTAAGGGAACTGAACGAAGTACCTCATAACGGTCCATGGTAACATACATCCGCCCACCACCAGAAGCAATATGTGCATCAATACCTTTCTCTCTCAATTGTGCAATGTCATTTTCAAGTGTTTCTGCAAATTGTACACTTGACCCGTCCAAAACGTCACGACCATCAGTAAGAATGTGCACGCGGATTCTTTTGGCTCCATGCTTGCTGGCACCTTTTAGCAACAACTGCAAGTAAAGATGGTCATTAATACGTAAAAGGAGTAGAGTCAAACCTAAAAGGATTACAGTCAATCCAAAAGATAAATGTATAATAAGTACCTGTAACTGATCGAGCCGAGAGTGCACACCTCCGTCACTCAATAAACCAATTAGATGTAAAGTACCCTTGTCAAAGGATTCTTTAATGTAATTAAAACCTTCTCCTTCATATATCTTTTCAGAGGCAAGAGCATGATCAACTAGTTTGGCACTGAAATGAAAAGAGCCCTAGCTTTAGCATATGGAAACGCTGATGGTAGTAACAAATCCAATTTACAATATAGATAAGTTACCTAATTTATCTTTATGGCAACACAGACTCAAAATCTTACCAAAGAGCTGCTAGATGTAAGCTTAACTTTTCGATGTATACTTGATGTTCCAAATTCTTTAGGTTTGGATATGGGGGCAGCAGATGATTATTTTTATTTTACAATTTGGCTTATAGGAGACCAATTTGTAACTACTAAAGGTTGTAACTAAAAACATACTGTATGTGATTTTATAAAATAATGAATTAATGCTCATGGAATTGTTGGTTACATCAAGATGACAATGGATAAAGTTTACAAAAAACAAGAGACAACAAGTCCTTCAATGTTGTTGACTCAATCGATGTGTTTTATTAAGATCAATTTCAAAACTGAATATTACAATTCCATATTATAGCAAATTTTGTGTGGACAACAATTGAATAGACAAAATTGTAGAGATTATGTGTCAATATGTCAGAAAAGATATTGCAACATATCATGCCCTTGTTGCAATATGCAGAAAGAAAGAAATACTCTGGAAGTAGCTATTTTAGCTTCTAATGAGCAACATAGGATATAAGCTAATTAAGAATGTATGCCATAATTTTATGAACCATTTCTCTTAAGTTGTTGCCTCCTTCATGCAATTTCTCAAGTATAAAACAGCTTAAAACAGCTGGGGAGTTAAGAGGTCTTAACAAAGATATAATATCAATTAGCATGATACAGAAACTATACTCAGTGTCAAGAAGAAAAAATGTCAAATACATTAAGCAAATAGAAAATCAATTATACAACGTTGTTTAAACTTCCATAAATACCAAAGAGATTGCCCACTTTTCAATCTATGAATTTTAATAATTTTATTTCAGATATAGGTTTACAAGATATATTAGAGACAACATTGTAATTACAGTAAATTGCACTTGGACCTCATAGAACATTCTGTGGGGGTATGTGACAAATAACCCTCAATGTATGAGACTAACACTGAGATCATCTGAGTTGGCTAGCTAATTATAGGGTAGGTTGCACTTAGATCGCCTTGGAGGTCACTTCAGGAGTGTCAGTGTTAGTTTTATCAAGTGAGGGTTATTGATCACATATTTCCCAAGAATAGAGGGTATGAGTGCAATTTAGTGCAATTTGCCCTTGTAATTATAAGTTAACAAGAAAGACATCAATCCAAGATCAACTCAGGGTATCAAACAATGTGTCATATAGACAATCAAGGAGATCCAAAGGAACCTTGATAGAATCAGATCTCAAAATACACGAGGCCAAAAGCAGTGAAAATAAGCAAAGTCTTTTCTATGGTTACTGACTTCTGCGGAAAAGTAGGATATGATCTGGAGCATTAATTCCACAAGGGTGCCTTGGAAAATTGTATGATGCTAAAGTTTTACTTTTAATGGGGTTTTTAAATTTATTCAATTAAGCAAAACAACAAGAAGCTACTTCAAGATTGGAGAAGGATCCATTCAACAAATCATAATGATTGGAGGTAGATGCAAAGTTCACACCAATCCAAGTAAAATAATTTTCTCCTAAAGCGTGCGTGCTTTAGGGGGGCGCGCGCGTGCGCCCACACGCACACACGCGCACACACACACACACACACCCCCCCCCCCCCCCCCCCAAGCACATGACGGGGCACAGTAATTAGCCAGAGATGTCCAAGAGACTATGATTTCCAGTAGGCAACATGGTATCCACAGTATGACAACAGTAAGCTCATTTAAACATCAAGATTATGAAGAAAGAAATAATCAATAAACCATGCATAGAACCATAACATAACTTGAAACATTAGATCATTATCCATACTAAACATGTACACATAAAATATACCCTTGAGCAAATATTCGTCCGGCACCTAACGCATTGTGACCTACTTCACTGTTACCCATGTCATCTTCCGTGGGAAGCCCAACAGCTTTGCCATGAGCTCTTACCAACCTCCATCTCTCCGGAGCACCCTTTATGCAGAAATTCAACAGAGTTAATAACTAATCCTTATTGACAAGCCAAACTTAAGAAATCACATGAACAAATAACTCACATATCATTTTCAAACCAGAAATTCAACTCATAAGTTGTAATCAATGGCTATTATGAAGCACGACAACATATGTTCAGTTTTTGGCATCAGATATTCAGCAGATTTTAAAGGAAAAGTTCAATTCCAAGTTAATCATACTAACCATTGGTTAAAACTAGAAAATCTCGCCAACTCTGCCACACAAAAAGCTAAATGATACAGATCTATGTGGTTCCTTTACAAATAGTATACACTTTAAAAGGTTTAATCACTATTGATCATAAAAAAGGGCAAAACAAGCAAATAACAACGCTTTTACTACTAATCAAAAAGGCAAAAAAATACCGTTTTGAGTGAATCCATCGTCGGCGTTTCGGCGACATGGATACAGTTAAACTTATCGGGATTGGCCTCACCCCAGCCATCCAATACAATCACAGCCACCGTCTTCCCCTTCGGAAGCTGCGGATGGTCCGCCAGTTTCCACGAGAAATCAGAGCTCCCCATACTTCTCTAATTCTATAAAGCACAAAAAAATAACCAAAGATCAACCATCAGAGATTAAGCTGGAACGCGATCGAATCAATAACAATCGACTAGAGAGAGCGAGCGAGAGAGAGAGATCGAGAGAAGGAAAGATCTTAAAGGAAAAGACTACCTTTGACGAAATTGCTCGGTGAGGTTAGGGTTTTCCTCGAATGTGACGAACGGAGATCTAGAACAGATCTGGCGGCGGTATTTATAGAAGGGGAAGAGGAAGGGAAATAGGGAGGTTCTCTTTATGGCCGACGACGGTCACAAACGATGCCTCCTCCTATTGTCACCCCTTATTTTATTACCGCCCGGTGGCAAAAATTGGTGCGCCTCGACCGCATGTAGCACCTCGGAGCGAATCCTTTTGAAATTTTTATTCACGGGGTACTTGGAAAGTGCCGTCAGCCATCTACCGGCTCGCGTCACATTGCATGCGAAAATGGTATAATTCTCCGAATATTCTGAACGCCGTTGCGGGACACGTGTCGGTTTCCCGTTTCATTTTGGCGACGACCTTTTTACGCAGTGGAACTCGTCGTGTTTCGGCGTCCGACGTGGCACAGCACTGAATTGCCGTGGTTCTAGAATTTTAGAATAAAGGGGTGTAAACGAGTCGGATTCGAACTTGCGTAAAAGCCTGGATTTTTCTTCAACCTGAACAAGGCTCGTAGGATAATGTTATAGCTCTTAACCGGAAAAAAAAATCTTGATCTTGATAAGGTAAAAATATGTATCACCATGTTAATGCCTAGAATCTTGCGGAGCTGAGATCCAACTACCGAGACGAGGATTCATGCAACAAACAGCTCAGTGAGGATTTTGTTGGGCCGAGAGACTCATTTGACGCCACCTGAAATGGAAAGAAAACACGTCAGAGAAAACGGAGGGGGATGCCACTCTAATTCGCCTCTGCGTCCCCAGATAAAGATGTCCGCACTTCTCCTGTTAAAGCTCGTTGCACATCCCCGGATAAAGTTGGCCGTTATGCACGCGTTGAACGGATCCACTGGTAATGGCAATGGCCTGGAGAGAATGTGGCACACCCACCTAAGATCGTGCTGATGTGGTCACGTGGGCTGATCTTGCCATGCGGGCAAGTGCTCGGGCCACAAAGTCAAAGGGGGCGAACTCGTGTGCTGAGGTTGTCCCTGTAGGAGTCTGCTGGTAAGGAGCCGACCTTGTGGAGGTCGTCCCTGTAGAGGGCCACCGTTGAGGCTGACCACACTGAGGTCATCCCTGTGGAGTTGTCCTGTTGAAGGAGCCGACCTCGTGGAGGTCGTCCTTGTAGATATGTGCCGCTAAAGGAGCCGACCTCGTGGAGGTCGTCCTTGTAGAGCAGTGATGTTGAAAGATCCAACCTCATGGAGGTCGTCCTGGTTGACTACTGTCGGGATCTGGTCAGGCTAAAATCTGAGCTGAGGTTGAGCGACTCCCGAGGATGTGGATGACTCACGATGGGTCCCATTTGTCTAGCTCAACTGGGCCCCACTGTCGGTGGGCTCCAGCCAAAGCATCATCTACAATGGCCCCTCGTCTTTTGTCTTGACACTGTCGACCTGAACTGCACTTTCAAGGTCGGTCGTGGAGAGGCGAGAAGATGAAGAACACAAGAGAAACTGAGGAGCCTGGGACTTCGACTAACCTCATATGATCAGACCAACTTGCCTTGGGAATGAGGAGTCCAATGTGAAGGTCATCACCTAGGTGGAGGCACCCTTATAATGACATGCCGACGTGGCTACCTCACCCTGTGAACGGAAGAGATGGGGTTGATGCGATCATATCTTTTCTCGAGATTTGGAGATGCAAGCCCAGTCCTCGAAGGAATGCCATTACCGATGTGGCGGCTGTTGATTTGTAGGTGATATAATGCGGAAGTCGATCAGCTATGGGGATTCAGACGAACGCGATCACTCCTCTCTCGCAAAAGAAATAGACGTTTACTATTAGATCTCACCCATTCTCACCTAGAGCAAGCAAAAAGGAGCAATGGGATCAACAGTTGACCGCATTTGTATTCGAAAATTCTTGCCCTTTCTTGTTTCTGTGCTCTAGTGTCTTCCGAGTCTCGCGGTGCTCGTAACTTTCGTAGGAAAAGGAAATTTTCTTCTCTCCTATATTTTTACTTCTCCTTGCTTCTTACTTGCTTCTATCCCCCAAAATGCGATCATGTTAGACTACTCCAACTCTCAAACAACCCTATTTGAGCCATATATATGCAGACTCCAGAGAGATCACCCAGAGAGATCGCAGGTACCCATGGAGGTTTCCATCGGCAAAGAGGGAGGTCCTCCCTCGAGGGGATGGACGAGAATGTTGTTGATTCTGGTGCTGGGATGCTCCATGTGCCTCGTAACCACATGCTTATGGTGGGGGAGAAGTCGGTTCACCATCGTCGTGTTCGGGCTCGCGAGCTACCTCCTCAACACGTCTCCACGGTGGCCTCGCCTTCTGGTATAGGGGTTGCCTTGGCTGGGCTATCGGAGCCTCAACTGCACCCAGACCTAAACATTGTTAATGCGGCCAAAGTCACTGACCTCTGTAGACAAGGAGGAAAGATAGCGCAGGAGGGGTCGCCACACCTCAGAGCACAAGATTTCTTGCCACAGACACATGAAGCAGGCCTATGGCAGATCATGTGGAAATATGTAATTCCTTTGGTGAGTCTAAATCTCCCCATGAATTAGAGGAGACCCCAGACCGACCTACTCAGGGGGCTATTGCACAGAGCTCTGTGTATCTCTCCAACCTAGCGTCGTACCAGTTGGTGCTAAACCGCTTCATGGCTTTGATTGCTTCGGCTATGATGTTCGCCTCACATGGGAAGGGATGGTTGTCCGTTGAGCATGTGCACGTCGAGTCTGAGCTAAAGAAGACCTAGGACACCCAGTATTATCTCAGTAGCCAAGCTGGGGTTCCAAGGATCTTTGACGAGAAGCCTTCAGTGAATAAGTACTGGAAGGAATGGTTTTAGGTTACTAGGAAATGGAGAGCTCCGAGGAGGGTCATATTGCCACCGACGAGTGGGTGTCACACCGGCGTGGTTGACCTTGGAAGTGGAAACTTGACATCGTTTTGAGGATGGCCATGAAAAATGAGCTGGTCTCGTAGTGTGTTATTATCAGAGCAGACGATCCACGAGCTGCAGGTCATGCCTGTTGAGAAGAACATGGAGCTCGGCAAAGCTCCTACTTCTACTGGCAAATACAAGCTCAGAGGCCGACAATCAGAAATTTCTCACCAAGTTGCTAACTGCTTCTTGTTTTTTTGCAGAAATGTGAGGCTTTAATCTGAATCATGCCTGGAAGGAGAGGATGTACCACACCATCCGTAGGCTAAACATCGCCAATGTCACTTGGGGAGTGTCACGGCCTGCTCCCCACGATACCCCGGGAAATACAAAACTTTCCTAGGACCCGTGGAGCAGCAAGGCTGAAGAGAGAGAAAGAGAAGAGAGATGGAGAAACAAAAGTCTCACAGGCCAATGCGCACATGCTGGGAAGTACATATCATCTCCAAAAACACATCACATAATAAGATACCGAAGGAACACGTACAAAACCAATAACCATTTCATATATCATAACAAATGTACAAAGGTACAACTATATCATGCATATACAAGGGACAACTTCCCACAACTACAAACCACCCAAGATGACCCCGGGGGAACAACCCACACACGAGTCTACATGGGACATCAACTCCACCTCCAAAACACCACCTCCTGGAACTCCACATGTGCACTTTTAACTTGTAGGGAAAAGGGAGGAGGGCACTTCAAGCGTGTCCAGTAGGGATGCCTAACTCTTATGGCAGTTTATTCTCAACATAGAAATATGCAATCCATAATGGAATGAGGCATGTACATTGAAAATGGAAGAGTCTACGGCATACTGAATCATAACTAAAGTAGCAAATAAAATTGGTAAGCTCCTACATAAGATTAACATGCTACAGAAAATGATTAGCAGGCTACTCCTTAAAGTGAATGAAAACTACAACTACATCAAATTAGATGGAATAGAAAGGGGAAAACATAAAGCGGAGTTTATAGCTATACTCAGTAAAGGAAAATAACCACAAGTGCATGAACTGTAAGTATCTTATGTAGCCATTTTGTATGATTTAAGATAATCTGGATGGAAAGTTCTATTATCTTATTTTCTTGATGTGTATTTGTTGGATCCTGTGGATGGCAAACAACACTAGAAGGGGGGTTGAATAGTGTTGTGCAAATAGTAAACTTTTTCGATTGTTAATAACTGTCCTTCTAATGTTGCCTAAGAAACCAAGTAGAGCGATCTACGCTTGGTTCTTAATCAACAAAGTAATCTTAAAATTCACAGAGTAATTTCACAGCAGGTAGTCGACTCCATATGATCAGTAGTGGACTCCCAGAGTATTTATAAGCACAGATAAGATTGCAAGTAATACAAATATTATATCTTTATTCACAGCGGATAAAAGTAAGTTGATCTTTGCAATAGATAAACAACAATTAGCAAATAATAAAGTAAGAGCAAAGATAAACAAACACAGATAAGCAATCACAGACACAAGGATTTTTATCATGGTTCCCCACAACTTTTGGGTACATCCAGTCCCTGACCAATCCGGTACGAGATTTTCCACTATTTGCCTTGGCAAATACAAGTACCTAACTCCACTCGTTAGGATTTCCAACGACCTAGCTTTACCCAGGATTTCCAACTGGCAACACCTAGACTTGTCTAGTGTTCCAACAACAACACAATAAAATTGATATCCAATTCACCACAATAAATTGGTGGAGATTGGTTTTACACCCAGATTCTATAGCCAAATAATAATAGACAAAATTACGTGTAGTGGCTTGATAGAATAAGATTTTTTCAAAAATCCTTTAAACAAAAAATCAAGAGAAAAGTAATATGGATTTGAAAAACAGTGAGCCAATAAAAACGAGACTATGATCTTTAAAAATAATAACAGAATTTGCAAGATCACAAATAAAATAGAATTGGCTAAAGAGAGAATGAGAGCTTAGAACTTTAGAGCGTTTGCACGAGAGAATTTGAATTCAATAATTGTTGTAATTTTCTCAATGAAAATGGTCCTCTATTTATAGGAGAAATCTGAGAATTCGAAATTCAAAATACTTTGACTTTTGTCCCAAAAATTATGGAGAAAATCGCTCAACGATATTTCAAAATTCAAGTCAAAAACGTCAAATTTTGACAGCTGGTAGTCGACTCCCTAGGAGTGGTAGTCGACTCCCAGTGTGTTTCAGGAAATCTTGATTCTCAGCTTGTAGTCGACTCCCTACCTTTGGTAGTCGACTCCTAGAGGAGTTTTTCCTGCGACACAGCTAGTCAGACAAGTAGCTAACTCCAGGGTGTATGGAGTTTCACTACGGAATTTATAAGATGACTAGAGAAAGCTCTCAAAATCATTTTGAAGATGTTTTAAGAGATATTTAAAATCATTTTAAAATCATTTCTGTGTGTGTGATTGTCTATATGATTTGGCTTTAACAATACCCTAAAAGACACAACACACTCACTATAGACTAGGACACGTCTTCGGAAGCTTGATCAATTTGATGAAGTAGATGTGAGCTTCACTTGAGCTTCTTGTTCTATTTGAGCTTGAGCTTCATCATTTGATCTTAGCCACGTTCGTCCTTGTCATTGAGCGTAGATTGCGCTTCTTTGAGTATGAGTAAAGCTTTTCATTTGTCGCATATCATGCACACTTAATTGTAGTGTAGTTAGTACACTATGCTTCATTTGGTGTGCTCATCATCAAAATCACTTGGGGTGGAATTCAATTTCCATCACTCTCCCCTTTTTTGATGATGACACCCAAATGAAAAAAATGAAGTAAGTTGAAATATGAAAATACATGGAAAGTATACTTACTCCCCGTGCTTTGATGCGGTTCTCCCCCAGCATCGAAGCCGTTAGCAAAACAATACATATGATTTCATTTTTGTATTTCATATTTTTCTCCCCCTTGTCATCAACAAAAAAAATGACAAAGTATTATAATTGATCATTATTCAATTCTTTTTCACTAACAATACCCAATTCTCTACGAAGTCTAGAGAAAGTATCTTTTTGTAGGGGTTTTACTAGAATATCTGCAACTTGCAATTCAGAGGAGACAAATTTAAGTTCAACATCCTTTTTGGTACAGTGATCATCTATAAATCTGTGTATGATATCAATATGCTTTATTCTGACATGAAGAACGGAGTTTTTAGTGAGATTAATCGTGCTTTTATTATCACAGTAAATTACACATGTAGATGTATTAACACCATAATCTACGAGAACTTGTTTCATCCAAAGTATTTGGGCATTGGCAAGTCCAGCAGCTATGTACTCTGCCTCAGTGGTAGATAGTGAGACTGAAATTTGCTTTTTGCTAAACCACGAAACAAGGGAATGCCTAAGAAAATGACATGTTCCACTTGTGCTTTTTCTTGTGGCTTTACAACCAGCATAGTCTGCGTCACTAAACGAAGTTAAATTAAATGTGCCGCTTTTGGGATAAAATAGTCCAAAATCAGAAGTGGTCTTAAGATATCTAAATATGTATTTTATCGTTTTCAGATGTGATTCTCTAGGATCACATTGAAATCTAGCACATGCACAAACACTAAATATAATGTCAGGCCGGCTAGCAGTTAAATAGAGTAAAGATCCGACCATACCTCGATATGTTTTCTGGTCGACCTTTTTACCTGCTTCGTCTTTGTCTAAAGACGTGTATGTTGCCATCGGTATGTTCTTTCTTGATGCAGTTTCCATCCCGAACCTTTTGATCAGGTCTTTGGCATACTTCGTTTGATGAATAAAGGTTCCTTCTTTTCCTTGTTTGATTTGTAAGCCGAGAAAATATGTGAGCTTTCCCATGTGGCTCATTTCAAATTCTTCCTGCATTAGCTTAGCAAATTCTTGATAAAGATCTTCATTAGTAGATCCGAAGATGATGTCGTCTACATAAACTTGAATAAGAATAATATCATCATGAATTTTCTTAACAAATAAGGTTGTGTCTATCTTTCCAACAATGTAACTTGAGTCAATTAAGAACTTTCTTAATCTTTCATACCAAGCTCTTGGAGCTTGTTTTAGACCATACATGGCTTTATTTAACTTGTAAACAAATCCTGTTTTCTTATCATGTTCAAATCCAGGAGGTTGCTCAACGTAGACTTCCTCCTTTATGAATCCATTTAGGAAAGCGCTTTTTACATCCATTTGGTATAATTTGAAATTTTTATATGATGCAAATGCGAGTAACATCCTAATAGATTCTAATCTAGCAACAGGAGCAAAAGTTTCATCGAAATCTATACCTTCTTCTTATGAGTATCCTTTTGCTACTAACCTTGCTTTATTTCTTACCACATTTCCATCTTCGTCTAGTTTGTTCCGATATACCCATTTAGTGCCGATAACTGGACGGTCTTCCGGTCTAGGTACTAACTCCCATACTTGATTGAGTTCAAATTGCAGAAGTTCTTCTTGCATAGCTTCAATCCATGCTTCATCTGCAAAAGTTTCTTCTACCTTTTTCGGCTCAACGTTAGAAACAAATGCAACATGTATCAAGTGTTCTATTTGAGATCTAGTTCTAATTCCTGCATCATATCACCTATGACTTGTGTGTGTGGGTGATATGTGACTTCAGGAAATGATTTAGGCAAAGAACTAGAGATGTCATTAGCAGTGATAGATTCATTATTGGGAGTAGATGCAATGATTATGCTGTCATCATCATTATGAGCAGTATTATGAGGTATAGATTCATCAAATATTACATGTAAAGTTTCAACAATAGTTTCGGAACTTTTATTGTAAACTCTATATGCCTTACTACGTAAAGAGTAACCGATAAATATGCCTTCATCCGCTTTGGAGTCAAACTTATCTAAGTTATCTTTAGTATTTAGAATATAGCATTTACACCCAAAAACTCTGAAGTAAGATACTTTTGGAATTCGTTGGAGCAGTAATTCATAAGGGGTCTTTTCGAAAGGTTTTCTTATTAAACTTTATTTTGAATATAGCACGCGGTTGCTACAGCTTCCGCCCAAAAACTTTTTGGAAGGTTGCTTTCACACAACATTGTTCGTGCACACTCTTGGAGTGTTCTATTTTTCCTTTCAACTACCCCATTTTGAGGAGCAGCTCTAGGATAAGCAAAAGTATGAGAAATGCCTCGTTCTTCACAAAATAGTTTAAAATGTTCATTTTCAAATTCATCACCGTGATCACTTCTTAAAGAAATAATTTTCAAAGAGTATAAACGTTCGATTCTTTTAAAAAATATTTTGAATTCACGGAAGGCATCATTCTTATGAGTTAAGAATAATACCCATGTATATCGAGTAAAATCATCAACTATGACAAATACGTATCTAGAGTTACATAAGGATGGAGTTCTAGTTGGGCCAAACAAGTCCATATGGAGTAGTTCAAGTGGCCCATTAGAACTAAGAGCTCCAATATTCTTAAATGAACTCTTATGCATTTTGCCAAATTGACATGAATTGCATATTTTATCCAATTTAAAATTTATTTTGGGAAGTCCTTGCACCAACTCTTTCCTAGAGATCTTATCCATGTTTTGATGTTCACATGACCAAATCGTCTATGCCAGAGCAAAGGGTCATTTGTTAAAACAATTAAACATACATTTGAATCATATTCATTCAGTCTAAGTACATAGATATTTTCTACTCGCTTACCTTCAACAAGAATATTTTTCATATCCTTGTCATAGACTAAGCAAGAGTCAAGAGTAAATAGAACTTTCATACCTTTGTCGCATAGTTGACTTATGCTTAACAGATTATGTTTTGATCCTTTCACCAAGCTTACATCTTTGATGAGCAATCTTGAAGGACTGCCGATATTACCTATTCCGACAATTTTACCTTTCTTGTTGTCACCAAATGTTACGGTTCCGCCATCATACATTTTTAGATTGCTAAGTAGTCTTGCGTTCCATGTCATGTGTGCGGAGCATCCGCTATCCATTATCCATATGTCCTGAAAGAAAATAATTTTGACACGTTTGGTACCCACTTATAATTGGGTCCGATTTGTTAGAGAAAAGACAATTTTATTGTTATGTGCGATCTTTAAATGTTGGGTATCAGAAAAATATACATGAAGCATGTGGATACCCTAAAGTATGTACAAAATGAAGAGTTACTTATTAGGAACCCAAATTCGATTTGAATTTGATTTTCTATGAGCAAATGAATCATTATAAAATCCATGCATACTTCTAGTCAAATTATGAACATAGATATTCTTATCATGCAGACATAAGTGTTTAGGCACCCATATCATGTTAGGTCTAATATTGTGTACATTGTGAGGTTTGTGTACAAAATGTGATCTTTGATATGCATTGTGTATAACATGTGGTTTATATGACATGTGTGATGTATTGTGTCTAACATTTCTTCCATACACAAGAGTATGCTTTCTAACATTTGTATGCACAACATTCTCATTTTTACAATTGTTACTAGAGGTAGAAGCATGAGCATTCTTATTATGTGTTGTGGATACATGCTTTTGTGAATGAGTAGCTTTTGCACTTGGATTCGTTTTAAACTCATCAAGCTTAAGAACTAATTCTTAAGCTGCTTACTCATGCTCAAAACATTTTCAAGCATATCAATTCTATCATTTAAACTGGAGACATAAATAGCATGTTCAGTTTTCAGTGCATCGTGATCACAAACTAATTTGTCATGTTCTTTGTGCAGAGTCTTGTGTTTCTTGTCTAAAACATTGTGTTTCTTTGATAATCGTTCATATTCTCTATAGAGGTTTTCATATGCGCTTGCAATGTCAAATTCATTTTCCTCATCGGAACTAGAATCACTTACCTCATCTTTGTCGTTTTGACGTGCCATCATGCATAGTTCTTCATTGTTGAATTGAGGTATCTTCATGGGTGTTTGGATCTCATTTGATCTTGATCCGAATCTTTCGTCAAATAGGTTTAAGATTTGATGTGCGGTTTCTGCCTTTTCTACAAGATCTAACATTTGATCAGTTAATCCAGTGTAAAGTAAATGCATTACCTTGAGGTTGTTGAAGTAGGCTTCCTCTTGATCAGGACTCCATTGAGTTTGCGGTATGGTTGGAATCTCGTACGGTTCTCTGAGAGATCTCATGTATTTCAGATCTTGTGCCTCTAAGAAGATTTCCATTCTCCTTTTCCATTGAGAATAGAGATTGCCGTTGAAGATCGGAGGAGTGTGAGTGTTGCAGACGTTTGTTGATGCCATCGTTTTGACCTTGCTTTGATACCAAGTGTTGGATCCTGTGGATGGCAAACAACACTAGAAGGGGGGTTGAATAGTGTTGTGCAAATAGTAAACTTTTTCGATTGTTAATAAATGTCCTTCTAATGTTGCCTAAGAAACCAAGTAGAGCGATCTATGCTTGGTTCTTAATCAACAAAGTAATCTTAAAATTCACAGAGTAATTTCACAGCAGGTAGTCGACTCCCTATGATCGGTAGTCGACTCCCAGAGTATTTATAAGCACAGATAAGATTACAAGTAATACAAATATTATATCTTTATTCACAGCGGATAAAAGTAAGTTGATCTTTGCAATAGATGAACAACAATTAGCAAATAATAAAGTAAGAGCAAAGATAAACAAACACAGATAAGCAATCACATACACAAGGATTTTTATCCTGGTTCCCCACAACTTTTGGGTACGTCCAGTCCCCGACCAATCCGGTACGAGATTTTCCACTATCTGCCTTGGTAAATACAAGTACCTAACTCCACTCGTTAGGATTTCCAACGACCTAGCCTTGACCAGGATTTCCAACTGGCAACACCTAGACTTGTCTAGTGTTCCAACAACAACACAATAAAATTGATATCCAATCACCACAATAAATTGGTGGAGATTGGTTTTACACCTAGATTCTATAGCCAAATAATAATAGACAAAATTACGTGTAGTGGCTTGATAGAATAAGATTCTAGATCACACAAAGATACGAATGAATTCTTTGTGATCTAGATCTAATGGTTTTCAAAAATCCTTTAAACAAAAAAAATCAAGAGAAAAGCAATACGGATTTGAAAAACAGTTAGCCAATAAAAACGAGATTATGATCTTTAAAAATAATAACAGAATTTGCAAGATCACAAATAAAATAGAATTGGCTAAAGAGAGAATGAGAGCTTAGAACTTTAGAGCGTTTGCATGAGAGAATTTGAATTCAATAATTGTTGTAATTTTCTCAATGAAAATGGTCCTCTATTTATAGGAGAAATCTGAGAATTCGAAATTCAAAATACTTTGACTTTTGTCCCAAAAATTATGTAGAAAATCGCTTAACGATATTTCAAAATTCAAGTCAAAAACGTCAAATTTTGACAGCTGGTAGTCGACTCCCTACCTTTGGTAGTCGACTCCCAGAGGAGTTTTTCCTGCGACACAGCTAGTCAGACAAGTAGCTAACTCCAGGGTGTGTGGAGTTTCACTACGAAATTTATAAGACGACTAGAGAAAGCTCTCAAAATCATTTTGAAGACGTTTTAAGAAATATTTAAAATTATTTTAAAATCGTTTGTGTGTGTGATTGTCTATATGATTTGGCTTTAACAATACCCTAAAAGACACAACACACTCACTATAGACTAGGACACGTCTTCGGAAGCTTGATCAATTTGATGAAGTAGATGTGAGCTTCACTTGAGCTTCTTGTTCTATTTGAGCTTGAGCTTCATCATTTGATCTTAGCCACGTTCGTCCTTGTCTTTGAGCGTAGATTGCGCTTCTTTGAGTATGAGTAAAGCTTTTCATTTGTCGCATATCCTGCACACTTAATTGTAGTGTAGTTAGTACACTAAGCTTCATTTGGTGTGCTCATCATCAAAACCACTTGGGGTGGAATTCAATTTCCACCAGTATTTTGCAGCCTGTGTAAACGTAGGACATAAGGACATGGACCTCACCCCAAGGTGGGGTGGAAAAAGACTACCCTGCCAGTGGTACACGAGTACTGTTTCCTTAATAGGGCATCTCGAACTTTCCTGTCCTTGGCAGGAGTGAGAATATCCTCCACATCACCACAAGTATCACATAATAGATCACTCTCTGTAAAGGCGAGTGAGAATAATAACCACAAATACCACGGGTCACTCCAATTCCTGCAGGCGAGTGGGTGCCAAGAATCTCCACCTTTTAGTCCAGTCCTTATGGCTACCCTAACTCAGGTGTTCACCCAAACCCCACATTAGAAGCTCACCCTCTTCAGAGAGGATTGAGACATTCCAGAATCATTTTAGTTAATCTTATTTTAACATGCTGCTTATTATTTGGAGTCATGTTGGCATGGCTTCATAGTTCATCATCTTTCATTTTTGGAACATATCATTCTTTTATAACAACAAGGGTCATGCAACTATGTGCCATGCTCTTCGCTATAACCATATCCACTCATCAAAACATAAAATATGATTACATGCCACACATTCCTCCAATATGACAAATCCATAATTTGGCACATGACCTAAATGTACAAGGGGGTAGTTCTCATGTTCTCAAACTTGCTTTCATATTTTCAGACGAATCAAAAAAACTTGCTTTCATGTGGGCATTTTCACAAACATGTGGTGGTCATAATGAACATGGGCATTAATTTATTAAAACATAGCATAAAGGAGCTTCCTTCCATGTAGCAACAATAATAACTAGTAACGGGAGTAAAATTAGCAATAAAGTATGGCATGAATCATACTAATAACATTCAAAGGTGATAACTTGATGGCATGAATCCACAACAACCACAACACCACATCAATTATAATTAGAATTTGGTATAGGTTTCTAAATGAAAATTGTTCAAAATATGTTTCCAGATCTACAAAATCATAATTTTTAGTGAACAGAACTAATAGTTATAGTCTACAGAATATCGAGTGCAGAATCTGTCGAAAGACTAAATTATTTAGCTGTAAAGATTAGTTAATTTCAATTATCTACAATCATTATCCTGGTAAGGTCTCAACATGCAAAGTGTATATAATTAAGTTAGGATTTCAGATTGTCATAAATCAAGTCATTTGGACAACTGGAGTGAAAGTTCTACTCTGTTCAATAACATGGTGCAGAATCTGCTAGAATTTGACACTACGACAAAGATCAGCAATTCAGTCTACATATAGGCAGAATTTGACTTTAAGCTCTAAATAAAAGTTGTAGGTAAATTCAAGGGCTTTCTATATTTTATTTGAAAATAATTTTTGGATCACTAGAATTGAAGTTATCCTTATTTCAAAAACAGCAACAGAGCTGTGGCACCAATAAACAACAACAACAATAATTAGAAAGGTAGCATATTTAGCTTTATTCCACAATAAAATCGGCACCTTTAGACTAATTCCATAATAAAGGTGGCATCTTTTAGCTTGTTGTTAAGGTCATTTTAATAAAAATTACAACTTTAATCCAAACTCATAAAGATTTCCATAAAAATGAAAACATGGAATAATATGCCATAGCGTTAAGCTCCATACCTCCAAGGCCACCTCCATCTTCTCAACTCCAAAACTCCATCTAGCACCCTCTAGCCATCTCCTCCTACTTCCTTCAACATCCCCTTACTCAAAGATCAAGCTTCACCCTTTCCTACAAAGAGAGGGACATTAGGGTAGTATCTACATAGAGAAGGGAAGGGGAAGTGAGAGGAGTTCAGCCATCACCTTGGAATGAGCGAGGAGACTCATGGCAACAAAATGGAAGCCTAGCCCTTGCTCACAGCAAGGAAGAGGAGGGGGAGGGTTGCATACGGCAAGAACAAAGAAGAAGGAAAGAAAGAAGGGCTAAGGGAAATAAGTGAGGGAGAACTCTCTAATTCGCTAGGGCTTTCTAAATATAACCATGCACAACATAAAATTACTCAAATATCCTCACTCATTGTAAGACTCCTAATCTTAATGTACACATATGTTACACGTATTTTGGACGTTCGTGTACGTATATAAATTTCTGGGTATTTTTTGAATTTTCTTTAATTTTTGTGATGACAAAGTTATTTTCGAATAATTTTTAAACATCATTTGGATTTAAATGGATGAGTATTGGATGAAATAATTATAAAAATGTGTATACCTATTTTCCTAAATAATAAAATCCTAGAAAATTCTAATGAAGACACCTAATCCATATAGGTATCATCCCTTCCTTAAACCTCACCTAATCTCGTCCACTTGTCAACCTTTGAGAGAAGGAGAGTGACGATGAGGATTAGAAAGGGATCAACAGAGAGAAAAATTAGAGAAAAAATGGAAAAGAAAAGAAAAAGGGGGAAACTCTCTCCCTCGCTCTCTCCGCTCTCTCAGCTCATGCTTAAGCCCAAGCTTGCTGCCTTCTTCCTTCCACCAAAGCCAAAGCCTCCATAACCCAATTCTTCAAGCCTTTTGACCATTGAAGAAGGAGGGGATAGCTTTCAGAGGGTCTTCATGGAGAAGAAGGGCCAAAGACAAATTGAATAACTAATTAAGGTAGGAATCCTATCTAAATCAGTTAGGGGTTAGTTTTTAATCGCGTTGAAATCAGTTTAAGTTTTCATAGAAATCAACAAATTATGATGCGCCATGGTTGTGTCGCAATGACACGATTGTTTTCTTTATCGTGTCGTTGTCGGCGTCACTTCTTTGTCCCATACGACCGTGTTAACTTAAATACAGTCGTGTCACACCCCTTAATTTATACAGTCGCGTCGACATAGACGCGATCGAGTGATGTGCATGCGTAATCTTCCACGAATCGACATGGTCGTGTCCATTGTGGAAACGACTGTGTCAAACGTAGAATTAATTTTAGTTGTAGTTCCCCCACACAGCTGTGTGGCCTACCGAACGGTCATGTGTGTGCACCTCTTGAGCCTTTTTTATGTTGGGCTCCACATTCCACCAGCATGGTAAGGCGAGCATGCAAAGGTATATGCTACTTATAAGAGCTTGAAATAAGTATTCACCCAGAAGGAACTCAACATGAGGCAGCACAGATGGCTTGAGTTGATGGCCGACTATGACCATGACCTACAGTATCACCCTGGAAATGTTAACGTAGTACTTGATGCTCTGAGTCGTATGCCAGCAGTGATGATGTTGACTGCACATAGAGAACTTCGTGGATATATACGTCATATGGAGATTGAAGTGATTCTACCTGGTACATTAGCGACTATGATGAGTTTGCAAATTGTCACACCCCGCTTCCCATTCAACTTGGGAGCACGGACGCGAGCGGGTCCGCTGTGTGCTTAAAACAAGGATGAGTACCTTTTTTCTTTTCTTTCTTCCTCCTTGATTTAAACACACTAAGCGTCTGTGTAAAAATTGTAGGTCCTTGCATGCGGATTTAAGAAACAGCTTAAACGACATTATTACATATCAAGCATACAAGAATTAGTATACATCATGGGCCTAGCATGGCCAATACAACAAAATACAAAAAATTACATTATTCAAATAGAAAGTGCTGATGCGAAGGTAAATAAAACACCATAGTCTTCTGTGGGCTATAACTCCACGTAATCCTCGAGCCCTAGCTCGATCCCTGCAGCAGTATCTTCTGTAAACTCACTCTTAAGTCCTGACAGACATTTCATAAGACAACAAAATGAAATGTCCATCAGCGAGGGTTACTCGGCAAGTATATTCTCATAGAAAATGAAAAGGTTAAAACATACGTATAAGAGAGGCATGAGTTAAAGCGTATCTTGAGTATGATTATGGTACGATAAAAGCATGGTATATCAAAACGTGGTAGGAAATGTTGTACTAACATGCCATAGTAATTAAGAGCATTGTATAAGTATCATATGAACATTTAGCAAGTTAATTCGTAAGGGCTACATCATATTGAAAGTGATGTAAGGAAAAGCATGATGTGATATATAAGGTCTGAAAAGATATTAGCTAGTAGCTAGAATATTTAATATGAAAAGAGCAATTTGCAACTAGTAGCAATTAAACATTTAATAGCAATTTGCAACCTGTTGCAGTTAAATATTTGATAGCAAAATTCAACCTGTAGCAAAAGAAGTCTGTAAAAGATATTTTAAGCAATATTTGGTAGCCAACTATTCTAGTGCTAAGTCTAAGTCCGAAGATACAATATGTAACTAAAACCTACCCCAGCATTGGGAGCTACCCGCGGTGCTACTCACCGACCCTTTTTAGGCCCCTGTTAAGTACTTTCCTCTACTTAGTGTATGTGCGCGGTAAAGTTGTCGAGCAAACCTAGTCACTCCCACATTCTATGTGACTATAGACTGCCCCAATCACATAGGTAAGTCAAGTGCCGGGTCTAGATACATGTACTAACTAGTCTATGTTCAATCATATAAATTCAGTCAGTCGTTTAGTCTATTCTGTTCAATTTGCATCGTATTTGATATGTATGGAGTCTCAAGGGTCCATACAAAAATCTCATTAAGTTTCACAATTATGCGATTCTGTTAAACAATTATACAAAGCGTAGAAACATGCAATTATTTAAAAAAATGAGGACGAAAAATATTTTAACTAAGCAAATGAGGATAAATAAGCTTAAAATATTTTTCTAAGGCTAGTAGTTATTTTTCGAAAATTTAAAATAATTAACATGAATGTTTATTAATTTATATGGCCCAAAAATCAATTTTAAAAATAAGAAAATGATTTTTCCATGTATTCCAAGATTTATCTAGAGTAAGCTATACATTGGAATTCTTCTAACAAGGTGTCAAAATGACCGTCTCATCTAGTACTACGACATAAATATTTCTCGTACGTCAGTGTATGTGAAAATTTTGATGTATAAATTTATAAGTGAAAGTAACCATATTAAGTTTTATCCTTAAAAATTTACTGCATGAAATGTACTTACCTTTTGGCAATGAACCTAGCGCCAATGCGTCCGTTTCGTCGAACTGGATTTTTTGTCTCTTCCCTTGTATTTTTCTTAGATCTATACAATATAATATGAATGCAATACCAATCTCCCTTATGTATATATATATATCTATATTACATTTGATGACTGTTTTTGAATGCTAGGGCTGACTAGGACAAGTTGACTAGGACAAAAGGGTTGATAGAAGAAGAACTGAGATTTAATCTTGAGGAATGAATGGTTGAGATGAGATTTTGTGGAAAGTTTTGGAGGGAAAACATTTCTGGGGAAATGAAAGTTTCTAGAAAATAGCTGAGTGCACGCAACTAATGCATTTGGGAAAAAACTTTAATTTGCACTTAATGCTGCAGATCGAATGATCTCTCCCTTAATGCTGGACCCAATGTCTCTTCGATGCATGTGACAACAAGATAAGAAGGGCGCAGAAGCCGCCCGCTAAATTTTTTACGCTAAATTTTTTACGCTAAATTTGTTGTTTTATGCCAAATTTGTTGTTCCACGCCGAAGGTGCATGCGTCGAATTTATTGTTCCGTGCCGAAGGCGCCCGTGCGGTTAAATATGTTTACGCTAATTTGTTGTTTCACGTAATTTTGGCTATGGAAATAATTTTTTGGGGAACAAAGTTTTCGCAGAGGAAAATCTTAAATGAACCGTGCCGGCGGGCACGGTTCATGACTAGTGCGTGTGTATATATATATACGTATCATAATACGTATATACATATTTTTGTACGTACTCTATGTACGCTCCTCATCCCCTCACGTTTCACTGCAGCGGAGGGGGTTTTGCGATTGCGGAGTCGGCGACGACGACTGAGGGCGGTGCGACTGGGGTCAAGCGGCATCGGCGGGGCCTCCTGCGATGTGGCGGTGGTGATGAATAGGCCGTGGCAGCGGGAAACGATGAGGCAGCTCGGGGCTTAGGCTACCTTTATTCAACATCGGGCTGCGGCTATGGAAGCGACGGGGCGCTCAGAGGGGGGCGGAGGGCTTCGTCGACGACTCGTTGGCAATGGCAGTGGCACCTACAGTGGTGGAAATGGCGGCAGCGAGCGGTGGTAGCTGCTGCTGTTGTGGATTGCGGGTTGTCCGGGTTCGGCAGCTTTGCGACAGAGGGGCGACGACTGGAGGCGTGGGCGACGAGGTTGGCGACGCTGGCGCTGAGGGTGGCACCGTGGGATGAGGCAGCAGCGATCGCTGGGGGTCATCGACGGTGGAAGATGGCAACTGGGTGAGCGCGGCAGCGTGAGGAGCCGCTCCCGTTCGCCGGTGGTGTACGGTGGATGAGGCGGCACCAAGGGGCTGTCGACGACGAGATGGAGGCGACACTGGCGGTGGTTACATGAGGCTTAGGGAAGAAGAGGGGTGCTGCCTGTAGGAGAATGATGCCCTCCAGGCTATTTATCTCTGTGTGAATAACACAAACGTCTTGTTCAAAATAACAGTAAGCTGTTTGGTAATAATTTATCTAAGTTATATTATAATGTAGCTAACATTAGACATTAACTTAGGTAAAGTCCCGAGACTTTATGCAAGGTCAAACAGATATCGAGATGAGTATCTCGATCATGGAGAAATATTTGACTGTCTGTAGCATAAGTCTAAAAGGGTTCGTGGTTGTAGATGTTTCGAGATAAGGATATCGAAACATCGGATAGACCATTGTGTCTTAGTCTTCACCGTTTAGCGGTGGCGATGATCTCATGATCGTTCAACTTGGCGAAGTCGGAGACGAGACACATGTTCTCATTAGAGAATGAGTTCACTGAACGATCCACAAGAGTTATCATATGGTTACGTTGACCAATCTGTCAATGATAACTCTTAGTGATGATAGGCAAGTTGGTCTTTTGACTTGAGGTCATTTGATGAACCTGTGCATGAACGGTGCCACTTAGATCAACTGACCTAGCTTCGAGGCAAGGCCTGTCGAAAGGTCTTTGATCGGGTGTCACTTGAAGCGTACGAGAAGAGTAATGGCCAAGAGAGGATTCGTCTCTCTCGGTCAATGTGAGTTAGTGTCGTAGAGTTAGTTCGGTCTTTAGTAAAATCTCTGCGTAGAGTATGTTGGAAGAAGTCCAACATAAGTTGACTAAAGATCGATAGAAACTAACCGGAGTCAAGTTGTTGGGGTTGACAGTTTGGCCGTACCCTAGACTTGATCTACACGACATAGTTAAGACGAAAAGACTATAATTGCGGAATTCATCACGGACACAGTCAGAGTGGTCCTGACAAGACTCATGTCAATGAGTCAACCACATAATGATGATTCCTGAAGCAGTGACGACAACCACTGCTCGTGGTCACTGCCGTATAGGGCTTCGAGCCCAACCTGTTGTAAGGGTCAGGCTGTAGGGTCTCACACAGAGTGTGACCTTCGTCTAGTAATAGGTAGAAATTAGTTGGGGAGAATATTTTGCATTTTGATGCAAGGGATGGAATAATTGCATTTGATGCAATATGATAATTTAAACTTAGATAGGGACTATTTTGCATTTGATTCAAAAGTGATTAAATGTGTTTTAAATTATTTAAAACAATATTTAATAATATAAATGCAAGGAAAAGTTCTCAGGTAAGACGGGAATGTCCCGGTCTAAACCCAGGTTCGAGCGGCGTCCAAATCGGACACCAAATACTCAAGTTAGAGCCAAAATAGCCCATTAGATCAGACCGGGTCAGACCAGGTTGACCCAGGACAGACTAAGTCTGCCCTGGGCACCTGGCCAGACCTGGCTAAGCCAGGAAGCCAGGGCCCACGGCCTGGGTACAGGCCCAGGCACTGGGCACCTGCGCCTGCGCCCAGGCGGGCCTGGGCGCCTGGGAGCCCAGGCGCCCTGGGCCGGGCGCCAGGCTTGGGCATCCGTGCCCAAGTCTGGCAGGCGCCCAATCAGCCTCTTTTGGCTGGTGGGGCCCACAGGCTGGGCCCTGATCGGTCCATATTTTACACCTTTTTCTGCATATTTGCATGCCATTTCGATCACCCATATCACGCTTTTCACGATTATTCGACGATATTGCGTTACTTTTCACTATTTCTTGTTTTTGTCAGATTTCAGGAAATATGGAGCGATCGGGAGCAAAAATGAGCTTAAAGGATTTGCACCCGCTCTGGAGTGTCAACCATGGCCCTTTTGAGGGTTATTCTACAATGGAAGACGAGTGGAAGAAGAAAGAACGTCGTAAGAGCGACGAGGAAGCGAAAAGATGGAGATTGGGCATTTTCAGCATGCCACTCGGCCGAGTGAAGGAGTTACTCGGCCGAGCATTGAGACCCCGCTCGGCCGGCCAGATCGGACACGCAACAGAGATGTATCAGCGTGCACTCGGCCGAGCATCGCACGCCCACTCGGCCGAGTGCGGAGACTCCGTCCGCCCGAGTGGCACGCAGACGACGGTAAGCCAAAATGTCCAACTCTCTGTAATCCGTCAGTCGACTACGAGCTCCGACTCGGCCGAGTTCCAAAAGCCCCTCGGCCGAGTGACATTTGCCACTCGGCCGAGTGATGCCGAGGACACGAAGCGCCCAGATTTTCAGACATCCTCCAACTCTTTTGAAATCTTCTATCATTCCAGTGGGTAAATTATTTTTATCATATTTTTATGGATAGTAAACTTCATGACGATTCCAACGCCGCCAAGAACGCGTAAATCGGAGGTCAGATGAAATCTGGGGAATTTCTGCAAGTCGATGCTGCAGTGCTGAAATTTGCATGTCAGTGTCACTCGGCCGAGTGACATTTCCACTCGGCCGAGTGACCAGTTTTTGACAGTTTTTGACAGTTTTGACAGAGTGCTATTTTTTGGAGTTTCTGCAGGAAAGCTCACTCGACCGAGTGAGATTTCCACTCGACCGAGTGAGCTGTCCACTCGACCGAGTGAGATTTCCACTCGACCGAGTGAGATTTCCACTCGACCGAGTCGTAACTGGCGCAGATTTCTGGGCACGCGCAGATTCAGTTTTGGGCCCGAATTTCAGGGGCTTTTTAGGCAGTTTTGCTAGGGTTTTTGGGGGAGTATAAAAGGGGTTTTGTAGCCACCATTAGAGGGGATCCCCCATGTTTTCTTAGGTTCCCAAGATGTTTTCTTAGTGATTATTTTAGAGATTAGGCCATGCCCTAGGCCCCCTCTTGGATCTAAAAGCTTGTATTTGGATTGAAGATCTTCATCAAGCTAAGTATTTTGTTCTTTTTATTTGAATCTTTGTTTTTCTATCTTTTGTATGCAAGCAATGATTTTTATTGATTCTCATATGCTTATTGCTATGCTAGAGTAGATTTGTTGTTCTAGGGTTTGGGGATGAACCCTATGGATCTAATTTCATATTTGTGATGAATGAATTTCTAAATTGCTAGAATTGCTAGGAGGTTAGGTTGTGATTGATTTACTACGGATAGCTAGGGATTTCCATCGATTTGGGATTTGCAAGAGATTGGATTCTAATCGATGGGAAGGCCTTGATATTCGATTTAGATTTACAATTGGATTTCCCTAGATTTGGTTTGCAAGAGATTGGACCAAAGCTAGGATTTTTAATTGTAAATCTATACCAATATTCGTTTGCAAGAGATTGGACGAATACGAACTATCACAACCTAGATCGTGACTCGAGTTTGCACGAGAGTGGGCTCGAGAAGCGATTGGACAATGATGTCGATCCTAATGCTAGCGGCTTAGGCTAGGGTTTGCAAGAGATTGGGCCCTATCCTAGGTTCGCTATAGACCGGCAATAGCGTGAGAGCGTGATCTTGGTTCTCTATTCAGTTACGACTAGTTCACCTCAATGCAAGTCTAATAATATTGAGATTCACTATTCACAATGACGAATGACGGTCCGTAGTGGGGATTCCCTAGCCCTAGACACTTTTAGTGTATTGTATTTGAATTGATATTTGACCGATTTCTCTATCTCCGACACCGACATCCATCACCATTGCCATTACATTATACCATAACCATCTCCACCAATAAAACCATCGTAGTCAAACCAACCTAGGATAGATTGGAGCCAACACCACCTCCTCGTGTTCGATACCCGCTCGCCACTACGCCGTGCGCTTGCGGTAAAACTACAATCGTTCTCCGGGTGTGTATCCGGGGCCGACCAAGTTTTTGGTTGTGCTTTTGGGTTGCATTTCGAAGCGATCAAGTTTTTGGCACCGTTGCCGGGGAGGTGTTTCCCGTTGGGTGCCAATTTGTCACAATTAGGTTGATTAGATTACATTGAAAAAAAATCAAAAAAACATTGAGAGAGATTTTTTTCCCACAACCTGCTATTATTATCTTTATCTCTCTTTGCACCACTGACGTCTTTTCCAGGTTGTTTACTTTGATTGATCAGGTACAGTTGTTGCAGCGATGGTGCTTCCAAAGAAAATGCGAGTGGGCTCTATACAATCCTACATATATCTCGCTGCATTCTATCAGGCTGATGGAGAATTCTTCGGGGAAGCCTTGTCTAGGTTTGAAGGAATGTTAGAAATGTTCCAGACGGAGTCAGACCATGAGTGGAATGACTCCACGCTATTTGATATCTTCACTAGAAGGCTAAAGGGACCCTCACGTGAGTTTTTGAAGAGGATGCAAGTGGGGAAGTTCAGTGATCTACAGTTGGCAGCAGCCTTGGAGCAAATGATAGATGATGCTCGATCTACCGGTTCACTAACCGTTACGGTAAGTAAACCATACGACCAAGTATTCATCGATTTTGTTATGGCTAATGTCTCTAGCGCAGGTACTATTATAGATGGAGTGTATGCTTCACTTGAAGGTGATCATATCCACCTTTACACCATCAACACTCCACAAATAGAGACATTTGAACTGTCAAAGGAGGACACATATATGGACCTATTGAGAAACATTGTTGACGTAGTTTGAGATTCCGGTCCATTGACAATAACGGCAGGTGATCCTTTTGAGCTTGAATTTCAAAACTTTATTACTCATTGTATCTCTTC
The DNA here is from genome assembly GCA_030789695.1 of Scilla litardierei. NCBI lineage: Eukaryota > Viridiplantae > Streptophyta > Magnoliopsida > Asparagales > Asparagaceae > Scilla > Scilla litardierei. The sequence goes on from CM061137.1 coordinate 32,193,543, forward strand.
CACAGGCACAATTGATGATGGAGTCTATGCTCTAGTTGAGGGGCACAAGACCCATTTTTACACCACGGTCGAGATACATGAGCCTATAGAACCACCTTATGCCGTCGTCGCCTCCCCCTGCCACCCACCCGAGTCAGAGCAGCCTATACCATCAGAGGATATTATTGTGGAGGTCATGCATACAGTAGTGGAGCAGACCATCGAGGAGGACGTGACTTTGGACGATGACATCTGTACACAGATGGAGCCCGAATTGCGCCCCCCTCCTTTCGAGCTACCACAGCCATTCCCACCTTCTACAGAGGCTGAGCATCCCTCAGAGGACCACTCTTCCACTGATGCTAAGGACAATCCCACAGAGCTTATGGCTCCCTTTCAGGGAGATCTCTTTACTCCCTCATCTCCTACATTTGATTCTCCTCCTGTGTATGATGTTTTTTATGATTCAGATTTTGACGACTCATCGTGCCTTTTGCAGGATTCATGTACATACGATCAAGAGGTACGATGGGACGTATACGAGGAGGAGAGCGAGGAGTTAGCACCCATGGATGCTATTGAATATGATCAGGAGATGCGATGGGATAAGTCTGACGATGATGAGGAGCTGCCTGATGAGACCTACGCTTATATGCCCAAGCTACCTGAACAACCTGAGGCGAACAACAAAGAGTTGATCGACGTGGTACACGAGAGTAGAGATTTATTTCCAGGGAAGTGTTGTCAACCGTTTTTAATTTTAAATACTTATGTTGATGACCCTCTTTGGAATACATTTATTTTGGGGAAGAATTATCCACATCAGATTGATGCGGCTTATCTCTTGCAGGGTACAAGTGGAGTCCTTGGAGAGGTGCTGGGAGCCGCATTGCTAGAGTCTGATGGAGTTCGTGGACACACGCGCCTGACAGAGCCACAGAAGGAGCAGTTGGAGCAGTTGCCTGCACCGGCAAAGATACTGGATCCACCTTTTGCTATAGGTGATATCAATCCAGTAGTGTAGAAATTTTTATGCTTTAAATAAACACGAATTCTCTCGACAGCAAGAGGACTGTATAGATTTGCTTGAATAAATATCACCTCTTATGACGGCCACAAAAATATTTTACATCCCAAACCCATTATATATATTAATTCCCCTCTCCATATTTTGATACGCCACATCCTTTTGCTCACCACCATCGAGCATTTCTTTCAAGTGAATACTCACTTTCTTATTCATTTGACTTGAACTCGCTTTGCAAAGCCATGATATTTTTGATCGAGTCATTTGAATAGGATTGTTTGGTATAAGCTTGGGGGAAAGCGCTCTCATGCATCATTGTATGTGCATGTAGTTGCATTAGGATTTCATGTCATTCATTTCATCATTTTTCATTCACCTCCCTCAAATTTATCGTTGTTCCTCATATTTTTCCTTTTATGATCACATTGAGGACAATGTGAAGTTTAAGCTTGGGGGAGTGCATTTCCATGCCATTTAGATGCATTAGTTGCATTTTTACTTTATTTTAGGGTTTTTAAAATTTTTAAAATTTTTTGCATTTTCTTTTTGATTTTTCCATCTTATTTTCCTTTTATGTGTGTTCATGCATCATATTGTGTGCTTGATTTTCTTTTCTTTCCCCTCTTTTATTTTTATTTCTTTATTTTCCTTTCTCTTCTTCCGCTAGATGAGTTTTGTATGATGATATCTCTTATTGCTTTAGTAGCCATCACGATGCTTATTATTCCTTGCCATGCTACTTTGAGTATTCCATAGTCTTGCTATCCATGTGCTTGCTTATATATTCTTTTGATGATTCCTCTATATGAATGCATGATATTAATTGAAGCTGAATGTATGGATTAGTGTTTGGTATGCTTTTGTTGGAAGTGCTCCAAGATTCACGCATCAATTGTATAACGGAAGCATCTGCCTTATTATCTTATTCACCTTCTGTTGCATGCTTGATATGAAAGTACTCTTTACCGCTTGACTTCGCTTTTTATTGAGATGATTGAGAATATCCATACTTACATATGAGTTTTAGTTGAAGTATTATTTTATTGAACCGTTCTTGCACATCTTAGAGTGAACCGAGTGTTACATTATTTTTTTCTCCACATATATCTTTTACTTCTCTACATGCCACTTGAGTTCACCTCCTAAAGCTACTTATATCGCATCTATTTCCCGAAAATCCACACAAAAGAAAAGTTAGCTCCAAAAAGTCCAAAAAGCCAAAAAGGAGCCAAAAACCAAAAATACAAATCAAATAGCTCCTACAAAAATCCAAAAAGAAAAGTGAGAAACAAAAAAAGTTCAAAAAGAAAAAAAAAGAAGAAAAAAAATGTTTCTCTATCTCATTATTGGAGCCACAAAATACTTGGGAAAACCAAGGCAAAAATCCCATTTTCCACTATCATATTCCTTTAGATGCAATGCCTCAAGCTAAGCTTGGGGGGGGGGGGTGAACTCATTTGACCATATGAGTGAGTGCGACATTAGAGTGGAGAGGTGCACGAATGGGGAAGTTTGATAATGCTGAAACTTAGCACAATACCTTAGTTATGGAGATTTCTTATGAATCGATATAAATATGTGAATGCCATGATTTATTCTATTCTCCATTGCATGTTTGGTGTGATTCTTATATGCTTCTGTTATGACTCTTGATTGAAAAGTGCATCGTCAACAATTGTATATTAAATTCTATGAAATGCATGATGTGGATATGAATTGATTGTATGAATTTAGAGAATCCCTTTTGTTGATCTGAAAAGATTGCAAGTGCCATGTTTAAGTAAGATATGAAATCTTTATATCATGTGATTCGTATTTCCCAAGTTATCGTGATGTGTAGCTTATGGCTTGAGATCTGAGAGAATAATCTAGCGACCCATTCCACTTCGTATTCTTTTATTTCATTTCCCTTATTTTTCATCTCCTGAGTTCGTCTTTTTACTTATCTTCCTCGAGGACGAGTAAGAGGTAAGCTTGGGGGATTTTGATCGGTTCATATTTTACACCTTTTTTCTGCATATTTGCATGCCATTTTGATCACCCATATCACGCTTTTCACGATTATTCGACGATATTGCGTTACTTTTCACTATTTCTTGTTTTTGTCGGATTTCAAGAAATATGGAGCGATCGGGAGCAAAAATGAGCTTAAAGGATTTGCACCCGCTCCGGAGTGTCAACCATGGCCCTTTTGAGGGTTATTCTGCAATGGAAGACGAGTGGAAGAAGAAAGAACGTCGTAGGAGCGACGAGGAAGCGAAAAGATGGAGATTGGGCATTTTCAGCATGCCACTCGGCCGAGTGAAGGAGTTACTCGGCCGAGCATTGAGACCCCGCTCGGCCGGCCAGATCGGACACGCAACAGAGATGTATCAGCGTGCACTCGGCCGAGCATCGCACGCCCACTCGGCCGAGTGCGAAGACTCCGTCCGCCCGAGTGGCACCCAGACGACGGCAAGCCAAAATGTCCAACTCTCTGTAATCCGTCAGTCGACTACGAGCTCCGACTCGGCCGAGTTCCAAAAGCCCCTCGGCCGAGTGACATTTGCCACTCGGCCGAGTGATGCCGAGGACAGGAAGCGCCCAGATTTTCAGACATCCTCCAACTCTTTTGAAATCTGCTATCATTCCAGTGGGTAAATTATTTTACTCATATTTTTTATGGATAGTAGACTTCATGACGATTCCAAGGCCGCCAAGAACGCGCAAATCGGAGGTCGGATGAAATCTGGGGAATTTCTGCAAGTCGATCCTACAGTGCTGGAATTTGCATGTCAGTGTCACTTGGCCGAGTGACATTTCCACTCGGCCGAGTGACCAGTTTTTGACAGTTTTTGACAGTTTTGACAGAGTGCTGTTTTCTGGAGTTTCTGCAGGAAAGCTCACTCGACCAAGTGAGATTTCCACTCGACCGAGTGAGCTGTCCACTCGACCGAGTGAGATTTCCACTCGACCGAGTGAGATTTCCACTCGGCCGAGTCGTAACTGGCGCAGATTTCTGGGCACGCGCAGATTCAGTTTTGAGCCCGAATTTCAGGGGCTTTTTAGGCAGTTTTGCTAGGGTTTTTGGGGGAGTATAAAAGGGGTTTTGTAGCCACCATTAGAGGGGATCCCCCATGTTTTCTTAGGTTCCCAAGATGTTTTCTTAGTGATTATTTTAGAGATTAGGCCATGCCCTAGGCCCCCTCTTGGATCTAAAAGCTTGTATTTGGATTGAAGATCTTCATCAAGCTAAGTATTTTGTTCTTTTTTATTTGAATCTTTGTTTTTCTATCGTTTGTATGCAAGCAATGATTTTTATTGATTCTCATATGCTTATTGCTATGCTAGAGTAGATTTGTTATTCTAGGGTTTGGGGATGAACCCTATGGATCTAATTTCATATTTGTGATGAATGAATTTCTAAATTGCTAGAATTGCTAGGAGGTTAGGTTGTGATTGATTTACTACGGATAGCTAGGGATTTCCATTGATTTGGGATTTGCAAGAGATTGGATTCTAATCGATGGGAAGGCCTAGATATTCGATTTAGATTTACAATTGGATTTCCCTAGATTTGGTTTGCAAGAGATTGGACCAAAGCTAGGATTTTTAATTGTAAATCTATACCAATATTCGTTTGCAAGAGATTGGACGAATACGAACTATCACAACCTAGATCGTGACTCGAGTTTGCACGAGAGTGGGCTCGAGAAGCGATTGGACAATGATGTCGATCCTAATGCTAGCGGCTTAGGCTAGGGTTTGCAAGAGATTGGGCCCTATCCTAGGTTCGCTATAGACCGGCAATAGCGCGAGAGCGTGTGCTTGGTTCTCTATTCAGTTACGACTAGTTCACCTCAACGCAAGTCTAATAATATTGAGATTCACTATTCACAATGACGAATGACGGTCCGTAGTGGGGATTCCCTAGCCCTAGACACTTTTAGTGTATTGTATTTGAATTGATATTTGACCGATTTCTCTATCTCCGACACCGACATCCATCACCATTGCCATTACATTATACCATAACCATCTCCACCAATAAAACCATCGTAGTCAAACCAACCTAGGATAGATTGGAGCCAATACCACCTCCTCGTGTTCGATACCCGCTCGCCACTACGCCGTGTGCTTGCGGTAAAACTACAATCGTTCTCCGGGTGTGTATCCGGGGCCGACCAAGTTTTTGGTTGTGCTTTTGGGTTGCATTTCGAAGCGATCAAGTTTTTGGCGCCGTTACCGGGGAGGTGTTTCCCGTTGGGTGCCAATTTGTCACAATTAGGTTGATTAGATTAGGCCCCACCTCAGGGTTCAGAACCCTAGGATTAATGGCAGATTTGACGGCTCAGTTTTTGCGAAAAACTAGCCGTGGGCTGAACTTTGAGCGGTCAATTGGAGGGTCAAACGACCTCCGATTGACGAACGGTTTTTTTCCTATGCGTTCACCGTTGAACACCCTTTGAATTGATATGTTGTATCAATCCTGAAGTTCAACAGTGAGTGATTTAAAATTCACGGAAGCTTGCACTTTGTGAAGTGCAAACTAACTTGATTTTAATTAACCCAATTAATAGTCCCACATCGGATTTTGAGAGAAGGGGAGCAGTCAGCCGCCTATATAAATAGGGGTCTGCTCTCTTCCTCAAAACTCATCCCAAGCTCTAGATCTGAGCGGCTCTCGTAAATGTTGGAGCACGCTCGGATCTAAGCTTAAATTAATATTTCTTCTATCTCCCTAAAATTTCTGCCTTACTCTTGAGGGCTCTAGCAAAGACGCAAAGGAATTCGGATTCGGATCCGAAATCTAGGCAGAGGTTTCACTCGCGTGAAACTTTCTTCGGCGGTTGGTTGGCTCGGTGATACGGGATTGATCGCCTCGGGATGCGAAGCGGTTCGAGGAGCGGTTCGGGGAGCGGATCGAGGAGCGGCTCGGCGTGGGACGGGAGCGGCTCGGAAGACGGTGCGGAACATCTCGCCTGCTCCAGGGCTGAGATTCCGGGTATGTGTTTAATTAAGCATTAGTTTAATTTAATCGCGGTAAGTTAGATCCTTCTTGGGATGGTCAGATCTATCCCAAGTTAGCATAGATCTTGGCTAAGGGTCTTGGACCTTAGGGCTAAGTTAAAATTGTTTTAACTGCATGTTAATTAGATTAACAAGTTTTTCTTCCGCTGCAATTGTTTTTTTATGTCTATGTTCCGTCCGACTTAGGATGAGACTAGAGTTTTTGTGCCCTAAGGGTACCGCAAAACCCAACAGTGGTATCAGAGCCTAGGTTTGCGTAGACGATCTAGCACTGCGATTTTATTAAACCTGTTAATGCCTTTTAAAATACTTTTAATTTTTTTTAAACTTATAAGATAATTTTAAAAATGTTTTTGATGTTCAAAATTCTATGTGATAAACTTTTGAACATGAAAATTTTAAATGACGTTTTAAAATTTATGTGATAATTTTAAAACTAATTTTACATGTTTAAAAGTTTAAAGTTATTTTGGATGCCTAAAAATTTTTATATGATAAATTTTTTAAGCATGGAAATTTTAAAATGGTGTTTTAAATTTATGTGATAAATTTAAAATTGATTTTAAGACTTTAAATTTATGCGATAAGTTTAAAATGTTTTAGATATTTAAAAATTGTATGCGATAAATTTTTGAACATGGAAAATTTTTAAAGTGATGTTTTAAATTTATAAGATAATTTTAAAACTGATTTTAAAAGTCTAAAAATTGTTTATGCAATAAACTTTAGTCTATTTAATTGTTAAATAGTTGTACACTTTATTTTATGCGATAAAATTAGTGTAGCTTTATTTTAATGGCTAGTTCCTCTTGTCCCTTATTTGATAACACAAGACAACCCTTTAGGTTAGCCATTAAGAAATGATTAAAATTTATTACTTGAATTTTAATGACATGCTATGTTTTAATAAAACATTAACAATGCTTCAAGACCTAATTCCTGATTAGGGTAGTCCCTTTAATGGATTTTTTAATTCTAATTGTTATAATTAATTTTCATTAAAGGACATCGCTTTTAGCGTTGGTTAATAAATTTATTAAAATCCTAATAACGATTAGGATAGCACGTGAACCTTATAGTTGATAAGGACTTAATAAAAGTTACTAAACAAATCCTAAAATTTTGAATTTAAGGATTCAACTAGTTGATAGGATTAATTAGTTGTTAATAAAAGCTGTTTAGTCTATGACATACATACAAAAATGACAAGCTTCATTCAATGGACCATGATCCAGTCAATGTGCTTGGCTAAGAGTTCTGGATCACCCTTTAAGGGATAGTGATCCTGGCTTAGTCAATTCTCTGGCTGAGTTCCGCTGGACCGCAATGTCGCGAATCATGATTGTATGACACCCTGGACTATATCTAAGTCAAATACGTTAATGATCTTTTTCAAGATTAGCCGTAGCCCTCCTTGTTTTAGGGGTTAGCAACTATAGTGCCCGTGTTACAGTTGTTGAGATACACTCAAGCTGTGACATGGCAACCCTGTAGAAACCAACTCCTTAAATACATAAGATGAAATCTTGACTTGACCCAAACCGATGTTGTCGTGAATACACCGAGCACCGACGTAAGTTAAATCAAGATGTAGTCTGATTAGATGTAGTCTAAGACCTGACCCAAACCGACGTGTCGTGAATACACCGAGCGGCGGGGCAAGTCAGGCTAGACATGAAAACAAGGGTCCGACTAGACTAGACATTGTGATTTGGATGAGCACACTCATGATCACAAATGGCTAGGGGTAAAAACCGATTAAGAGGGTCATATCTGATGTGATCGATGAAGAGTCATCTTCCGATCGTAGAGTCAAGCAACTTGTTGAGATACACTCAAGGTTGTTAGGCTCAGGGTGATTGGACCTCTTACCCATTAATTTTAATTCGATTAAATCGTTCGTTATTAAGCTTTGAAACGATCGTAAAATTAGTGGGAGGATATAGATAGATAAAAGCCATTCTACCTATATTTAATATTGAACATATGCTAAACTAGGGCAAGACAATGTTTCAGAAGGAATCAACTTACAATATTTTAATCGAATTAGTTAACTGGTCGAACATATTGATTAACTGAATATCAAGTTAAATTCTAATTGATAGGATTAAACTATATTCTCATTGACATATTATAATGACCTTCTAAAGAACAGACTTAAGAAATATGATTTCATTAAGTTCTGGGTCCAATAATAAATTCACGCTACATGTCACTCGTCTCTATATGAGGCAGCTTGAACATATAGGATATTCGAAGTATGTTTGTCCCTACAACTTGTTGAGCTACCCTCAAGGTTGTATGGACAAACAATTTATATCCGCAAAGTTCGAGAATTCGATCAAACTGTTTGAGTCGAATACGAGTGCATGCGCGGTGCAAGACTATGTATCCCAACCGGATCTTGAGACAAGCAACTTCTTGAGCTACACTCAAGATTGCAACTCTCAGGCGTTTGGATACATGAGATGCTTGCATAGCTATTTATTTATATTGGGCTATTTAATATCTAAATGTGATTTAGAAAAGGAAGAAGGCACTTCGGAAAATCAATTGAGAAAGTTAGTTTAATTTATCATTAGTAAAGGCATAAGTTAGAGGAAATGAAAATGTGACATATTTTGATGTCACGATTTCGTAATTATTGTTATACAAAAGGTTAACACATTTTGACGAATGTCGTCACATTGCTTCTGAAGCAATGAGTAATATGTATAACGATAATATATATATTAAATGTTAATATATATAAACACACAAGATTGTAGCAAACTTATATGGTAAAATAGACTAGGCCGTATCGAGAGACTAAGCTTCACAAGTCACATAAAGAGGGGTCTGACCTCTCGTATTATGAAGTCTACGGACACTTGTGAGTCTTATCCTCTTAGATATAATGGCCGAAACCCGTCTGTAAGACAGTGGGAGAATGGGTTGTCGAACTCAGTCTGGTACATACTGATGTACCCGAGTCTATATTAACCAAAATAAGTTATTCGTATATTTTATTAAGACACGTGTTCTTGATGAAACACAAGTATGATAAAATAAAGAACGAAATGACTAAAGTATTTAAACTGATTCGATTAGATCGAATTGTCAAATACTTAGCTATATTAAATCTTGCGTAATTAAAAGAAAGTATGATTTTCTCTCAGGTCAAGTCTGTTAACACATTATGTGTTAAAAGTATGAATCACACTGAGTTAGACTTGGTGCGATCCATATCCAGTGACTCTGAGTTAAGTCCTCACTTTGGGTTAAGTCCCAAATAGTAATGCCTAGGTTTTGATAATGTTCTGTGAGGACATTATCAATAAGATATTCATTAAATCAATCATAAGAAAGTTGTATAATTACTCGAATTTCGTGAGACGAAGAGTCGAGTTAAATATCATAACTGATGATGACTCAGTCAACTTCTAGGATAAAATTCGGAGTAGTAACTCCGATTTAAAACTTGATGCAATCAGAATAGGTCCGTGTGCGTAAATAAATTTTGGAATTTAGTTTACGTGTCCAAGGAAAATGTTTCCTCACTTTCTGCAAGTAAATCTTTAAGTTGAAAGATTGGTGCAGAAAGAAAATAGTGAAGTACAATCTTGTTGGTCGAGAATGGTTTTCATATTAATTCCTATAAACGGATTATGTTGAAACCGTCTCGCCAGCGGATGTGTACAGATCTACTCGGACCAAACTCGATGTAAACGCTTAAGTTGACCATGAAAATTGGAGCATTCTCTTATAAGTTCGTTTTTCTAAATATGATTTAGACGGACCAACTTATATGAATTAGCCAGATAGTTTTCAAGGTCAGTGGGAGCGTATAAATTACATACTAGGCATCAAAGGAATGGAACATATATTTTGACAAAGTAATCAAAAGGTTTGATACTTTATCAGAAATAGATACGAGCCATTTGAAATGACCAATAACTAATTTAAAATTATTATCGTAAGGTACGATGAATTGGATAAGATCCAAGTAAATAAAAATATTATGGATTCCAAAAAGACCAAGTGAATTATTTGAATGAGATTCAAATGGTTGGTCTAACATGAACATAGAAACCCCTTAAGTCTATAGTGTAGACGGTTTTAGCAGATCCACTCACGAAGGCTCTACCACATGAAGTCGGGAAAACTTATGTGTGAAAACAGTATTAGATACCGGGATAAATAGGCCTGAGTGCAAGTGGGAGATGTTGGAGAATGATGCCCTCCAGGCTATTTATCTCTGTGTGAATAGCACAAACGTCTTGTTCGAAATAACAGTAAGCTGTTTGGTAATAATTTATCTAAGTTATATTATAATGTAGCTAACATTAGACATTAACTTAGGTAAAGTCCTGAGACTTTATGCAAGGTCAAACAGATATCGAGATGAGTATCTCGATCATGGAGAAATGTTTGACCGTCTGTAGCATAAGTCTAAAAGGGTTCGTGGTCGTAGATGTTTCGAGACAAGGATATCGAAACATCGGATAGACCATTGTGTATTAGTCTTCACCGTTTAGCGGTGGCGATGATCTCATGATCGTTCGACTTGGCGAAGTCGGAGACGAGACACAGGTGCTCATTAGAGAATGAGTTCACTGAACGATCCACAAGAGTTATCATATGGTTACGTTGACCAATCTGTCAATGATAACTCTTAGTGATGATAGTCAAGTTGGTCTTTTGACTTGAGGTCATTTGACGAACCTGTGCGTGAACGGTGCCACTTAGATCAACTGACCTAATTTCGAGGCAAGGCCTGTCGAAAGGTCTTTGATCGGGTGTCACTTGAAGCGTACGAGAAGAGTAATGGCCAAGAGAGGATTCGTCTCTCCCGGTCAATGGGAGTTAGTGTCGTAGAGTTAGTTCGGTCTTTAGTAAAATCTCTGTGCAGAGTATATTGGAAGAAGTCCAACATAAGTTGACTAAAGATCGATAAAAACTAACCGGAGTCAAGTTGTTGGGGTTGACAGTTTGACCGTACCCTAGACTTGATCTACACGACATAATTAAGACGAAAAGACTATAACTGTGGAATTCATCACGGACACAGTCAGAGTGGTCCCGACAAGACTCATGTCAATGAGTCAACCACATAATGATGATTCCCGAAGCAGGGACGGCAACCACTGCTCGTGGTCACTGCCGTATAGGGCTTCGAGCCCAACCTGTTGTAAGGGTCAGGTTGTAGGGTCTCACACAGAGTGTGACCTTTGTCTAGTAATAGGTAGAAATTAGTTGGGGAGAATATTTTGCATTTTGATGCAAGGGATGGAATAATTGCATTTGATGCAATATGATAATTTAAGCTTAGATAGGGACTATTTTGCATTTGATGCAAAAGTGATTAAATGTGTTTTAAATTGTTTAAAACAATATTTAATAATATAAATGCAAGGAAAAGTTCTCGGGTAAGACGTAAATGTCCCGGTCTAAACCCAGGTTTGAACAGCATCCAAATCGGACACCAAATGCTCAAGTTAGAGCCAAAACAGCCCATTAGATCAGACCGGGTCAGACTAGGTTGACCCAGGACAGACCAAGTCTGCCCTGGGTACCTGGCCAGACCTGGCTAAGCCAGGAAGCCAGGGGCCACGGCTTGGGCACAGGCCCAGGCGCTGGGCGCCTGGGCCTGCGCCCAGGCGGGCCCGGGCGCCTGGGAGCCCAGGCGCCCTGGGCCGGGCGCCTTGGGCTCCCGGCCCAGGCGCCCGCCTGGTGCCTGGGCGCCTGGGCGCCCGCGCCAGGCTTGGGCATCCGTGCCCAAGTCTGGCAGGCGCCCAATCAGTCTCTTTTGGCTGGTGGGGCCCACAGGCTGGGCCCCACCTCAGGGTTCAGAACCCTAGGATTAATGGCAGATTTGACGGCTCAGTTTTTGCGAAAAACTAGCCGTGGGCTGAACTTTGAGCGGTCAATTGGAGGGTCAAACGACCTCCGATTGACGAACGGTTTTTTTCCTATGCGTTCACCATTGAACACCCTTCGAATTGATAGGTTGTATCTGTTGGATACAACGATCTAAGATTTATAGTTTGATGATGACAAACAGGCGTGAACATTTTGATGTGTTTGATAAGTGTTTTCAGGTTGAAAGAGCTCGGGATAACAAAATGGCAATTTGGTCATTCTGGAGATAAAAGGCATTTTGGGCGCAAAATAAAATTTGGTCAAATAGGCTTATGGTGGCATTTTTGTAAATAGACGAACTAGGGTTTTCTTAATACCTTGTATATATCTGAGGCCGGCCATTCATCAAACAGGGCGATCTCCAATAATATCGAGCGGCAACAAGAATATGGAGAGACAGCAGCCGAAAGATTTTAAGGGGAAGCCGCACAAATTATTTTTGTTTTGGAGAAAACCCCAAGAGCATTGATTCTTAAACCTCCATTGTTTTAAAACCAAAATCCTGCCGAAAATCCCAAGGCCGAATCATTTCTTGAAAAAATCCCAAGAGAGCACATTGTTCTAAGAGGAAGGCTGCCGAACATTTTTTTTCTCAAGCCATTTTGTTTTTTTAGTGATTTGCATCAAAATTCAAAGAGCAGACCTTTTCAATTTCTCAAGAGCATTTCAATTTTTTCTCTCTGGACATTTCGAATCACAAGAGCACTCTTTCGAATCACAAGTGCTCAAATCAAATATCCTTGTGAAGGTTTTTTTAAAGAGGCCAAATTATTTAAGTTGGGTTCTTTTGTTCTTCAAATTTTTGAAAATCCAAAAGGCACCATCATCTGTTTTTTAAGGCCGCACCTCCTCTTCATTCGTTTTCTTTTTAAAGGGGCACTATCATTTTTTTTGAGGGATATCTCTCCAATGCTTGAAGTCACATTTTCTTAGAGAAAGATTATTTATTTTGTCTTGGCTACAGGTGGAGAACCTCCAAAAAAACAAGAGGAAAAGAGAGGTGCTTGATTTATTCAAACGGGTCTGTGCATCAAGGAGAGATAAAAAAATTAAGGGAAATTGATAAGAAAAAAGGAGGGCTTGATTTATTCCACTCTGTGGGATAGAAGAAAGGAGATGGCTTCATTTATTCCACTTTCGTTAATGTCTGTTTGTATTTTGCAGAACCTCATTGGTGTTGTGCTGCCATCAAATTGAGATAGAGAGAGAAACACCTTAATTTTTCTCATCTCCAAGTAGGTACATGCCCTCCACCAATCAAAGAGCTGAACTTTGATTCCATAGAGAACCGAACGCATAAGGGGGAAAGAGATTCAAAGTTGAGGCCCGATTTTTTTCTTATACACGCAAAGATGCAATCACACCGAAAATTCTGGGAGATGAACTGACGCAAGCTTTGGAGACCATAAAGAAAAATAAAGAGGCCTGTTACTAATTGAATAGAGAGAGGGAGAAAGACTGAAACTTGCGCACGTGAGAATTGAAGTGCAATTGAAGAAGCAAAAGCTCAATACTTCATCTGCCCGATACGAAAGCTAGCAGACTCAGTACAGACTAAGTACAGACATACGACGACGACTACATCACGTCAGATACATATCTGACCTGCGCCTATTGACAGAGACGACTACGATACACAAACTGAGCTTTTCTGAACTCTAGTATTATTTTATTTGTGTAGTAGAAGCGATCTTTGTAGGGGAAACGTTATTACCACCTACTGTGTTACTTTTTGGGGACCTGACGACTTTGGGAGTCGTCACGGAGGGAGAGCATCTGACTAGATTGATAGTGTAGAGCACGTGGTGTGCGTACGAGCTAGGTGAGAGTAGATTTGGGATCTTGACTCATTGTAGCTGTACAGGATTACATATCTATCTAGTATTTGCTTTCGGGTGCTGGAGTAGGTCGTGGGGACGACTGAACCGGGGTAAATCTGTGCGTACTCTGTGTTTGCATTTTATTTACTCTGCCTGTGCTTATAACTGCGTGTGGTTGTTCGTGGGTTGCACGAATATTTTCGTAGCCTATTCACCCCCCCTCTAGGCTACGATCCAGATCCAACAAGTGGTATCAGAGCCAGTTTAGAGGATCTAGTCTAGATTTTTAGTTGACCATGAATATATCTGATTGTGCTTTTGCTGAAGGTCAGTCTATAGCCCGTCCACCTAAGTTTAACAGTCTAGACTTTGCATATTGGAAGGCTAGGATGAAAATATATTTAGTGTCTGTAGATTATGATGTGTGTGATATTGTTGACAATGGTTATAATCTACCCACTATTAAAATTGAAGACACTGTTAGGATTAAGCCTAAAGACAAGTGGGATTTAGCTGATAATAAACTTTATACTCTTAATGGTAAAGCTATGAATGCGCTTATATGCTCTCTTGATAAATCTGAGTTTAATCGTATCTCATATTGTCTAACTGCGCATGAAATCTGGCATACTCTGGAGGTGACACACGAGGGAACATCACAAGTAAAGGAATCTAGACTTGCGTTGCTGAGCACTGAATATGAGAGCTTCCGCATGCTACCAACAGAATCAGTTAAAAACATGTTTGCGAGGTTCACAGACATTGTCTATAAATCCAGGTCCCTCGGTAAGCCATACTCTAGCCATGAACATGTACGAAAGATCTTAAGGGCGCTACCAAGCTCGTTGAGGCCTAAAGTCACCGCTATTCAAGAAGCTAAGGACTTGTCAACAATGAAAGTGGAGGACTTGATAGGCAACCTAATGTCACACGAGCTTGAGTTGCAGAGTATAGAAGCCAGAGAGAAACCTGAAGAGAAGACCAAAGCTTCCATACCATTAGCTCTTCAAGCTAACGATGACGATCTTGATGAAGAGCAAGCCCTAATGGTCAGAAACTTCAGGAGATATATTCAGACTGATCAAGGAAGAGCTGAGATGGGAAAAAGGTTCATTCGTTCTAATAATTCTAATTTTGGTAGAAATTCCTTTGATCAGAAAGCTATTAATAGAAGCGAATGTTTTAAATGCAGGAAGAAAGGGCACCACATAAAAGATTGCCCACAACAACACACAGCTCAAGTTGCAAAAGGAAAAACGAAAGTGCTGACGTGAGACATGGATAGCGAAGCTGAGGATGAGGATGAGGAACATGAAGCTCACTCCTGCATGGCATTAATGGCCAAACACAATGAGGTAGGTTCTCCCACTAAAGCTGAATTGTTAGAAATCTTGAAAGGAATGCAAAATACTATTAATGAGCTAGAAGCTGATGTGGATAGTTATATGAATGATAACTTTGATATGCAACAATCTGAGTATGACATGTCTAAGGAAATTGAAAAACTGAAAACTGAAATTGTTGCATGTAATGCTACAATTGACATGTTAAATAAGGAGAAAGCTAGCTTGCCTGAAAAAATTGATTGTCTCTCATGTCACTCTTTATTAAAGGATATTAGCATGTATAAGCTTGATAAGATAAAGTTTGAAGTTGAAAATGAATTGCTTTCTGAAAAGATTAACATGCTAAATCTTGAACTTAAAGAAAAAATGAGGGATTTTGAAAAGAAAGAAGAGGAAAACAAGCAAGCTTTCATTAGTAAATGCACTTTGCTTGTGAATGAAAATGATATCTTGAAATCCAAAGTCACCACCCTAGAATTGTCATTAAAGAGATTTTCCATTGGAAAACAAAATTTGGACATTATTCTTGGAAATCAAATTTATGGCAATAATAGGCGAGGACTAGGATATGGTCTTAAAAATGTTGAAAAATCAAAATATAGAAAAGTTCACATTGAATCAACAAAGGTTGGAAATTTTCATGCTAAGTTCTTTACATGTGGATGCGTTGGTCATACTTCATATCATTGCAAATATAGGAACAAAAACATTAAGTTCAAACAAATATGGGTTCCTAAATCTTTGATGACTAACGTGAGTGGACCTTGTTGGATTCCAAGGTCACACACAACACCTCTTTTATAGGTGGATGGAAATTTGACGGGGAGCGATAAATTGAATGTCTCATTACTTTTTAGCTCCTTAGTCAAACGGCGATGCGAAGGTATATCTCATTCTTTGAACTTAATGAATATCTTCATAGTTTTTTTGTGTGTGCGTGACTTTTATTTGTTTGTGTGTTAGTAGTTGCATTACTCTGTGTGCATGATTCTTTTTGTTTGTGTGATTGCATCTCATGTTTGCTTTAGTACTTCATGCATATTAAAAAAATGGTGCTTAAATGTGTATCTTTCTCTTTGATTCATTAAAAGAAGTATTCATGAAATATTTTCATGTCTATGTAGAAATTGGTGTATTATTTCTTTTGCCACATGCGCATGTTCATCTTTCTAAATATTCATGGCATATTCAATGAATGAAAATAACTTGATTTCTACACCGCCTATTTCACTTCCACATGTATTACTATTGTTGCACATTTGGAGACATCGTTTATGAAGTATGGAAAGTGAATGTAGGAGGAAAACTTAACTGAAAATCTAAGGGATATAATATACCTCGCCATGGATAAAAATTGAGCAAAAGAAAGTGTTGTTATAAGTATTAAAAAAAAACGAAAAAGAAGAATAATTGCTCTGTATGAAAAATGGATACAATCCGTGGCAACGGTATTACCCACGAGTATCCAACATAAGCTTTATGGGTAAACTTTAGCGTTGGTGTATTTACTCGTCAAGCAATGCCACCCTCACATCTAAGAGTCCTTATAGGCTATGTTTTGGGGCGTGGTACCTTGAACTCATTTTTAATGAGGTGGGAAAAATCAATCCTAGGTGATAGAATGTTATTTGGAAAATGAGGATTGGTTTTGGTTGATTTTCTTAAATGATTCTCCCTCACGTGCTTCAATTTTAATCATCACACTTTACACGATGGTGTTGAATTCTAATTATTATTATCGTTGGATTTGAAGTGCTAATTATAGAATGATGACATGCAAATGCTAGTTATAGTTAATAATGCTCTCTTTTTGCATGTGGTATGTTTTAATCCTCAAGAATACACTTTTGATGATGACAAAGGGGGAGAAATATTGAGAAAAGGTGAATAAATAGTCTTGTGGTATTATTTGTTGGGTGAAATACATGTTCAAGGGGGAGCATGAAAATAGGGGGAGCATGCTAGAAATACTAGTTTGAATACATCTTGAATACATCCTCTATTACACTTCACACACACACGTCGTGATGATATTGTTTATAATCGTTAAGTGCAAATCTTGTATTGGTTTGTCATCATCAAAAGGGGGAGATTGTTGGATACAACGATCTAAGATTTATAGTTTGATGATGACAGACAGACGTGAACATTTTGATGTGTTTGATAAGTGTTTTCAGGTTGAACAGAGCTCGGGATAACAAAATGGCAATTTGGTCATTCTGGAGATAAAAGGCATTTTGGGCGCAAAATAAAATTTGGTCAAATAGGCTTACGGTGGCATTTTTGTAAATAGACGAACTAGGGTTTTCTTAATACCTTGTATATATTTGTGGCCGGCCATTCATCAAACAGGGTGATCTCCAATAATATCGAGCGGCAACAAGAAAAGGGAGAGACAGCAGCCGAAAGATTTTAAGGGGAAGCCGCACAAATTATTTTTGTTTTGGAGAAAACCCCAAGAGCATTGATTCTTAAACCTCCATTGTTTTTAAACCAAAATCCTGCCGAAAATCCCAAGGCCGAATCATTTCTTGGAAAAAATCCCAAGAGAGCACATTGTTCTAAGAGGAAGGCTGCCGAACATTTTTTTTCTCAAGCCATTTTGTTTTTTAGTGATTTGCATCAAAATTCAAAGAGCAGACCTTTTCAATTTCTCAAGAGCATTTCAATTTTTTCTCTCTGGACATTTCGAATCACAAGAGCACTCTTTCGAATCACAAGTGCTCAAATCAAATATCCTTGCGAAGGTTTTTTTTAAAGAGGCCAAATTATTTAAGTTGGGTTCTTTTGTTCTTCAAATTTTTGAAAATCCAAAAGGCACCATCATCTGTTTTTTAAGGCCGCACCTCCTCTTCATTCGTTTTCTTTTTAAAGGGGCACTATCATTTTTTTTGAGGGATATCTCTCCAATGCTTGAAGTCACATTTTCTTAGAGAAAGATTATTTATTTTGTCTTGGCTGCAGGTGGAGAACCTCCAAAAAAAACAAGAGGAAAAGAGAGGTGCTTGATTTATTCAAACGGGTCTGTGCATCAAGGAGAGATAAAAAAATTAAGGGAAATTGATAAGAAAAAAGGAGGGCTTGATTTATTCCACTCTGTGGGATAGAAGAAAGGAGAGGGCTTCATTTATTCCACTTTCGTTAATGTCTGTTTGTATTTTGCAGAACCTTATTGGTGTTGTGCTGCCATCAAATTGAGATAGAGAGAGAAACACCTTAATTTTTCTCATCTCCAAGCAAGTACATGCCCTCCACCAATCAAAGAGCTGAACTTTGATTCCATAGAGAACAGAACGCATAAGGGGGAAAGAGATTCAAAGTTGAGGCCAGATTTTTTTTCTTATACACGCAAAGATGCAATCACACCGAAAATTCTGGGAGATGAACTGACGCAAGCTTTGGAGACCATAAAGAAAAATAAAGAGGCCTGCCACTAATTGAATAGAGAGAGGGAGAAAGACTGAAACTTGCGCACGTGAGAATTGAAGTGCAATTGAAGAAGCAAAAGCTCAATACTTCATCTGCTTTATACGCAAGCTAGCAGACTCAGTACAGACTAAGTACAGACATACGACGACGACTACATCACGTCAGATACATATCTGACCTGCGCCTATTGACAGAGACGACTACGATACACAAACTGAGCTTTTCTGAACTCTAGTATTATTTTATTTGTGTAGTAGAAGCGATCTTTGTAGGGGAAACGTTATTACCACCTACTGTGTTACTTTTTGGGGACCTGACGACTTTGGAAGTCGTCACGGAGGGAGAGCATCTGACTAGATTGATAGTGTAGAGCACGTGGTGTGCGTACGAGCTAGGTGAGAGTAGATTTGGGATCTTGACTCATTGTAGCTGTACAGGATTACATATCTATCTAGTATTTTCTTTCGGGTGCTGGAGTAGGTCGTGGGGACGACCGAACTGGGGTAAATCTGTGCGTACTCTGTGTTTGCATTTTATTTACTCTGCCTATGCTTATAACTGCGTGTGGTTGTTCGTGGGTTGCACGAATATTTTCGTAGCCTATTCACCCCCCCTCTAGGCTACGATCCAGATCCAACAGTATCAATCCTGAAGTTCAACGGTGAGGGAGTTAAAATTCACGGAAGTTTGCACTTTGTGAAGTGCAAACTAACTTGATTTTAATTAACCCAATTAATTGTCCCACATCAGATTTTGAGAGAAGGGGAGCAGTCAGCCGCCTATATAAATAGGGGTCTGCTCTCTTCCTTAAAACTCGTCCCAAGCTCTAGATCTGAGCGGCTCTCGTAAATGTTGGAGCACGCTCGGATCTAAGCTTAAATCAATATTTCTTCTATCTCCCTAAAATTTCTGCCTTACTCTTGAGGGCTCTAGCAAAGCCGCAAAGGAGTTCGGATTCGGATCCGAAATCTAGGCGGAGGTTTCACTCGCGTGAAACTTTCTTCGGCGGTTGGTTGGCTCGGCGACACGGGATTGATCTCCTCGGGATGCGAAGCGGTTCGAGGAGCGGTTCGGGTAGCGGATCGAGGAGCGGCTCGGCGTGGGATGGGAGCGGCTCGGAAGACGGTGCGGAACATCTCGCCTGCTCCAGGGCTGAGATTCAGGGTATGTATTTAATTAAGCATTAGTTTAATTTAATCGCGGTAGGTTAGATCCTTCTTGGGATGGTCAGATCCATCCCAAGTTGGCATAGATCTTGGCTAAGGGTCTTGGACCTTAGGGCTAAGTTAAAATTGTTTTAACTGCATGTTAATTAGATTAACAAGTTTTTCTTCCGCTGCAATTGTTTTTTTTCTGTCTATGTTCCGTCCGACTTAGGACGGGACTAGAGTTTTTGTGCCCTAAGGGTACCGCAAAACCCAACACTGCCGCGGGTTTCGTTGCATGGAGATGGTTGGGTTATTTATAGGATTAGATATTAATATAGTAATTAAAATAGTGATAATATGTATTAAATAAATCCCCAGCCCATGTCGAATCTGAGCTATAAAAGGGGTGGATTAATGTGGGGGTGGTTAGGGAATTGATTAAGTGGGGTTAGGGTAAATGGTAATTACGGTTAAGGTAATAGTAAAAACGTAAGTAGCGATTGCAATTAGTAAAAACGATATAATACTATTATTTAAATATTAAAATATCGTTTTTCGCATACGACTCTGAAAATTTCCAAAACATAACCAAAAGTTCGTATCGTCGCGAGGATCACGAATACGAAGTTCATTTCAGAGTTTTAGATATGAAAGTACATGTTTTGGGCCAAAAAGTTTGGGTGTGGATTTGCGGGTTCTAGGTCGATTTAACTCCAGAAAAATACGAAAATAATATGGGGAGTACTAAATGACTATATAATCATGTTGTAAAGTTTGAAATCGTTTTGATAACATTTATATAGAAAAATAATTAATAATGCTATTTCAATGATATTGATAATGAAAAATATATAAACAAAAATTATATAAACTTCTTATAATCGTTTTATGATACTCAGAAGTCTAAAATTATATTATATAAGTTTTGTAAAACTGTTTTTGATGATATAAGACTAATAAAGCGTAAACGCATATAAATCGTATAAACTAAATATTTAAAATTATATAATTAAAATAGTATAAACTATTTATAATAATTTTGATGATACTGACAAGTATAAAAATATGTTTTGAAACGAAACATATATAAACTAAAAATAATATACGCATATATGTAAACTATTAAAATATTATATAAACTGTAAAATCATATTGAAACTATAAAAATACGTAAAATATGAAAATACCCGTACTGATGGATATGGGCCGTCACATCTTGCACTCCTTAAAACAATTCCGTCCTCGGAATTGTAAAATGAAAACAAGCGAAACATAATATTTAAAAAGCGTAAGCAGATGGTAATAAATAGTATGAAATATAATGTGACATCACAGCAACAGGAAAATCAAGTCTATACTGCACCATCAAAAATAAAAACCACATGACTGACTATATTGGTAAGTAACTACACTATCACTGGCATTGGTGTTCCAATAGGCTGGAGTAGGATTGATATGGATGGGATCGTCACTATTGTTCTTGACACAAGGAGTAATGGAAAGCTTCAGAAAGAGGGATATGTGTGGGGGTAATCGTTACTAAATCAATACATAATAGTGCAAAGATATGCTTAAGGTGAATATATGTGGACAATATAGGGCATGTGTATGGTAACAACGCATTCATGATATAATCATTAAGTGCGATGTAAGGAGGTGGTTCGTGCGTTACCATCAATCGCGCGTTCAGCGACGTTAGCTTCCTTGGCCGTTATAGTGAATACTTTGCACCTGGGCGGGTTCGTCGCAGCCTGTTGAAAGGCTCTCTGCTGTGAAGGCAGAAGTGGTCCATGTTACGCCGATCCAAAAGCTTATGCAGTCTAATAAGGTATGGACAGGTCCACTAGCGTCTAGGCCGACTGTTGCTAATAAACGAATACAATACTAAAAGTGATAGCCGTGGAGTGGTAAGTCAAAGGATAGAATATCCAGTAAGGGTATAAAAGTAACAGCTTAGAACATGTTATTGTGAGATCTGTATAGTAACAATGTAACTAATAAGTTTGGTAAGCTAAATAAACTACATCAAAAGGGAGATCATAAAGTTTAAAGTTCTACTCTTGCTAATAGTGACTAACGGGGCCTATGTTGGATCTCCTGGCACACCAAATACACTAGAGGGGGGGGGGGGGGGGTGAATAGTGTATATCACGACGAAATTGAAAATTTAAAAGTAACTAAAAATGCAATTAAAGTGCGGAAATAAATAACACAATTCAGAAATTTCCAAAAGGAAACACATAGATTTATCCTGTTTCGGATCCTCGTGATCCTACGTCCAGTCATCTACCCGTAGAGATTTCAATCCACTATAACACTTGCTCCCCACAAGTAATCAACTTACAAAGATGCCAACACTCCCCGTGTTGCAAACTTGTACAATCTCTTCAACAAGAGATTCACAAAATAAAGTAAAGAAAGAGTATGAAACAATATCACTTATAGCCTTGATAATGTAAGAATTTTAGCGTAAGGATGGTGATTGAATTTTGAAGGTTCTTGATATGAATTGTGGTAGAACACTCTTAGAAATTGGACTTCCTAAAGGGAAAAAATTTCTGCAGAGATTCCCATATGGAACTCTGAAAATCACTCACTTTCTAGAGAGAGAAAGTAAACTTAAGAAAAGAGAGAGAGAGTGCGTGAATTTTCGTGAATTTTAGACAGGGGTTAGGGGGTCTATTTATAGCCTAAAAAGTTAGTTTCCAAAAGTTTAACAACTGTCTAAATTTTCAAAAATTTTGAGAAATTTTTGTCAAAATTAGTCGACTAATGGTTGGCACTGGTCAACTAATTGTGCTGCTAATTGGAATTTTTGACTGTTGAGTCAACCTTTCACGAAAGGACACTAAGAATTGCCAGAAACTGACAAATGGTCAGATTTTTGTCCGTTTATGGTAGTTTTAACTACCCTTGGGTGGTTATAGAAGTTGGATATTAAATTTGAAAAAGTAGCTGTTAGAATAACTAATTTAATAACTGACTGGTAGCCTAACAACTTCTATGGGTCGAGTAAAATTTCGAATTTAGGAATTTGAAAAATAATGATCCTGTTGACATAAAAATATGTTTAGAAATTTTTTGGAATTGTCTGAATATTTTAATAATTAAACTGGTCGACGAATAGGGATGACTGGTCGACTAATTTGGTCATTGAGTTCATTTTTTAGGATGGACCATAAACGACTAAGATAGATCATCATCAAGGCTTTTACATTCTAAGTATATACAAGAGAAAAAATAATGATTACATCTTTTTTTAAAAGATACAAAATCTCATCGATATGATTCGTCTTGTAATGGATGCTTCTTGCAATATGTAGTCTTGATGACTATCTTATCTGAAATGTATACTCATTGAGCTATAAAATCTGCATAGATAAAGTTATTACACATAAAATAATATGTTTGTATCATCAAAACCTTATGAGGAGTTGTGGGTTTCCAACAGCCTAGCCAAGGATGTCATCCATAATATAGCATACAAAGACGTATCAACTAATCCATATGCATTCCTGCTGTTACACCTAACCAGCCAAGCACAAATGCCATCAATTCCCATAATGCTCAACAACAAACCAACGTCCAAGATAACACAAATAAACAATTACAAGACTAACTTCTAGGTATCATACTTATCACTATCACTCCTTTCATCAATGCACATAACACCCAAAAATAATCCAACACCGAAACCATCATCTAAATCCAAGCACAAGATCGACACCCAACTTCAACACCTAAGGCCAACAACATACCAATACCCATCGACAACGATACCCCTTGCCAACACTAACAGTTGACATCCACAACTTTCATCATCAACCCTAAACAAGCCAAAATCCAAAAACATATAGTCCAGCAAACTCGAAGGAGTGGACCCAAGGAGATGCCTAAGAGGGACACCAAAAGGGGTAAGAGCCAGGCAATGAGCTCAAAAGAAGCCCAAGAATTGCGATTTTCCAAGATCTCAACTATACAACGGTGGTGAGGGTGGCGGTGAGGATCGTCGCTAAACCCAAAAATCCCAAAAATCCTAAAATATAACATCGAAGGGCTATTGGCGGTCGTCAATCCATGCCATGTGACGGCTGCGAAGGCTCGGTTGTAACGAGCGTCATGGCGGGTGTTACCGGAGTAGGGGTGGGTGGCGGAGCTCTAGACGAGGCCAGTGGAGCTTAAGGCAAGAGGGCGTGGGCTCGTGGGGAGAGAGGCATGGTGAAGGAGTGGGTGTCGTCGCGGGGTAGGGGAAGCCACGGGTTGGGTGAGGGCAGAGGTGAGAGGATTAAATGGGGAATCGAAGTCGTCTATATGGTGCTGTAGGGTAGGCCGGGCCGGTGATTGAGGGGAGAATGCAGACAAAAGGTAATAAAGAGATGGAGATGGTAGGTGGAAAAAAGGATCCAACCAATGGAAATTCGGGTACAAGAGGGAAGCAGTGGAAAGAAGAAGAATACGAGCTCAAAAAATGAAGAAGAAGGAGCTACCTCGACTTGCATCGACACAATCATCATTATATAGGCTTGGGCCAAAATCGAATAGGTCCAAGTAAATGGCTTTTGCCAATCCAAGACGATTACTGCATCAAAACTTGGCCAGAAGTTTGCGAAAAGTTCGCGTCGGAGAAGCTGATGTTGGATCTCCAGTATTTCTTTCATGATACCATGATATCGTTATCGGCGATGTCATTAGTGTTACAGATGCTTGGTCGACCTGACATGCTTCAAAACAAACCGTAATATTGGTTAAGTGAGTAATTTATTCTAGTTGTACACTTAGATATTAATGCCGTCTAAACTGATCTTAAAGTATTCGCAAGAGCATGACTTGCATGGGCCGCCATAAAACTTGTCACGCCCCGCTTCCCATTCAACTTAGGAGGAAGGACGTTAGTGGGTCCACGGTGTGCTTAAAACAAGGAGGAGTACATTTTTTTCTTTTCTTTCTTCCTCCTTGGTTTAAACACTCTAAGCGTCTGTGTAAAAATTGCAGGTCCTTGCATGCGGATTTAAGAAACAGCTCAAACAACATTATTACATATCAAGCGTACAAGAATTAATATACATCATGGGCCTAGCATGGCCAATACAACAAAATACAACAAATTACATTATTCAAATAGAAAGTGCTGATGCGAAGGTAAATAAAACACCCTAGTCTTCTGTGGGCTGTAACTCCACGTAATCCTTGAGCCCTAGCTCGATCCTTACAGCAGTATCCTTTGTAAACCTGCTCTCAAGTCCTGACAGACATTTCATAAGACACCAAAATGAAATGTTTATCAGCGAGGGTTACTCGGCAAGTATATTCCCATAGTAAATGAAAAGGTAAAAACATACGTATAAGAAAAGCATGAGTTAAAGCATATCTTGAGTATTAGTATGGTACGATAAAAGCATGATATATTAAAACGTGGTAGGAAATGTTTACTAACATGGCATAGTAATTAAGAGCATTGTATAAGTATCATATGAACATTTAACAAGTTTAGTTCGTAAGGGCTACATCATATATGAAAGTGACATAAGGAAAAGCATGATGTGATACATAAGGTCTGAAAAGATATTAGCTAGTAGTTAGAATATTTAATATGAAAACAGAAATTTGCAATCGGTAGCAGTTAAACATTTGATAGCAATTTGCAACCTGTAGCAGTTAAACATTTGATAGCAAAATTCAACATGTACCAAAAGAAGACTGAAGAAGATATTTTAAACAATATTTGGTAGCCAACTATTCTAGTGCTAAGTCCAAGTCTGAAGATACAAAATGTGACTAAAACCTGCCCCAGCATCACGAGCTACCCGTAGTGCTACTCACCGACCCTTTTAGGTACAGGTCAAGTATTTTCCTCCACTTAGTGTATGTGTGCGATAAAGTTGTCGAGCAAACCCAGTCACTCCTGCATCCTCTGTGACTATAGACTACCCCAATCACACAGGTAAGTCAAGTGCTGGGTCTAGGTACGTGTACTAACTATTCTATATTCAATCATATGAATTCCGTCAGTCGTTCAGTTTATTCTATTCAATTTGCATCGTCTTTGATGCATATGGAGTCTCAAGGGTCCATACAAAAATTTCACTAAGTTTCACAATTATGCGATTCTGTTAAACAATTATACAAAGCGTAGAAACATGCAATTATTTAAAGAATGAGCACATAAACGATTTTAACTAAGAAAATGAGGATAAATAAGCTTAAAATATTTTTCTAAGGCTAGTATTTATTTTTCGAGATTTTAAACTAATTAACAGGAATTTTTCTTAATTTATATGGCCCAAAAACCAATTTTAAAAATAAGAAAATGATTTTTCCATGTATTCAAAGACTTATCTAGAGCAAGCTATAGTTGGAATTCTTCCAATAATGGGTCAAAATGACCGTCCCATCTAGTACTACGCCATATATTTTTCTTGTATGCTAGTGTACGTGAAAATTTTAAGGTATAAATTTGTAAGTGGAAGTAACCATATTAAGTTTTATCTTTGAAAATTTACTGCAGGAAATGTACTTGCCTTTTGATGATGAAACTGGCACCAATGCGTCCGTTTTGTCGAACTGGATTCTCTGCCTCTTCCCTTGTAATTTTCTAAGACCTATACAATATAATATGAATTTAATACTAATCTCCCATGTATATGTATGCATCATAATACGTAAATACATATTTTTATACATACTCTACTGTACGTTCCTCATCCCATCACGTTTCACTTCGCAGTGGTGGGGGTTTTGCGATTGCGAAGTCGCTGATGGCGATTGAGGGCGGCACTGTCGGGGTCAAGCGGCATCGACGGGGCCTCTAGCGAGGGCGATGCAGAGGCCGTGGCGGTGGGAAACGAAGAGGCAGCTCAGGGCTTGGGCTGCCGTTCTTGGACGGTGGGGCTGCAGCTGTTGAAGCGACGGGCTCTCGGAGGAGGCGGAGGGCTTCGTCGGTGACTTGTTGGTGGTGGCAACGGCGCCAGCGGTGGCGAAGAACGGCGGCAGCGAGCGGCAACAGCAGCAGCAGCTGTGGCTTGTAGGTTTTCGGGGTTCGGCTGCTTTACGGCGGAGGGGCGATGACTGGAGGCAGTGGCGGTGGGGTCGGCAACACCGGCGAGGCAACGGTGATCGTTGGGGGTCGTCGGTGGTGGAAGATGGCCACGGGGTGAGCAAGGCAGCGTGAGGAGAGGGGAGAGCTGCTCCCGTTTGCCAACGGTGTACGGAGGAGGAGGCGGCACCGAGGGGCTGTCGACAGTGAGACGGAGGCAGCGTTGGCGGTGGTTGCGTGATGCTTAGGGAAGAAGCGGGGTGCTATCGTGGGTTTTGTTGCATGGACAAGGTAGGAGGATTAGGTATTTATATATTAATAAAAATAGTTATAATAGGTATTAAATAAATCCTCACCCTATGTCGGATCTGAGCTACAAAAGGGGTGGATTAATGGGGGGTGGTTAGGGAATTGATTAAGTTGGGTTAGGGGTAAATGGTAATTACGGTTAAGTTAATAGTAAAAACGTAATTAGCGATTGTAATCAGTAAAAATGATATAATACTATTATTTTAATATTAAAATATTGTGTTTGCACA
This sequence comes from Scilla litardierei, assembly GCA_030789695.1. Taxonomy (NCBI): domain Eukaryota; kingdom Viridiplantae; phylum Streptophyta; class Magnoliopsida; order Asparagales; family Asparagaceae; genus Scilla; species Scilla litardierei. The sequence continues at coordinate 32,220,775 of CM061137.1, forward strand.
CGACTCCGAAAATTCCCAAAACATTACCACGGGTTCGTATCATCGCGAGGATCACGAATACAAAGTCCATTTCAGGGTTTGAGCTATGAAAATACGGGTTTTGGGCTAAAACGTTTAGGGTGTGTGTTTGCGGGGTTTAGGACGATTTGACTCCAGAAAAATACGAAAATAATATGGGGAGTACTAAATGACTATATAATCATGTTGTAAAAGTTTGAAATCGTTTTGATAACATTTATTTAGAAAAATAATTAATAAGGCTATTTCAATGATACTGATAAAGACACATATATAAACAAAAATTATATAAACGTCTTATAATCGATTTTATGGTACTCAGAAGTATAAAATTATATATGATACTGATAAAGATAAATATATAAACAAAAATTATATAAACGTCTTATAATCGATTTTATGGTACTCAGAAGTGTAAAATTATATTATAGAAGTTTTGTAAAACTATTTTTGATGATACAATACTAATAAATCGTAAACGCATATAAATCGTATAAACAATTTATAATAATTTTGATGAGACTGAAAAGTATAAAAATATATTTTGAAACTTAACATATATATACTAAAAATAATATACGAATATATGTAAACTATTAAAATATTATATAAACTGTAAAATCATATTGAAATTATAAAAATACGTAAAATATGAAAATACACGTATTGATGGATACAGGCCGTCACATAAATGCTGTCTGATTTGATTGAGAGGATTAAGTTAGCTGGAGACGAGAAATTGAAGAAAATTCGTGGGCAGACGGAGACTGGACTTCGCACTGATTTTCATATTTATGAGAATGGATCTCTCAGCTTTGGAAGCAGGATATGTGTGCCAGTTGGTGATATTCGGGATGAACTTTTGAGGGAGGCTCATAGCTCTCATTACTCTATCCATCCTGGAGGCACCAAGATGTATCAAGATCCGCGACAACATTTTTGATGGCATGTGATGAAACGTAGTGTAGCCAAGAGTGTAGCTTCGGGTTTGGTTTGTCAGCAAGTGAAGGCAGAGCACCAGAGAACGGTAGGACTGGTCCAGCCTCTTCTTGTTCTAGAATGGAAGTGACAACACGTAACTATGGATTTCGTGACCGGCTTACCTCGTACTTATCGAGGACATGACGCTATTTGGGTAATTATTAATCGATTAACCAAGTCAGCTTATTTTATTCCTTTTTAGGTTGGCCAGTCTACGGATCACCTTACTAGGAGATATATGGAGATAAAGTTCTTTCTTTCTCATATATCTATTAGATTCATTCGTTAGTGCGAATTCTGACTTACATCTGGTATACATGAGATTGTGAGACTCCATGGAGTGCCCGTATGTACAGTCTTTGACAGTGACACCAGATTTACGTCTTATTTTTGAAGGATTTTGCAGGTTAGATTGGGAACTCAACTGAGTTTTAGCACTGTATATCACCCTCAGACGGACAGTCAGTTGGAGCAGACTATTCAGATCTTGGAGGATATGTTAAGAGCTTGTATGCTAGACTTCAAAGGTTCCTGGGATGAACACCTACATTTAGTAGAGTTTGCATACAACAACTGTTACCAGGAATGTATAGGTATGTCTGTAACAGCCTGTATTTTAGGCGTGTTTGATTTTGTGTGAGCCTATATTTTATTTCAGTCATCCGAGTGATTTTTTTCGTCCTTACGTTCTTTTCTTCTACGCATCGATGCGAGCGCGTCTCTGTTGTTAGAATTTTTACCATATCTTAACTAATTACTCTTAACCTTAACCGTACCCACCTACCCTAATCAAACCCCTAACCCTACACTATTAACACACCGTATGAATTGGGTGAGATCCAACATCTTACCTTATGATCAACTCATCCTCATCAAATCGATTAACCACACTTACGTATTTTAAAGGGAACAAACAACCGCATCACATCATCATATTTCCCTCTTCCTCTTTATCTGTTTCTTCCCCAAACTCCAGCCAACTTCTCCTCTCCCTCCAACGAGACCGCCATAAGCTCCACCACCACCACCTCGTCGCCACCTTCTCATCCACCACCACCGTCATCATCTCCATCTTATTTCTCAACCTAACAACCCACAACCCAGAATCAACACCCCAATTCAACCCCAAATCAAAATCAAAATCAGGAATTATGAAGATCTGAAATCAAAATCCAAATCAGAAATTATGAAGATCCGAAATCAAAATCAAATCAAAATTGAAAGAGGAGGATTAAATCAGATCTGAATTGGGTCTGAAGCATCATCAATTTCAACCCCAAGCTTCCTCCCCCTCCTCTTCCCGCAGCCCCCGTGCGTAGCTGCACCACCACAGACCCCTGGCCGCACCACCACCCTGCGCAACAGCTGCCCCCCGCCTGCTGCGCTGCCCGCATAGCCATGTGCACGCTGCCCGTAGCTCCAGCAGCTCCTGCATGCACCGCTGCCTGCTGCTCTGCCGCTGCCAGCCCGCCTGAGACCGCCGGAGCCGCCACCCCTGGAGCTCCTCTCCTTCCCTACAAAAGAAAAAGAAGAAAGTGAAGAAAGAAAGAAAGAATAGAAGAGGAAGAAGAGAAGTCAGGTGAGGGGGGATTATTTGGGTTATTGGGTTATTGGGTTTATTGGGTTACTAATGCTAGTAAGTCATTTGGGTTATTTGAATTAAGATTAAGTTATTAAGATTATTTGAGTTATGTAAGATTATTTGGGTTATTATTAAGTTATTAATTATTTGAGTTATATGTGGATATTAAAGTTATTAAGTTATAAGTGATTAAAATTATTAAAGTTTTAAAGTTATTAAAGTTTTTAAAATGATTTAAAGTTATTTAAAGTTAATTATTAAGTTATATAAGTTATTAAGTTTATAAATTATTTAAGCTATAAGATTATTTAAGTTATAAAGTTAACTAAGTTATAAAATGGTAATAATATTTTTAAATATAAGTTTATATTTTAAGGTATTGCTTAATTATATACACAATTAATTAGTTAGTTATATAATATAGTAAGTTGTTTAATTTCATATTTTAAAAGTATTATGATAGGAACTTTAATGTTATTGATGTATTAATTATTGATCATGTTGAACAAAACAGAAAACCAACCTCATCATAATATCACATTTGACGAGACGGACACAACGACACCAAAATCACCAAATAGGCAAGTGTGCATTTTCTCCATGTTTTAAATACCGTTCATTTAATGCGACACCAACTTCATATGTTTACCTGTTAAGTATTGCAAGATAAAAACCCGTGTGTGTGTGTGTGTGAACATTTTAGTAAGTTAATTGATGACGCCTTGTAAATTGCAAACAATTCTGGACATGTATGGATAACTTGAACCACCCAAAAATCATGACTATTGCGGGCCGGTCTGGCTAATCATAGATATTACAGGCCAAGATTTGGCTGTCGTGTGGGCTGGTTTAGCTAGTCTGGCTCGTGTTCCCGTATTATAAAACATGCAGGCTGGTTTGGCTGATTCTGGCTCGTGGTCCAGAAAAGTACACGTGGGTGGGGTTGGGTTCGCATGCACTAGTCAGTAGTAAACGGGTCACCTTCGAGGGCATGAGAAGGTAGATTCACTTGCTGGCTGCCTAACGACGTGAACCTTAGTCACTAGTTAAATACACTCTTGAACAACTTGAAAACTGCTATCTTGAAATACATGACATGTAGAATTGTAACTGTTTTCACTTATAGAATTGTTACTGCTTCCATTTATAATAGAACTGCTATTGCTTTCACTTATAATAGAACTGCCATGCTAATATAAAATCTGTTCTTACTGCTTAGAAATTGAAATTGTTCATTTATTCATAAATGAAATAACTGCCATGTAAGCTACTTCGAAAACCTTGCCAAGGTTCCTAATCATATTATTGCCTGCCAAGGACCTTGCTAACATACATTTCTATGTTGTTTGGAATGTATGTCAGGACACGAGATAGGTTACATTGAGGACGAGCTGATTGAGGGAACTGACCAACTAGACCAGGGGTACGCTGATCCAGAAGTTCTCCCCACTGAGAACTAGTTGCTGAACACTATCTGCTGCTGCTCAGAATTTCGTTTATTGCACTTTTGTAGGGTGTGTACCCTATACCCTCTTTGTAGAACTCAGTTGTTATTGGCCATTCTTTGGGCCTTATTACTTTGTGTACTCTTGTCTGGATGTTGGCTTTAAATTCATAGTTATTTCTGTTGTTTCTGAAATGCATGCAAGTTCCTGCGTATGGTTTATTCACAGATGCTTATTGGGTTTGAGCTTCACGGCTTCAGCCTACACGGACCTGCTCCTGTCCTCGCTCTCAAGTATAATAGGAAAAGATGCATGACAGTTTTTTGTGGTGACCCATGCAAGTCGTGCATTATGCAAAACTTCAGGACAATAGAAATACTATCATTAGCCAAAAACGTCTAGATTTATCTCGTACACAAAATTTAACCGAGTTTCTTGTCTCAGCATTGTAGTATAACACAACACCAGGAATGGACATGGGAATGGAACTGCAGCTAATGGAGGTGCCGACATGAATGAACTCCTCGGAGTCTTGAGGGGGATGTTGGAGATCCAATAACAGCTGAATCAGCAAGGACAACAACCTGCTCAGATTGCACCACCATCCCCTTGAGCTGAACCAAGAGTTAAGTAGTTCAATGAGCTGCAACCCAAGAGATGCAACCCAAGAGCTTCTTTGGAAAGGAAGGGCCTCTGGATGCTGAAGAATGTGCCCAAGGGACTGAGGACCAGCTGAATGCTGCTCGTATCCCTGAGGCAGGATGGGTCGATGTCACGAAGCTCCAACTGACTGACAATGCTAGAAGCTGGTGGCAACTGAAAGAAAGGCATTTGGTCAGACCCATCTCTTGAGGCATGTTTCGGGAAAGGTTTGACACCAAGTATTTTCCCAAAACAGCCAAAAGAGAACTTCAATAACGCTTCACCAATTTGGTCCAATGAGATACGACTGTTGACGAGTATGAGGTCGAGTTTGCGATGCCCAGCCGCTTCGCACCCCATATGGCCGAGGACCCATCAGACTGTGCATTTCAGTTTCTCCAAAGCATGAATCCCAAAATTCAAGCCTCAATGACCTCAGCGAAACTAACGACCCTCCAGGATGTTTTAGATGCTACACGGAGCCATGAAGTTATGGCATGACTTCCAGTGGGACTTCAAGCTGGAGGAACAAGCGTCCCATGGAGCCACCTAAGATTGTGCCAAAGGGAAATTTTTGGGCTCCCTAGACTATACAGTTCAAGAGGCCAGCTGCTCATGCTGACTGAGCTCAGCTGACGTGTTTCTTTTGTGGCAAGACCGGACATCAGAAGAAGGATTGTAGGAGGATGCTGAACCAATGTCTGATCTGCAGAGCATCCGATCATGCGGCGAGAGACTGCTGATGTGTCCATATTTTCTATCTTTTCATAGCATCATTCCATTGCATTTCATGCCATATCCGCATCCAAATCTCGCATTTTCTTACGATACTGCAATTTTAACGCCATATTCGAGTTTCGTAGAGTTTTGTGAATTTTCTGGGATTTTGGAGCGATTCGGGACCACTTTTGGATATGGACACATCCAGTATGCCCGTGAGCCCGTTGGCAAAGCTTTACAGGAGTTCGCCGAGTTTTGGAAGCTTATGGGAGGAGTGGAGGAGGATCTGGTAGGAGAAAGGAGCTTTTCTGGATTTTCCCAGGTGACTCGACCGAGCAGCGTAGGCTGCTCGGTCGAGCTGATACATGAGGCGCCGCTGAAATGCACCCTGCTCGACCGAGCAGTGTGGTGACTCGGTCGAGCCACTTCTACTTTTGAAGCTCCACCCATCAACATCATGCTCGACCGAGCAGGACTTGCTCGATCGAGTTAGATGGCGACTTGACAGAGTAAGGCCCACTCGGGCCGAGTAGACAGAGCTACACTTTTTGGAAGGAGCCGATCAACTGATAGACTCGATCGAGGAAGCGGGCTACTCGACCGAGCAGCCCGGATCCTTTCGACCGAGCAAGGTTCTGCTCGATCGAGTCACCGACTCGGTCGACGACAATGCGGGTTAATTTTGGGATTTTCTTGGTGGGCCCCAGGCGGATGCACAAGCGAGAGTGAAGAGTGGATCTGGGAGACGCAGTTAGAGCTCAGTTTTTGTATGTTTTTTGAATTACGTTTGAGAGGGAGAGGAGATTGAAAAAAAACGTTTGTAGATCTAAACCTAGTTTTCTTTGATAATCGAATTATTTTTGGGAGAAAGTTCACGTTCTATTGTTCTTTGCATTTTGGAATCTGTGGAATCTCTTGGGATTGCTATTGGTTATTGTTCTTTCTCGTCTTCGGTAAGTAAGTTATTCATTTCTCGCTTGATCCAATCGATACAATGTTTTCTCTGATAAAAATCGTATTTTTATTCGTCATAATCACTAGGTGTGAGTAGTCTCCTCTAGGGTTGATGGGTTAGCCCCAAGACACTAGGATATAGATGTAGATTTGGATCTCTAGGTTGTATTGGGAATAAAGGGGAGTACTTCGGTCGATCCATCCAAATCTCTAGGATAACTCGTACTGAGATCATGCCCACAGTTGGTGGAATTGATGAGGTTAAGGAGTATCCTTGGGATTTAAATAGGGAAATTAGTGGATCCAACCAAGGCTCGTGACTATGCCCAGCTCGTGCCTTAAGGGGATCCACCGACGAACTATATCGATATATTGACGGCTACCGCTATTGCGTCAATGAGAGCCACCGAAATACCTCGAAATTCTAACCCACGAGAGTGGTATGAATTGGGAGATCAATCCCCTAAACCTAATGCAACGTAAGGATCCCATTCTAACATCAAGCTCTGACGGTCTTAGCGACGATCCCTAAGACCCTAGTTTCCTTTAATATCGAGCCAACAACACCATCACAACCAATCTTTCCAAACCGACTGCTATCACATTCTGAGACCTAAAAATAATCTGAGACCTCAAATACACTGTCACTGTCACTGTGGGATTTGACAATCTTTTATACTACAATTTGACACCGTCCGCTTACGGATAGAGCCCAGAGCTGACACCTAGGAGCCATACTAGGCCTAGCGACTGTGACACCGCTAGGTGGAATTTAGGTGTAAGTTCGAGGTGCGTCAAGTTTTTGGCGCCGTTGCCGGGGACGGTTACGGTGTATCTCAGTTTATTTTTATTTTGAAGAGTTTGCCGGTGAATCTTATCATTCCTTATCTCTCCACCCTTTTCATTCTTTTAATTATTACCTTGCTATTGATGGTATTTTTCTGAGCTGTCTTGTGCATGATCACTCGCTTTGGGGCTTTTGATAAAGAATTGTTATTCGACCTTGAGATCGAGAAAACAGCAAGAGCTCTGATAGCCTCGAATAGAAATCAAGCACCCTCTGATCAAATGGCAAACAATACCACTGCTCCACCTCGCACCGGGTCCATCTGGGACCATATGAAACCGAGCTTCGGAAAATATTCCTCCATCCTGAGATCGCAACTGGCGGTAGCTATCTTCGAGTTAAAGACCAGGCTCATAAATCTGATGCAGCAGGATCCCTTCCATGGGCATCTGCACGAGAATCCAAACTATCATATCGACACTTTTTTGGTGAAGTGCGATACATTCAAAGCCAAAGATATGAGTGATGATGCAATCAAGCTAAGGCTCTTTCCTTTCACTCTGAGGGATAAAGCTTCATACTGGCTACGAGCCCACCCGTCCAACCACTTTACTACATGGGAGTAACTGTCGCTCGCCTTTGTAGACAAATTCTATCTACCCTCAAAGACGGTGCCAATCAGAGGGGCTATCTCTAATTTTAAACAGCTTCTGCAAGAATCTCTCTACGAGGCCTGGGAAAGTTCAAGGACCTTCAACATCAGTGCCCTCATCATGGGATCCAATCCCAGGACTTGGTTCAAAGTTTCTACAATAGGCTGCAGCCCAGCACGAAGATGATAATTGATGTTGCCATGCAAGACGCCCTGCTGGACAAATCATCTGAGGAAGCCATCGATCTACTTGAGCATATGGCGGCAAATAATCAGCAGTAGAGCGAAGAGCGCACCATTGTTACTAGGACCCACGAGCTAAAAGCTGTCAGCCACCTCGATTCTCACATTGAGATTCTGTGTAAACAGGTGGATAGGATTGAACAACGGTTGGACTCCATCCCGGCAACTACCAGCACCTCTGCTTATCATCCTTCGGAGAAATATGGAGAGCAAGGTTACGTTCCCAATAAGGGACATTATGACGGGGCCGAATCATCTGAGTTGGTACAGTATGTCCAAGGGGATGGGCGAAATCAGTGGCAACTGACGTGCGATTATATTTCATATATTTACGCACGTTTTCTTCCGTGTTTTTCCGTATTTTACCGCCGTCTTATATTCGTTTTCTCGTGTTTTCTTGTGTTTTCTTGTTTTCTTTCACTTTTCTGTGTTTTCCTTGTTTTGTAGGAGTTTACTGGCATTTGGGGCATAAAAAGATGATATCATGTGTCCCCGGAGCAACGGGAGGAGTCACACATGATCCGGGGGGTCAAACGACGAAGATTGCATCTTTCAGCCCCTCACCCGGTCGGTTGGTCATTACCAACCGATCGGGTGATGCACGCGTGCACCACCCGGGCGCAGCTTGGAGCTCACGAGAAGTCACCCGGTCGGTTCAGTGACCGGGTCAAAAGCTCAAAGTCTCTGGAAATTCGAAGCTGATTGCCAATCGATCGGGTGACCTTCACCCGATCGGTTCACATGTAGCTGAATTTCAACAGCCAAGACTCGAAGATCCAACCGGTCTCCTCACCCGGTCCGCACCAAGATCCAACCGATCGGCACCAAGATCCAACCGACCGCACCAAGTTCCAACCGACCGGTTCATACTGACCGGGTGAAACCCCACATATCGTTGTAATTTTTTGAAGCGGCTCACCCGACCGTTGACTTGTCAATCGATCGGGTGATGTCGTTTTCTATAAATAGAACCCTAGGTTTCCCAGATTTGGGAGTTGGTTATTTTTTGCTGTTTTCTTCATTTTGTGACGGCTGTAAGTTTCCAGTTTTTGTAAGTTTTTGGATCTTTGTAAAACTTTAGTATTATCTTAATTGCTTTACTACCATTGCATTTCTATTGTCTGATTATGATTTTGACGGTTCATTTTCGTTTAGATCGCTTTTTAATGAATATTTGTGAGTAGTTCCCAAATTTGGGATTTTGGCAGAAACCCCTTCGGGGGCTCTTCTCGATGCGTCCATAGGGTTAGGAAATCGATAGGGATTAGGAATCTAACGGTTACGCGGGGTGTTTTATTGTCATCAGCGGGAAAAAGACCGCCTTTGACCGTCGGGCCAAGGGGGAATAAACTTGGCGATTGACTCCCTAGCCATAGCTCACGCCCTTAGCGTAAACGCCGAATCCTAGCACGCGGGAGCGGCAGGATGAGACGTTGGGAGTTATCATTGCGAGCTTAGTGCTCCCGGAGTCGATCAGTGTTAATGGACACGAGAGTGCCCACTGATCGAACCCGGGAAGTCTGGCATATCATCCTGGGCACCGACCGGAATATCGGGTCCATGGGATGCCGGTACCACTTTCAGAGGCAACGTCTCACCATTAGACCCTAATTCCGATCGCCATCCTACCCGTAGGCCGTATCAGCGAGAGTCGCTCGTTGGGGTCGAAACCAAAGTCCCGGGTTTTTCCTTCATATTGTCTATACCTTGCATTCCTTTACCGTGACAACCCATCATTCGATCTGGGCTAGCTCGCCCATGGGGTGACTTTGATCCTCTTTGACACAATCACATCCTCGCCTCCCTGTGTTCGACCCCCAAGCCACACTACAACACCGTGCGCTTGCGGTTACAAATATTTAGATTTCCCACGCCCCTGTTCGCATCATTGCACACATCCGGCGCGCAAGAGCCGCGCCCGGCGGGGCACCGGTCAAGTTTATTGCGCCGTTGCCAGGGAGGCAACGTGCTTGTTATTTTAGGATCTCATGAACCCTAGTGTCTAGCTCTCATCCCTACCTCGCGATAATTTTCGCACTCTAAACTTTTCAATTTCACCTGTACATATTGTAGATAGTAATTGTATAGTACTAATTGACTGAATCGCCGAGCTACCGTTGCTACATTCGGTTCCCGTTTATGCAACCCGTGCTTTTGACATGTTTGCTATTTGTGCAGTTCTCTCTCTTTCTCCTTTCTTGTAGGTTCTTTGCCCCACGACGAGGATGTTGCATGCGGTTTCAGGAGACATCTGGGATCACTCACACCATATCCGCTGTTTGGCACGAAGCTTAGCAGAATCCCTGAATACTTCGAATATACTATCCCTTCTGTCTGCCGCCGTGGAAAATCAGAGGAGATATCAAGATACGCAGGAGCACCTTGCCATGGAAACTCTCTTTCCTCATGGTGAAGTAGCGTATATCGACATTCCTAGCCCCGAATTTAGTGAGGAAGAGTTGTTCGCGGAGTTTGGTCAGGAGAACCATCAGGCTGAGTCTGTGGGCTACGTTGGACAGGAACCGATCTATTCCTTGCAGACTTCTATCGAGCATCCCGAATCTTTGGACAATGAGAAATCTAGAAACAGTTGTGGGGAACCATCGACAGTTGAAACCTGTTTTCACTTAGAAGCCTTCTTCCCGGACAATTATTATGAGCTTGAAAGAGACCCGGTGCCTTTCTCGATTGTTCCCACTATACCTTGCAAAACTTTGCCATGCGGAACCGCGGCCGAGGACGAGGTTCCGGATGCTGGCTTCCGAGAAATCCACGAAGAACTCCTTTCCCTTGAGGATGCTCAGCTTGAGAAGTATGCGTCGGGACCTCATGAAGTTGAGATGAAAGAATTACCGCCGGGGCTAAAATATGAATATTTGGGGGCTGGCTCGACCCTTCCGGTCATAGTCAACTCTTCACTGCCCGAAGACCAAATGACCAAACTTTTTGGTGTTTTAAAAAGGTTTAAAGGAGTTTTCGGATATGCAATTGAGGATTTAAAAGGGGTTAGCTTAGGCCTCTGCTCACACAGAATTCTGCTTGAAGATGAGCAAGCCTCCTCGATTGAGCCGCAGCGGAGGCTAAATCCCATAATGATGGAAGTTGTAAAAAAGGAGATTGTTAGGCTTCTACATGCCGATATCATATAACCTATCTCCGATAGTCGCTGGGTTAGCCCGGTGCACGTCGTACCCAAGAAAGGAGGAATGACGGTGGTTCGTAACGAGAACAACGAGCTAATACCAACGAGGACCGTCACGGGGTACAGGATGTGCATTGACTATAGAAAGCGGAACAAGGCAACGAGGAAGGATCATTACCGTCTCCCCTTCATTGACCAGATGCTCGAGAGGCTGGCGAAGCATAACTATTTCTGTTTCATGGACGGGTACTCAGGATTTCTTCAGATCCCTATTCATAACGATGACCAGGAGAAGACGACTTTCACTTGCCCATTCAGGACATATGCCTATAGAAGAATGCCGTTCGGACTTTGTAACGCCCCTGCTACATTCCAAAGACTCATGTCTGCTATCTTCTCCGACTACTCCCAGGACATCATGGAGGTTTTCATGGACGACTTCTCCGTCTATGGAACTAAGTTTGACTCGTGCCTCAGTAATCTAACTAAAGTCATGGAGAGATGTCAAGAAAAGGGATTAGTCCTAAACTGGGAGAAGTGCCACTTCATGGTCCAAGAAGGGGTTGTGCTGGGGCACGTCATCTCTTCGAGGGGAATCGAGGTTGATAAGGCTAAAGTTGAGGTGATTGAAAAGCTTCCACCACCGCTCAATCTTCGAGGAGTCTGTGGATTTCTGGGACATGCGGGATTTTATCGCCGCTTCATAAAAGACTTCTCGAAGATTTCCAGGCCGCTGACCCAACTCCTCGTGAAGGACGTGCCTTTCGTCTTCAGCGAGGAGTGTATGGAGGCCTTCCGCGCCCTGAAACAAGCTTTGATTTCCGCGCCCATAATACATCCACCGGACTGGAATCTACCCTTTGAGCTGATGTGCGACGCTAGTGATTATGCGGTTGGTGTCGTCTTGGGGCAGAGGAAGGATAAAAATCTTCATGTCATATATTATACGAGCAAAACCCTTAATGACGCCCAAAGAAATTATACTACCACGGAAAAAGAATTGCTAGCGGTCATCTACGCCATGGACAAGTTCCGGTAATATCTCGTTGGCGCCAAGGTGATCGTGCACACAGATCACGCTGCTCTTAAATACCTATTGAGCAAGAAGGAAGCTAAGCCGCGGCTCATTAGATGGATTCTCCTCCTTCAGGAATTCGACCTGGAAATCAGAGACAAGAAGGGGGCAGAGAATGTTGTTGCCGATCACCTGTCCAGGATGCCTACCCTCGATTTAAATGCTACGTCGATCGATGATTCTCTCCATGACGAGCATCTTTTCTCTGTCTCTTCCTCTTGGACCCCTTGGTACGCCGACATCGCAAATTATCTGGCTTGTGCCATCGTCCCCCACAACGTGAGCTTTCGGTAGAAGAAGAAATTTTTCCATGAGGTCCGCAACTTTTATTGGGATGACCCCCACCTGTACAAAACCTGCAATGATGGGGTGATACGAAGATGCATCCCTGAAACTGAGGCGACCTCCATCATTTCCCACTGCCACGGTCAGCAATGTGGAGGGCATGCGAGCACCTACAAGACCACCGCAAAAATTCTCTAGAGCGGATTCTACTGGCCAACACTCTTCAAGGGCACACATGCTTATGTCCAGGCCTGTGATAAATGCCAAAGGACGGGGAATATCTCCAAAAGGAATGAGATGCCTCAACACTACATCCTGGAGGTAGAAATCTTCGATGTGTGGGGAGTGGACTTCATGGGACCGTTCCCTTCCTCTTCAGGGAACCAGTATATCTTGGTGGCTGTGGACTACGTGTTGAAATGGGTTGAAGCGATAGCCAGTCCAACCAATGATTCCAGAGTGGTGGCCAAATTCTTTAAAAGCAACATCTTCCCGTGGTTCGGTGTACCTCGCGTCCTGATCAGTGACGGAGGGAGCCACTTTATAGAGAAGAAATTCGAGGCTCTCTTAAAAAAATACGGGGTACAACACCGGGTGGGGCGTGCCTACCACCCGCAGACCAGCGGTCAGGCGGAAGTCTCTAACCGGGAGATTAAAAGCATACTAGAAAAGACTGTGGCCAACTCTAGAAAGGATTGGTCATCAAAGCTTCCTGACACGCTTTGGGCCTACAGGACGGCATTTAAAACTCCGATCGGCACAACCCCCTACCGGCTTGTCTATGGGAAAGCTTGCCATCTGCCTGTGGAATTGGAGCATAAGGCATTTTGGGCAATTAAGAATTTAAACTTCGACGCCAAGGAGGTAGGGGCACCGGCAGGTACAACTCAACGAGCTCGACGAAATCCGGCTCAATGCCTTTGAGAACGCCAAGATTTACAAGGAGAAGCTGAAGCGGTGGCACGATAAGCGAATCTTGAAGAGGGAATTCAAAGAAGGGGACTTAGTTCTCCTATTCAACTCAAAGCTGAAGCTCTTTCCTGGAAAGCTCAAGTCAAGGTGGTCGGGACCGTTCCGCGTCACCAAGGTTTTCCCGCATGGGGCTATTGAGATAATGGGGAGGGATGAGCCGTTTAAAGTCAACGGACAGCGTCTGAAACACTATGCGGTTGGAGAACCAGAATTCTCTCCGGTCGGATTCCCAACGACCGACAACTCTTACTCTAACCCTCCGGATCCTAATTGACCACCGCTTGAGGCGTCGAGCTAACGACGTTAAACAAAAGCGCTTCATGGGAGGCAGCCCATGCTCTAAACTTTTGTTTCAATTTTTAGGATTATTCTTATCGTTATTTTATCTATTTTTATAAGTAAATCCAGCCGCTTGAACTTCCGACGTGGAACTTAAGGGATTTTTGGACATGAAAATTTTAAATGACGTTTTAAAATTTATGTGATAATTTTAAAACTAATTTTACATCTTTAAAAGTTTAAAGTTATTTTGGATGCCTAAAAATTTTTATATGATAAATTTTTTAAGCATGGAAATTTTAAAATGGTGTTTTAAATTTATGTGATAAATTTAAAATTGATTTTAAGTCTTTAAATTTATGCGATAAGTTTAAAATGTTTTAGATATTTAAAAATTGTATGTGATAAATTTTTGAACATGGAAAATTTTTAAAGTGATGTTTTAAATTTATAAGATAATTTTAAAACTGATTTTAAAAGTCTAAAAATTGTTTATGCAATAAACTTTAGTCCATTTAATTGTTAAATAGTTGTACACTTTATTTTATGCGATAAAATTAGTGTAGCTTTATTTTAATGGCTAGTTCCTCTTGTCCCTTATTTGATAACACAAGACAACCCTTTAGGTTAGCCATTAAGAAATGATTAAAATTTATTACTTGAATTTTAATGACATGCTATGTTTTAATAAAACATTAACAATGCTTCAAGACCTAATTCCTGATTAGGGTAGTCCCTTTAATGGATTTTTTAATTCTAATTGTTATAATTAATTTTCATTAAAGGACATCGCTTTTAGCGTTGGTTAATAAATTTATTAAAATCCTAATAACGATTAGGATAGCACGTGAACCTTATAGTTGATAAGGACTTAATAAAAGTTATTAAACAAATCCTAAAATTTTGAATTTAAGGATTCAACTAGTTGATAGGATTAATTAGTTGTTAATAAAAGCTGTTTAGTCTATGACATACATACAAAAATGACAAGCTTCATTCAATGGACCATGATCCAGTCAATGTGCTTGGCTAAGAGTTCTGGATCACCCTTTAAGGGATAATGATCCTGGCTTAGTCAATTCTCTGGCTGAGTTCCGTTGGACCGCAATGTCGCGAATCATGATTGTATGACACCCTGGACTATATCTAAGTCAAATACGTTAATGATCTTTTTCAAGATTAGCCGTAGCCCTCCTTGTTTTAGGGGTTAGCAACTATAGTGCCCGTGTTACAGTTGTTGAGATACACTCAAGCTGTGACATGGCAACCCTGTAGAAACCAACTCCTTAAATACATAAGATGAAATCTTGACTTGACCCAAACCGATGTTGTCGTGAATACACCGAGCGCCGACGTAAGTTAAATCAAGATGTAGTCTGATTAGATGTAGTCTAAGACCTGACCCAAACCGACGTGTCGTGAATACACCGAGCGGCGGGGCAAGTCAGGCTAGACATGAAAACAAGGGTCCGACTAGACTAGACATTATGATTTGGATGAGCACACTCATGATCACAAATGGCTAGGGGTAAAAACCGATTAAGAGGGTCATATCTGATGTGATTGATGAAGAGTCATCTTCCGATCGCAGAGTCAAGCAACTTGTTGAGATACACTCAAGGTTGTTAGGCTCAGGGTGATTGGACCTCTTACCCATTAATTTTAATTCGATTAAATCGTTCGTTATTAAGCTTTGAAACGATCGTAAAAATAGTGGGAGGATATAGATATATAAAAGCCATTCTACCTATATTTAATATTGAACATATGCTAAACTAGGGCAAGACTATGTTTACAGAAGGAATCAACTTACAATATTTTAATCGAATTAGTTAACTGGTCGAACATATTGATTAACTGAATATCAAGTTAAATTCTAATTGATAGGATTAAACTATATTCTCATTGACATATTATAATGACCTTCTAAAGAACAGACTTAAGAAATATGATTTCATTAAGTTCTGGGTCCATCAATAAATTCACGCTACATGTCACTCGTCTCTATATGAGGCAGCTTGAACATATAGGATATTCGAAGTATGTTTCTCCCTACAACTTGTCGAGCTACCCTCAAGGTTGTATGGACAAACAATTTATATCCGCAAAGTTCGAGAATTCGATCAAACTGTTTGAGTCGAATACGAGTGCATGAGCGGTGCAAGACTATGTATCCCAACCGGATCTTGAGACAAGCAACTTCTTGAGCTACACTCAAGATTGCAACTCTCAGGCGTTTGGATACATGAGATGCTTGCATAGCTATTTATTTATATTGGGCTATTTAATATCTAAATGTGATTTAGAAAAGGAAGAAGGCACTTCGGAAAATCAATTGAGAAAGTTAGTTTAATTTATCATTAGTAAAGGAATAAGTTAGAGGAAATGAAAATGTGACATATTTTGATGTCACGATTTCGTAATTATTGTTATACAAAAGGTTAACACATTTTGACGAATGTCGTCACATTGCTTCTGAAGCAATGAGTAATATGTATAACGATAATATATATATTAAATGTTAATATATATAAACACACAAGATAGTAGCAAACTTATATGGTAAAATAGACTAGGCCGCTGACCCAACTCCTCATGAAGGACGTGCCTTTCGTCTTCAGCGAGGAGTGTATGGAGGCCTTCCGCGCCCTGAAACAAGCTTTGATTTCCGCGCCCATAATACAGCCACCGGACTGGAATCTACCCTTTGAGCTGATGTGCGACGCTAGTGATTATGCGGTTGGTGCCGTCTTGGGGCAGAGGAAGGATAAAAATCTTCATGTCATATATTATACGAGTAAAACCCTTGATGCCGCCCAAAGAAATTATACTACCACGGAAAAAGAATTGCTAGCGGTCATCTACGCCATGGACAAGTTCCGGCAATATCTCGTTGGCGCCAAGGTGATCATGCACACAGATCACGCTGCTTTTAAATACCTATTGAGCAAGAAGGAAGCTAAGCCGCGGCTCATTAGATGGATTCTCCTCCTCCAGGAATTCGACCTGGAAATCAGAGACAAGAAGGGGGCAGAGAATGTTGTTGCCGATCACCTGTCCAGGATGCCTACCCTCGATTTAAATGCTACGCCGATCGATGATTCTCTCCCTGACGAGAATCTTTTCTTTGTCTCTTCATCGCAAATTATCTGGCTTGTGCCATCGTCCCCCACAACGTGAGCTTTCGGCAGAAGAAGAAATTTTTCCATGAGGTCCGTAAATTTTATTGGGATGACCCCCACCTGTACAAAACCTGCAATGATGGGGTGATACGAAGATGCATCCCTGAAACTGAGGCGACCTCCATGATTTCCCACTGCCACGGTCAGCAATGTGGAGGGCATGCGAGCACCTACAAGACCACCGCAAAAATTCTCCAGAGCGGATTCTACTGGCCAACACTCTTCAAGGACACATATGCTTATGTCTAGGCCTGTGATAAATGCCAAAGGACGGGGAATATCTCCAAAAGGAATGAGATGCCTCAACACTACATCCTGGAGGTAGAAATCTTCGATGTGTGGGGAGTGGACTTCATGGGACCGTTCCTTTCCTCTTCAGGGAACCAGTATATCTTGGTGGCTGTGGACTACGTGTCGAAATGGGTTGAAGCGATAGCCAGTCCAACCAATGATTCCAGAGTGGTGGCCAAATTCTTTAAAAGCAACATCTTCTCGCGGTTCGGTGTACCTCGCGTCCTGATCAGTGACGGAGGGAGCCACTTTATAGAGAAGAAATTCGACGCTCTATTAAAAAAATACGGGGTACAACACCGGGTGGGGCGTGCCTACCACCCGCAGACCAGCGGTCAGGCAGAAGTCTCTAACCGGGAGATTAAAAGCATACTAGAAAAGACTGTGGTCAACTCTAGAAAGGATTGGTCATCAAAGCTTCCTGACACGCTTTGGGCCTACAGGACGACATTTAAAACTCCGATCGGCACAACCCCCTACCGGCTTGTCTATGTGAAAGCTTGCCATCTGCCTGTGGAATTGGAGCATAAGGCATTTTGGGCAATTAAGAATCTAAACTTCGACGCCAAGGAGGTAGGGGGCACCGGCAGGTACAACTCAACGAGCTCGACGAAATCCGGCTCAATGCCTTTGAGAACGCCAAGATTTACAAGGAGAAGCTGAAGCGGTGGCACGATAAGCGAATCTTGAAGAGGGAATTCAAAGAAGGGGACTTAGTTCTCCTATTCAACTCAAAGCTGAAGCTCTTTCCTAGAAAGCTAAAGTCAAGGTGGTCGGGACCGTTCCGCGTCACCAAGGTTTTCCCGCATGGGGCTATTGAGATAATGGGGAGGGATGAGCCGTTTAAAGTCAACAGACAACGTCTGAAACACTATGCGGTTGGAGAACCAGAATTCTCTCCAGTCGGATTCCCAACGACCGACAACTCTTCCTCTAACCCTCCGGATCCTAATTGACCACCGCTTGAGGCGTCGAGCTAACGACGTTAAACAAAAGCGCTTCATGGGAGGCAGCCCATGCTCTAAACTTTTGTTTCAATTTTTAGGATTATTCTTATCGTTATTTTATCTATTTTTATAAGTAAATCCAGCCGCTTGAACTTCCGACGTGGAACTTAGGGGATTTTTGGATTTTTACAGAAAACAAGGCCCCAACCGACCAGGTGATAACTCACCCGATCAGTTGGGATGTATCAGCTAACGGCCGTGTCTGCCGCCTAATGAACCGACCGGGTGAGCAAAGAGAGACCGGGTGCGCAGACCGGGTGACCTGGGGAAACTCTCGGGAATTTCGAGGAATTGGTCAACCGGTCGGGTGAAGACAGCCGAGACCGGGTCGCTGACCGTGTGGGTAGAGCTGAACTTTCGGGAAATTTGGAGATCACATCAACCGGTCGGTTGAGTAATGCTGCGGACGGGCGAGTGGCTGGGTGAAATGTCACATGCTCTCGGGAAAAATTTGGGAAGCGGTCAACCGATCGGGTGACTTCCCACCCGGTCGGTTCACCTGTAGCTGTTGGCCGGCGAGATATTTTCAAAATTTATCCAACCGATCGGGTGAAACATCACCCGATCGGGTGACTTTCGCCCCTATAAATATCCCTGTTCGCGTGACCCGACCCCCAAACTTCCGGGCGCGCGATCTCTCCCCCTCCAACTGCCAAATCGATCTCCCTCATCTACCCCATTGCCCCTAACCCCTCATCCTCACTCATTTCTAAAACCCTACCCCCATCACCCCCCTTCCCATCAACAACATTCACTCACCAAACATCCAAACCCTAACCCTAGCCCCAGGTTTTCGAAAATCCTATATCTCGTCGGATCAGCGAGCAGCGGCTTCCCAAATCGCTTCCTTATACTGCGTGAGTCCTCCGGGGGCTTGATCTTGCTACATTGATGGGTAACACCTTTCCACTCTACACATCTCTTGCCTTATCTGTAATGTCCTGAATTGGTGTTCTAACCTACTTCCCCTGCTTTATAATCATCATAGACACGCTCCCACTTTCCTTTTCGCCACCCACATATTCGCCATGTCTAAGAAAGGGAAAGAGATTGCCTCATCTTCACGTCGTGATCCGCTCTACGGACCCTTTTCACCCTCTTTCCTTGGCATAAACCCTTCTACTAAAGAACAGTCCGACCGTTTGCGAGCACTACTTCATCGCCCGATGCGACCTACACTCTTTGCCGCTCGCCCCACACTCGAAGCTCTAGGGCTTTCGAACGGCGTCGGCAGAATTTTTAAATGTATCGGGTGCCATACCCTTTCTTACATCCATGCACACACACACAGAAATCTCACGCTTGAATTCCTTAGTTCCCTCGAGGTGTTTGATTGGGGTTTCTCCTTCCGCGCTTTCAACTGCGATTTTTCTCTGGGTTTCATCGAGTTGAACAATATCCTTAATCTCCGTCACCCCGATCTTAATATTGAACATTCCACCCATGATCGAACTGACATCTACTCTCAATTTCGGGCTGATGGTGTTTGGCAATGATTTACCCGGTACACCGCCTTTCCACCTGAGGCTCTTGCCTCCTACATTATTCACCCGTGTTACCGCCTCGCCCATTGCATCCTCGCCAACACTGTTTTAGCCCGTGTGGATGTGTCCACTGTATCTAGGGATGAGCTTTTCTTTCTCTATGCCATGTCCGAAGACAGGGTCCTTGGGCATATCCCTATGCCCATAAACGCCGCTCATTGGATCATCCACGAAATTTTTGATGTTAGCCGCGCCAATTCCGGATCCATCTGTTGTGGTGGGATGATCACTCTTATTGTCAGCTGTGTTTTGAGAGTGTCGCCCGATGTCACGACCCGCTTCCCTAAAATGGAGGCGAGACGTGAAAAGGTCCGCACGAGAGTGGAGCTGTGAAGCCCCAAACCCGATAAGCGTCAATAAAACATAAGCAAGTCCCTGTAACCACAACGGAACAACAATAATAACACAAGGAGAGACTGAAATAAAATCTCACATCTCATAAATTGTCCAACATGAAAATAAGTCCAACATCCAGAAAAGCCACCAGGCTAAAAGAAAGAGTCTAAAAGGCCCAGAACAAGGCCAACAAAAGCAACGACATAACAAAGTATAGGTGCTACGCACCGATAACAAAACAACTGTCTAAACAAAAGTAAAACACAACGAAGACACTAGGACTGGTCCCCAGTGTCCACGTACTCCCCGTCAAACACAAGCTCGGGCTCGGCGTCAGCAACCACCTCGTCCTCAACAAGGTACTCAGGCTCAGGATCTAACATGTGTCACCCAAAAGAGTAAAGGGGCACATGTCAGCAAGTCTAAAAGACTTGGGCAAGGAAACTGAAAGTAAGGCAACTAGCAACCTAACAGTTATAGTATGCATGACATGGCAGTTATAACATGAGTGCACAATTTAAGACATGGCAAGACAACTTTGTACAAGGGAACAATTATCGGGACAAGACAAGAGTAGCCAAGCTACTAACATTCTCAATCAATTCACATTGTTTCGTAGGTGTTTACGCCCTTGAGCTGAATGGTACATCATTCACACCGATCGGCACTAAACACAATTCAAGTTTCACGTTGTTTTGTAGATGTTTACGCCCTTCAGCTGAATGGTACATCATTCACACCGATCGGCACTAAACACTACCCCACCCCAGAGTTTACGCCTTACAACTGCAGTTGTTGATCAAACAGACCCTCAGTTGCCTGGCCGCTTAACCCTTACCCCATCCCACACGTAAACAAGCCAGGGTCCCTGCACATGAGCCCAGCAAGTGAGCCAGGGTCGCCCCGCACGGGAGCTTGTTTCTTAGTTCACAATTCAATATATCGAGCGTTGGGGTTAGCAACTCATTATGCTCGCTTCTGGTCACGAGCCAGGAACACAAGTATTGTAGCGATGCTACGCAATCACGGGTTACTTTAAAGAATGCAATGACATGACATTAAATTTGCGTACAGTTAATGGAAAGTAAACATGACATGGTAATTGTGCAACATGCTAAAAGTCGGAACTAGCTTCGTTGTCAAGCTAGTTCCCCAACTTGCGCCTAGGCGAGTATCATTTCGTCGCCTAGCCTCTTTTACGCCTACAACAAGCAAATGGCCTAAAACATGGCCTAAACCCTAAGTGGCAAGTTTCACTTGCCTAGCACCGGGGATGACGACCACTTCGTCACACGGATGCCAATCTACGGGGAAATCGCTGTTTTGGGGGAACATTCATCAAACAACATGAAATTTTATTAGGGTTTCATAAAAATACCAATAGGCTATGAAAACATAGAGGAATCGATTTCTTACCGAGAGGAAGCGGAAGAAACACTCCGGAGAACCCTAGGATCAGATCTGGAAAAGATTGGAGAAGTTTGGGAGAATTAGGGTTTTGGGGGATTTGGGGATTTTGATGGATTTGGTGAGATTTTGGGGAAGATGAGAGGTAGATAGAGTGGATGGAGGGTTTGGATGATGATTCTAAGGCTTGGAATGAAGGAATGAAGCTTGGAGGAAGATGGGGGCTCAAAGGGGAAGATTTTAGGGTTTTGGGTCGTGTTGAGGAAGAAGAAAACATTTGGGTTGGGTTTAAATAGGATGGGCTGGCGGCTGCCCAGAAATTAGGGTTTTAACACAGGTTAGTCGGTCAAAGAGCAACCACTGACCGACTAGTTTGGCAACTAGTCGGTCGGTCGACCAACGCAGACCGACTAAGTGCAAACAGTAACTTCTGAACGAAAATAGGATTTAGAAGTAGTCGGTCCATGAACAAGTACTGACCGACTAGTTTATCATCTAGTCGGTCGATGAACGTTCTTAGACCGACTAAGAGTAAACAATAACTGATACTAAAATTAGATGATGTGTTAGTCGGTTAAAGAAGCATTGCCGACCGACTAGTTTGCAACCTAGTCGGTCAACCAACGTTCTTAGACCGACTAACGATAAACAGTAACTCCTGAGAAATTTAGAAAGCCAACTAGTCGGTCCAAGAAGGATTGCCGACCGACTGGATCTTCATCTAGTCGGTCGGTGCCCCTTCTTATACCGACTAATGAGCACCAAAAGTTCCGATACGGAGCGCGGGGCCCCGGGATCGATTCCTAAGACTCCTAGGCTTGATCTAATAGTAAGATACGACCGTTATGAAGTCCGTCACGAATGACATACTTCGAAATCGACGATCCTAAGGAAGAAACGAGAAAATACGACGAATCGATCGAAAATGAAAGCTACGGAGACGAAAACCACACATGAGGAGAAAATCCACCAAAATATATATTATATTATAATAAATCCAGATACATGAAAAAGCAGTCGTT
This sequence comes from Scilla litardierei, assembly GCA_030789695.1. NCBI lineage: Eukaryota > Viridiplantae > Streptophyta > Magnoliopsida > Asparagales > Asparagaceae > Scilla > Scilla litardierei. The sequence continues at coordinate 32,243,341 of CM061137.1, forward strand.
ACATCCTCCCCAACTTAAGAAAAATTCCGTCCTCGGAATTTCCAAATACTCACGGGTCCGGAAACAAAAGTGGGAAACGCTCTCGCATCTCATCCTCATTCTCCCAAGTAGATTCTCTAGGTGAGCCGTGTCGCCACATCACCCTCACAAGATTGACAATCTTGTTCCGAAGCGATTTCTGACGCCTGTCCAGAATCAGCACTGGATGCTGGTCATACGTCATATCAGGGCGAACGGTAATCTCTGAAAAATCTACCGCATGAGACGGATCGCTAATGTATCGACGAAGCTGCGACACATGGAAAACATTGTGAACTCCTTCCAAAGATGGCGGCAAGGCCAAGCGATAAGCTACCTCGCCAACCCTCTCCAAAATGTCAAACGGTCCAATGTATCGCGGGCTCAACTTCCCACGCTTCCCGAAACGAATCACACCTCGATTCGGGGAAATCTTCAAGAACACATGGTCGCCCGGCTGAAACTCCAAAGGACGACGTTTAGCATCCGCCCAATGCTTAAAACGGTCCTGAGCAACCTCAACCTCTCCCGAATATTCCTGACGATATCCACGGCCTCCACGATCATCTCAGGTCCCAACAACTCCCGATCACCAACGTCATCCCAACTCAATGGCGATCGACATTTCCTCCCATAAAGAGCGGCGAAAGGAGCCATGCCAATACTCGCCTGGAAGCTGTTGTTGTAAGAGAACTCCACCAAATGCAGATGGTCCTCCCACGAACCCTTGAAATCCAACATGCATGCCCTCAGCATGTCTTCCAAAATCTGAATCGTCCTCTCGGACTGGCCATCCGTCTGCGGATGGTACGCCGTGCTGAAACTCAGACGCGTACCCAAGCTCTTCTGCAAACTCTGCCAGAACTGAGATGTGAACCTCGTGTCTCTGTCAGACACGATACTCACGGGGACTCCATGAAGTCGCACAACCTCCTGCATGATTCACGTTACATCACTATCCAAACTAGGAAAAGGAAATAAAAACGGAGAGTAAAAGAATTTTACCTCCATATATCTCCTTGCTAGCGCCTCAGTGGACTGTCCCACTCGGAACGGAATAAAGTGCGCAGATTTGGTCAATCGATCTACGATCACCCAAATCGTGTCATTCTGCTTCGGACTCCGAGGTAGTCCAGTCACGAAATCCATAGTGATGTGTTGCCACTTCCACTCCGGAATCGGAAGCGGTTGTAGCAACCCGGCCGTACGCTGATGCTCCGCCTTCACTTGCTGGCAAACCAAGCACTTGGCTACACTCCGAGCCACACTCCTCTTCATACCATGCCACCAATAATTCAGACGAAGATCCTGGTACATCTTGGTGCCACCAGGATGTACAGAATACGGTGAACTGTGTGCCTCCACCAACAACTCCTCTTTGATATCCCCAGCTGGCACACACAGCCTGGCTCCAAACCTCAGCGAGCCATCCTCATGAATCAAAAATTCAGTCCGCAGACCGGCTTCCACCTGCTCCCGAATCTTCACCAGCTTCGGATCCTCAGCCTGGCCAGCCTTAATCCGACCCACGATCGTCGACTGTACCTGCATGTACATCAACGACGAAGCCTCCCCAGGAAGAACAATCTCCACGCCAGACTCACAAAAATCCTACCGCAATCTCCACTGCGAGGTCAAAATCATCACCGCTGGAAGCCTACTCAAAGCATCCGGAACCACATTCACCTTGCCAGGGTGAAACTGCAAATCAATATCATAATCCGCCATAAGCTCCAACCATCGACGCTGTCGCATGTTGAGCTCCTTCTGAGTGAAAATGTACTTCAAGCTTTTATGATCGGTGAAAATCTTCACTTTCTCACTCAGCAGGAAGTGCCTCCAAATCTTAAGAGCAAACACAACGGCAGCCAACTCCAAATCATGCGTCGGGTAATTCTTCTCATGAACCTTAAGCTGACGAGACGCATACGCCACAACATGCCCATGCTGATGCAACATACAACCGAGACCCTCGCTAGAAGCATCGCAAAATATCTCAAATCCACCGCTGCGATCAGGCACAACAAGAATAGGGGCAGTCGTCAACCTCTCCTTCAGAATACCAAAAGCACTCTCACAATCACCCGACCAAACAAAAGCAACATCCTTCCGCGTCAACCTGGTCATCGGCTCAGCAATACGAGAAAAGTCCTTAATGAATCGCCGATAATAACCAGCAAGTCCAAGGAAACTCCGAATCTCAGACGCAGACGACGGAACATGCCACTCCCTGATGGCCCTAATCTTCTCGGGATCCACTGAAATACCATCTCCAGTCACCACATGCCCGAGAAAAGCAACTCTATCCAGCCAGAACTCGCACTTCGAAAACTTAGCATACAAACGATGCTTCCTCAAAATCTCCAACACCGTCCTTAAGTGCGAGGCATGCTCTTCCTCCGACTTCGAATAGATCAGAATGTCGTCAATAAAGATAACGACAAACTTATCCAAAAAGTCGTAGAAAATCAGGTTCATCAGATTCATGAAAACTGCGGGTGCGTTAGTTACGCCGAAAGGCATAACCACGAACTCATAGTGTCCATACTTCGTCCTGAACGCTGTCTTCGGAACATCATCCTTCTTCACCTTCAACTGATGGTAACCACTCGTCAAATCCAATTTTGAAAACACCCTTGAACCTCCAAGCTGATCAAAAATATCATCGATGCGAGGCAACTGGTATTTATTCTTAATGGTCACCGCATTCAACTCCCGATAGTCCACGCACATGCGACGCGAACCATCCTTCTTCTTCACCAGCAACACCGGTGCTCCCCACGGAGACACGCTAGGATTAATATAACCCTTCTGCAAAAGCTCATCCAACTGCTTTCGCAACTCTTCCAACTCTGCAGGTGCCATACGATACGGCGCCTTCGAAATCGGCTGCGCACCTGGAACAAGATCAATAGAAAATTCCAAAGCCCGATCAGGCGGCAAACCAGACATCTCCTCGGGGAAGACGTCGCCAAAATCTCGCACCACAGCTGGCCACTCCAGCTCCATCTGCATAGCCACAGCCTCCACCAGCCTGGCCCGAAATCTGACAGGACCAAGCGAACTGCTACCACGACTGAACTCAAATACTGGATGTCCAGGAATCTCGAACACCACCTTCTTTCTCCTGCAGTCAATCGTAGCATAGAAGCTCGCAAGCCAGTCCATCCCAAGAACTGCATCATAGTTGATGATGTCGTGGACAATGAAATCAGCGAAAAGCTCATGTCCACAGACCACCAACGAGCAAGAATTGCAACCACGATGCACCGAGACCACGCCATTCCCTGTAACGATTTTCCAACTCTTGCGAAGAGGGGACGTCGAAAAGGAATGCCTCTCCACGAAGCTCCGAGAAATAATACACATCGATGCACCAGAGTCAAAGAGGACTCGTGCAGGAAATGTGCAAACCAAAACCACACCTAATCAAGCAATTAACAATCAAACCCTAGTCTAGCAAACAACCATGTTCAAGCAAACAACATAATCTAACAATCAAAACCAGCTAGGAAAGTAACAGCTAGATTGAGGATTACCTGCGATAACCTCATCCACAGCCTCGCTCTCCGCAGCGGTCATCAAAAAAGCCTGTCTCCTCAGCGGGACAGCCTGCTGAAAAGCCTGCCTCTGCGAAACAAGAGCTGCTCCACGTCCAGCAGGAACAGACGCTCACTGCTGCAACGGCTGTACTGCAACAGGTGCCCTCCGCAGCGGACCCGCATGCCGACAATCCTTCGCGACATGGGAAGCATCACCACAAACCAGACACTGGCCCAAAAACTTCCGACACTGATCCTTGCTATGGCCAGGCTTGCCGCAGAAATGGCAAGTCTTCAGAATAGGCCCTCCTGGCCTCTTAAACTGAGCAGACTGATTAGGCCTGAATCCAGGTCTAACCACAGCTCTGGCCTGCTCCATAGGCCTCTTCCCAGCACCAACAACAGACCCCCTCCTCTGGTTCACGAGCAGCTCCTGCCTCTTGGCTGCTACTAGAACCTTCTGATAAGACTCTCGGTCAGAGGAGGTCACAAAACTCTGGAGCTCCGAAGCAAGTCCCTGCATGAACCTCTGAGCTCTCTCCTCAGCGTCCTGCACCATCTTTGGTGCAAACCGACTCAGCCTCATGAACTCTTGGTGATACAGGTCCATCGACGAGTTCCCCTGCTTCAAATCGATAAAACACTGCAGCATCTCTTCCCTGGCAGCTTTCGGAAAGAACTCACCCTCAAATCTGGCCTTGAAGGTAGCCCAAGCTATCGGCTCCACCAGCATCTTCTCTTCCGCATCCCACCAATTCTGAGCATTATCCTTGAGTTGCCTCTTCGCCAAATCAACCCATCCAGCCGGGGTGATCTTGGCCATCTTCAGATTGTCCTCGATGTTCCGAATCCACTCATCGGCAGCCAGAGGACCCTCAGAACCATCAAAATACGCGGGACCCAGCTCCCGAAATTGCTTCGCTCCTGGCTCAGAGCGAGGGGCATCCGGAAGAGCCCGGGCAGCTCGAGCAAGTGGAGCATTCTAGACTTACAGAAGCACGCCCTGCTGCACTTGCATCATCTGGAGCATCATCCGCATCATCTCACCGTTGGTGGGTTCCCGCTCAGGCTCCTCATCATGAGGGATCGCACCACTACCCCCACCACGGGTGAAACGTCTTCCTGCCATCTAGTGACACAGAAAACAAATCAGATTAGACTCATAGCTTATGACATCGGACGTCGAACTTAATTTATTGGACATTCTAATATTATTATCGCTATTCCAAAAATCGCAGTTACAGAAGGACCTGCATGGGCCACCAACAAAATCTGTCACGACCCGCTTCCCTAAAATGGAGGCGAGACGTGAAAAGGTCCGCACGAGAGTGGAGCTGTGAAGCCCCAAACCCGATAAGCGTCAATAAAACATAAGCAGGTCCCTGTAACCACAACGGAACAACAATAATAACACAAGGAGAGACTGAAATAAAATCTCACATCTCATAAATTGTCCAACATGAAAATAAGTCCAACATCCAGAAAAGCCACCAGGCTAAAAGAAAGAGTCTAAAAGGCCCAGAACAAGGCCAACAAAAGCAACGACATAACAAAGTATAGGTGCTACGCACCGATAACAAAATAACTGTCTAAACAAAAGTAAAACACAACGAAGACACTAGGACTGGTCCCCAGTGTCCACGTACTCCTCGTCAAACACAAGCTCGGGCTCGGCGTCAGCAACCACCTCGTCCTCAACAAGGTACTCAGGCTCAGGATCTAACATGTGTCACCCAAAAGAGTAAAGGGGGCACATGTCAGCAAGTCTAAAAGACTTGGGCAAGGAAACTGAAAGTAAGGCAACTAGCAACCTAACAGTTATAGTATGCATGACATGGCAGTTATAACATGAGTGCACAATTTAAGACATGGCAAGACAACTTTGTACAAGGGAACAATTATCGGGACAAGACAAGAGTAGCCAAGCTACTAACATTCTCAATCAATTCACATTGTTTCGTAGGTGTTTACGCCCTTCAGCTGAATGGTACATCATTCACACCGATCGGCACTAAACACAATTCAAGTTTCACGTTGTTTTGTAGATGTTTACGCCCTTCAGCTGAATGGTACATCATTCACACCGATCGGCACTAAACACTACCCCACCCCAGAGTTTACGCCTTACAACTGCAGTTGTTGATCAAACAGACCCCCAGTTGCCTGGCCGCTTAACCCTTACCCCATCCCATACGTAAACAAGCCAGGGTCCCTGCACATGAGCCCAGCAAGTGAGCCAGGGTCGCCCGCACGGGAGCTTGTTTCTTAGTTCACAATGCAATATATCGAGCGTTGGGGTTAGCAACTCATTATGCTCGCTTCTGGTCACGAGCCAGGAACACAAGTATTGTAGCGATGCTACGCAATCACGGGTTACTTTAAAGAATGCAATGACATGACATTAAATTTGCGTACCGTTAATGGAAAGTAAACATGACATGGTAATTGTGCAACATGCTAAAAGTCGGAACTAGCTTCGTTGTCAAGCTAGTTCCCCAATTTGCGCCTAGGCGAGTATCATTTCGTCGCCTAGCCTCTTTTACGCCTACAACAAGCAAATGGCCTAAAACATGGCCTAAACCCTAAGTGGCAAGTTTCACTTGCCTAGCACCGGGGATGACGACCACTTCGTCACACGGATGCCAATCTACGGGAAAATCGCTGTTTTGGGGGAACATTCATCAAACAACATGAAATTTTATTAGGGTTTCATAAAAATACCAATAGGCTATGAAAACATAGAGGAATCGATTTCTTACCGAGAGGAAGCGGAAGAAACACTCCGGAGAACCCTAGGATCAGATCTGGAAAAGATTGGAGAAGTTTGGGAGAATTAGGGTTTTGGGGGATTTGGGGATTTTGATGGATTTGGTGAGATTTTGGGGAAGATGAGAGGTAGATAGAGTGGATGGAGGGTTTGGATGATGATTCTAGGGCTTGGAATGAAGGAATGAAGCTTGGAGGAAGATGGGGGCTCAAAGGGGAAGATTTTAGGGTTTTGGGTCGTGTTGAGGAAGAAGAAAACGTTTGGGTTGGGTTTAAATAGGATGGGCTGGCGGCTGCCCAGAAATTAGGGTTTTAACACAGGTTAGTCGGTCAAAGAGCAACCACTGACCGACTAGTTTGGCAACTAGTCGGTCGGTCGACCAACGCAGACCGACTAAGTACAAACAGTAACTTCTGAACGAAAATAGGATTTAGAATTAGTCGGTCCATGAACAAGTACTGACCGACTAGTTTATCATCTAGTCGGTCGATGAATGTTCTTAGACCGACTAAGAGTAAACAGTAACTGATACTAAAATTAGATGATGTGTTAGTCGGTTAAAGAAGCATTGCCGACCGACTAGTTTGCAACCTAGTCGGTCAACCAACGTTCTTAGACCGACTAACGATAAACAGTAACTCCTGAGAAATTTAGAAAGCCAACTAGTCGGTCCAAGAAGGATTGCCGACCGACTGGATCGTCATCAGTCGGTCGGTGCCCCTTCTTATACCGGCTAATGAGCACCAAAAGTTCCGATACGGAGCGCGGGGTCCCGGGATCGATTCCTAAGACTCCTAGGCTTGATCTAATAGTAAGATACGACCGTTATGAAGTCCGTCACGAATGACATACTTTGAAATCGATGATCCTAAGGAAGAAACGAGAAAATACGACGAATCGATCGAAAATGAAAGCTACGGAGACGAAAACCACACATGAGGAGAAAATCCACCAAAATATATATTATATTATAATAAATCCAGATACATGAAAAAGCAGTCGTTACACCCGACCTCCCCATTTTACCTGGACGTAGCCGTATTGATCGTGATTACTTGATCGATATCAATATGCTCACTCCCTTTGGTGAAGACCATGCAGTCTATCTCTATAGCCCCGCCTGCGCTCCTTTCGCGATCCTGCCACCTTTAGCACCTTTGCGGCTACCCTACCCCCCGTCTCAACTGCCATGGGAGTTTTACCCGGATCCTTGGTATTCTCCATTAGCACATCTACCACCCTTGGATCCTCCCGATTGGCACCCAACTGTTGGCCCACCTGGTACCATCATTCTCCACCACAACCCACCGGTACATATCGACCCACCCGTGCTCCAGCCTGTCGCCCCTCCTTCCCCTATAGGCACACCCTCCTCATCCTCTGAGGATTCTTTCATTCGCTATTCCCCACCCTCCTCTCCCTCTCCCTACCATTCTAGTACCAGCGACTCCGATTGACATCCCCCTTGCATATTTCTGCACTTTCACGTTTATATTTCATTGCTAGCATTGTCATGACTAGCTTGGGGGAAGTCTATTTTGCTGTGTTGTCGTGTTTTATTTTCTTTGTGTGTATGTGCTTGTTTTACTCTTTGTCATGTCGTGTCGTGTGCTTTGATCATTTCGTGTCGTGTCGTTTAGTTTGTTCATTTTTCTTTCTTTCTTTTTCTATTTTCGTGTCGTGTGGTTTGATCATGATTTTTCATTATTTTCAGTTTCGTATCTGTGTTTTCCATGTTTTTCATTTATTTTTGGTTCGGTGCGTATTCCCCCCCATTTCCATTGCCCTCCCGTACTCACTCTTATTGCATTGAGGGCAATGCAAGCTTCAGCTTGGGGGAGTCGCACCTTGTGCGTCATTTGAGTCTTTCTTTTTCGTTTTTGTGTCGTTTTCATCGTGTTTTAATTTTTCTTTTCTTCTTTTTATCTCTTTCTCCTAGAGATGAACCCTATGATGAATTGCCACAAAATCACACACACCTAGCATAGCATCGATAGTCACACTCACTAACCCTAGGATATCGAGTCCCCTGCATTTCACGCATCGTGGGTCAACTTAGCTTTTTTGTGAGTCGTGTGTCGTGCCTAGCCGTGTGGTGTGCTTCTACTTTGTGATTTACTTTATATACCTGTCCAGGAATGACCCCTAGATTACCGTGTTTCAATATGAATATGCGGTACTTATTTCTACTGTCTGCTTCTTCTGCATGCTATATATATCGCACGCTTCCTTTCGCATGTGTTGGGATTCCACAATTAAGGACTAGGATAACCCATTTAGCCCATGCTCTATTTAGCGAGAATAGTTTCCTTTGCCCAAGTATTTAGATTCCGACTTCTTTTTTGTTTTACTTGGTGCAAATCCCCTCGCCGTGTACCGTTCTCCCGCTTGGGAGAGTACACATGTGTATAGCCAAAAAAACCCCAAAAATCCAAAAAAAGGAGAAAAGAAAAGAAAAACCCAAAAAGAAGAGAAATGAAAAGAAAAGAGAAAAAAAAATTGTATACCCAAAAAAAATCCAAAAAAAAAATCCAAAAACCCAAAACTCAAAAAAAAATTCCTTTGTGAATATTTTCCTACTTGCCGAGAATAAATGGAAGGCGAGAGTTTGCACCGAGTGTTCTTCTCCACATCATCTCAACCCCCTTCGGTTTCGAAAACACTTGGCTTAGGAACTTTTTAGCTAATATCTAGGCTATAGTGGTGTGATTTCCTTAACCCTAGTTGTGGAGTCCCCGACGCATGATATGTTTCGATTCTCTCTGTTCTCATGCATGCTTGAACTATATATTCGCCGCTTTATTCAAATCGAATAGATATTTGAGTCATTTCCTGGGTTTGTGTATATCGAGCTTTATCGCACATCGTAGATAGTAACACCGTCTGCTAGCGCACGACCACACTCACTCGCGCTTCACCGCGTGGGCCCACGGCACTTGCTTGGACTCGTATTCCTAGGTTTAGTGATGTGATTTGGCGTTTGCTTGCTTGGTGGGTCGTTTTTGATTTTGATAGCCCTGACGGGCGATTTAGGATATAGAGTTTTCTTTTTCTCTCTTTCTCTCTATTTTTTCCCTCCGAGCTCCTACTCTCACTCGTCTTCCTCAAGGACGAGGAAGAGTTCAGCTTGGGGGATTTTGACGTGCGATTATATTTCATATATTTACGCACGTTTTCTTCCGTGTTTTTCCGTATTTTACCGCCATCTTATATTCGTTTTCTCGTGTTTTCTTGTGTTTTCTTGTTTTCTTTCACTTTTCCATGTTTTCCGTGTTTTGCAGGAGTTTACTGGCTTTTGGGGGCATAAAACGATGATATCATGTGTCCCTGGAGCAACGGGAGGAGTCACGTGTGATCCGGGGGGGTCAAACGACGAAGATTGCATCTTTCAGCCCCTCACCCGGTCGGTCGGTCATCACCAACCGATCGGGTGATGCACGCGTGCACCACCCGGGCGCAGCTTGGAGCTCACGAGAAGTCACCCGGTCGGTTCAGTGACCGGGTCAAAAGCTCAAAGTCTCTGAAAATTCGAAGCTGATTGCCAACCGATCGGGTGAAGGTCACCCGATCGGTTCACCTGTAGCTGAATTTCAACAGCCAAGACTCGAAGATCCAACCGGTCTCCTCACCCGGTCCGCACCAAGATCCAACCGGTCGGCACCAAGATCCAACCGACCGCACCAAGTTCCAACCGACCGGTTCATACTGATCGGGTGAAACCCCGCATATCGCTGTAATTTTGTGAAGCGGCTCACCCGACCGGTTGACTTGTCAACCGATCGGGTGATATCGTTTTCTTTAAATAGAACCCTAGGTTTCCCAGATTCGGGAGTTGGTTATTTTTTGCTGTTTTCTTCATTTTGTGACGGCTGTAATTTTCCAGTTTTTGTAAGTTTTCGGATCTTTGTAAAACTTTAGTATTATCTTAATTGCTTTACTACCATTGCATTTCTATTGTCTGATTATGATTTTGACGGTTCATTTTCGTTTAGATCGCTTTTTAATGAATATTTGTGAGTAGTTCCCAAATCTGGGATTTTGGCGGAAACCCCTTCGGGGGCTCTTCCCGATGCGTCCATAGGGTTAGGAAATCGATAGGGATTAGGAATCTAACGGTTACGCGGGATGTTTTTTTGTCATCGGCGGGAAAAAGACCGCCTTTGACCATCGGGCCAAGGGGAATAAACTTGGCGGTTGACTCCCTAGCCATAGCTCACGCCCTTAGCGTAAACGCCGAATCCTAGCGTGCGGGAGTGGCAGGATGAGACGTTGGGAGTTATCGTTGCGAGCTTAGTGCTCCCGGAGTCGATTAGTGTTAATGGACACGGGAGTGCCCACTGATCGAACCCGGGAAGTCCAGCGTATCATCCTGGGTACCGACCGGAATATCGGGCCCATGGGATGCCTGTACCACTTTCAGAGGCAACATCTCACCATTAGACCCTAATTCCGATCACCATCCTACCTGTAGGCCGTATCGGCGAGAGTCGCTCGTTAGGGTCGAAACCAAAGTCCCGGGTTTTTCCTTCATATTGTTTATACCTTGCATTCCTTTACCGTGACAACCTATCATTCGATCTGGGCTAGCTTGCCCATGGGGTGACTTTGATCCTCTTTGACACAAGCACATCCTTGCCTCCCTATGTTCGAACCCCAAGCCACACTACAACACCGTGCGCTTGCGGTTACAAATATTTAGATTTCCCACGCCCCCGTTCGCATCATTGCACACATCCGGCGCGCAAGAGCCGTGCCCGGCGGGGCACCGGTCAGCAACATCCGGCCGCAAGGAACCACCCCGGATTATCTTACGGGAACCCAAGTAGAGGGCTGCACCCTCCACAATTTCAGAGGCCGCCACCCCCTCCTCAACAACAACACGGACAACCGCCACAGAGCGGATTTAGGCCAGTTGGGTCGTATCGACCACCGGGGTACCAATATAATCGTCCACCCCAGGAGGGCTATGCACCAACGCCACAACGTTCCAATCTGGAGACCACATTGGAGACATTTATGAGGGGGCAAGTTAGGTTCAACCAGGACACATCCACTCAGTTCAAAAATATAAATTTGTCGCTCGATGAGCTGAGGGGCCAGATGTCCCAACTACTCAAGAACCAAGGGAGGTTGCCTTCGCAACCAGAGCCGAATCTGAGGGCTCAAGCCAACGCCGTGGATTCCGTTACCATGCGTGGAGGACGAGTGACTGACCCTGTTATTTTTCCAGTCGTGAATAAAGAACAAGTAAAACCAAGGAGGCCACTATCGGCAGTGATATGGAAGATGCTACGGATGAGCCTACCAAGAATGGGGAGAGAGAGGATTCACCTTCCACCACACCCACAATAATGCCGTCTCCTAATAATGCCGTAAAGGACAGGGGAAGCCGACCCCCTCCGCCGTATCCGCAGAGGCTAGCATCGGCTAAAATGGAGAAGAAGTATTCAAAGTTCACGGAGCTTCTGAAGGGCATCTGTCACGCCCCGCATCCCTAAAATGGAGGCGAGACGTGAAAAGGTCCGCTCAAACGTGGAGCTGTGAAGCTACACGCCTGATAAGCGTAAATAAAACATATGCAGGTCCCTATAACCACGAGCAGAACAAGATAATAACACAAGGGGATACAGAAATAAAATCCCAAATCTCAGCAATGTCCAAACATTAAAATTAAGTTCAACATCTAGAAAAGCCACCAGGCTAAAAGAAAGAGTCTAGGCCCAAAACATGGCCAACAAAAGCCAACACGACACAAAGTATTAGTGCTACGCACCGACAACTAAAGCAGTCTAAACAACACAAATAGTCTCTACGACTGATCGCCCGTGTCCTCAAACTCCTCGATGAACGTGGGCTCTGACTCAGCGTCAGCGAACACCACGTCCTCAGCAGCAACCTCAGGCTCATGATCTAACATGTGTCACCCAAAAGAGTAAAGGGGCACATGTCAGCAAGTCTAAAAGACTTGGGCAAGGAAACTGAAAGGAAGGTAAACTAACAACCTAGCAGTTATAGTATGATGCATAGCATGACAAGTTTAGTATGTGAGTAACAAATAAGGTAAGGTGCAAGTAACAAGTAACAAGTAGCAAGTATGGCATGGCTGACAAGTTTTACAAGTATAAACACGGACAAGTACAAGTCAAGTAAATCACGTCAAGTAAACACGTCGTGCACAGAGATTACGTCTTCTGGTTAGAGTGGCGGATCAGGCCAACTCGTAAACTCAGGTGATCGCTTATCCCTACCCCTCCACGTGTATCGAGCCAGGGCATTACCCCTGAACACGTATGCTCGCTTCTTGATCACGAGCCAGGAAGTGTTTTTGACACGTATGGCGTAGGGTTATGCCCGCATAACGGGTGCCTAGCTGGATCAAGTAGTACAAGTAATGCAGCATGTGCTACAAATGCAACATTCAACATGGATAGCATGGCATGTACAGATAATTCGCGTACCGTTAATTGAATTTAAACATGGCAGATAAGATGCATGGATGACAAGTGCCAATAATTAAAAGTAGTCGGATCAAGCTTCGTTGTCAAGCTAGATCCTGAAATTTGCGTCTAGGCGAGTATCATTTCGTCGCCTAGTCTCTTTTACGCCTACAACAAGCAAATGGCCTAAAACATGGCATAAAACCATAAGTGGCAAGTTTCACTTGCCTAGCACCGAGGATGACGATCAACGAGGCACGTCACAAAATGTTAGACTACGGGGTTGGGATCGCTGCCATGGCAAAACAATATCAGTTCTATTAGGGTTTAACAAAAAATCACAAGGTGGGTTAAGAGAATATTAAAGGACCGATTTACTACCATATCGTAGCGGAAGAACGATGCCGAGCAAGCACGGCAACGGAAGAACGATCCGAAGAACTGCGGCCCAGATCTGGAAATGGCGAGAAAATCTGAGAAATGGGGTTCCGAGGGGTTTTGGGGGTTTGCCGACGGCCTAAAGGAGGTGGCCGATCACTCCGTATTTTACACCTTTTTCCCGCATGTTTGCATGCCATTTAGATCGCTCAAATCATGTTTTTCACGATTTATCGACAATATTGCGATACTTTTCACGATTTGTTGTTTTTGTCGTATTTCAGGAGATTTGGAGCGATTTGGAGTGATTCCGAGATACACCCACTCTGGAGTGTCACCGACGACTTCCCCGAGGGGTATTTTGCTATTGGAGAGGAGCGGAAGAAGAAAGAACGTCGTAGGAGCGACGAGGAGGCAAGAACATTCAGATTGAGCATTTTTAGCATCTCACTCGGCCGAGTGAAGGAGTCACTAGGCTGAGCATCGAGACCCCGCTCGGCCGGCCAGATCGGACACGCTCCAAGCAACATATCAGCGTGCACTCGGCCGAGCATCAGAAGCTGACTCGGCCGAGTGACGAAATCCCGTCCGCCCGAGTGGCACTCAGACGACGCCCATCAAAAAGTCCCGACTTACTGTTTTTCATCAGTCTGAGCATCAGAAGCCCCACTCGGCCGAGTGGTAATTGCCGTCCGCCCGAGTGAACAAAGCCCATCGGCCGAGTGACGACAACTCACTCGGTCGAGTGACCCCCGAAGTGAAGACCCCCAAGACCCCAGACTTACTGGAAATCATCAGGGTCTATCACTCGGCCGAGCGACTTTTGTCACTCTGCCGAGTGAGCAGCGCTGCCTGTAGAGGAAATCACGATTTTGGAGCTACGCAGGGGCAGTTTGGTCACGAATTTTTGGGCAGTTTTGAGGGGTATTTAACCCCAGATTCTAACCTAGTTTAGGGGGCTTTTTTATTGCTTTTGGCAGCCTTTTTAGATTAGACTTTTTAGAGTTTAATTCTTGTGATTGGAGAGGAGAGAAAAGTGCTATTTTGTTGGATTCTTGGAAAGCTACATTGGTTTGTCTCCCTCTTCACTAAAAACTCTATTTTTATTGCTAATTTTAGTATTTCCATGAATTCTATTGCTATTTCAATTGATTGTTCTTCCCTTTGCAATATGATTTGTGAGTAGTCTTAACGTCTTAGGGCGTGGGGATGAACCCTACGAGCCCAATTTCCGATTTGTGACGATTTGGTAGAACTATTGCTAGAATTGATTAGGGTTAGTTTGGGATTGATATAATACTGATAGCTAGGTGTTCATATCGATTGGGATTTGCAAGAGATTGGATCCTAATTCGATAGGAAACCCTAGAAACCCGAATTGGGTTGAAATTGAGTTTCCTTAGTATCGGTTTGCAAGAGATTGGGCCGATACTAGGGTTCTCGGTTGCGATTCTATACCGATACCCGTTTGCAAGAGATTGGAGGGGTAGGAACTATCCCAACCTAGGTCGTAGCCCGAGTTTGCACGAGAGTGGGCTCGGGATGCGATTGAACGATGATGTTGATCCTAATGCTAGCTTGCCTAGGCTAGGGTTTGCAAGAGATTGGACCCAAGCCTAGGTTTGCTATAGACCGGCAACAGCGAGAGAGCGTGAGCTAGGTTTTACATTCAGTTGCAACTAGTTCACCTGACATTCTACCCTAGCAATTGTGAAACCGATGAATCACAATGACGAGATACGGTGAGTAGTGGGGATTCCCTATTCCCTAGGCATCTTTATTTGATTTTATATCTCTTTACATTGTTTGACGACTGTGACAACATCGCCGAAAGGCAAATTCCTACTTTTCTGTCCCCATAGCCAGGTTGTTCGGAGAAGGCACCATCATACGTCCTCCCTGTGTTCGATACCCGCTCGCCGCTACACCGTGTGCTTGCGGTAAAACTACACGGTCGCTCTTTAGGGTGTACGCCCGGGCGCGATCAAGTTTTTGGCGCAGTTGTCGGGGAGGCGATTGTGTTTGATCCTACCACCCTGGCTAGCCCCCATTTTGCAATCCCTCCCAAAATTCTCCACGAAATCTTAACAGGTAAAATGGGGGATGCAATTCCAATGACTGAGTCTGGCCAGGGAGATGATGAATCTTTTGCGGAGCTCCTCAAGGAACTTATTGATGGGTCTACGCTACCGGAGCTTTTGCTATTAATATCGAGGACCCCGTCGAACAACTGTTTGCTAGCTTCGTGATGGATCAAATCTCCCCGGATGGGACTATTTGGGGCGATATCAGAGTTGATGTGAGTGACGACAAGCTATATTTTGAAGGCGATAGAACATGTGTCGAAGAGTACTACACTCCCGAGGAACACTTTGAACAAACCGATACTCAGGGAGATACACTCTATGACCCCCACTCTTACATTTATGAATCTGCTGACGTATTTCTTGATCTCAGGAATGAACCGGAGAAAGGTGGTGGTCCTATCGATGCAAGCACGGAATCAGAGAGCGTCTATTCCGATGCACCGTCCTCACTAGGAAGCGAGTCTGAACCTCCGCTCGAGAGTGAGCTAAATTCAGATGTTGAAGGAGAAGCCAAATTCACACAAGATGATGAAGCAAAGGGTACATCACCCTTTGAGGTAGAGCTTAAACAATTACCGCCGAATCTAAGGTATGCTTTCTTGGGTAGTAAATTGACCTTCCTGGTGATTGTAAATGCACACCTTGGCCAAGACCAACTTGAAAAATTATTAGAAGTCCTTAGGGATCACAAGGATGTCCTTGGTTACACAATCTCTGATCTTAAGGGAATAAGCCCTAGGCTATGCACGCATAGGATCCACTTGAAAAACACCGAAGCCTCTTCTATTGAGCCTCAAAGGCGGTTGAACCCGAATATGAAAGAGGTAGTGAAAAAGGAAATCCTAAAATTGCTTGATGCTGGAATTATCTATCCGATCTCTGATAGTAGATGGGTTAGCCCCGTTCACGTCGTCCCCAAGAAAGGGGGGATGACCGTTATAAAAAATGATAAAGGAGAGCCCATTTCTACACGCACTGTCACGGGATGGCGAATGTGCATTGATTATAGGAAACTAAATAAAGCCACCCGAAAGGACCATTACCCATTGCCCTTCATTGATCAAATGCTTGAACGCCTAGCTAAACATAAATACTTTTGTTATTTGGATGGGTATTCGGGGTTTTTCCAAATCCATTTGCACGAAGATGACCAAGAAAAGACCACTTTTACTTGTCCCTATGGTACCTATGCCTACCGTAGGATGCCCTTCGGACTTTGTAATGCTCCCGCAACCTTTCAGAGATGTATGACATCCATTTTTTCCGATTACATTGAAAATATAATGGAAGTCTTTATGGGTGATTTCTCGGTTTATGGGAGCGAGTTTGATTCTTGTTTGGCTAATCTCACTAAAGTTCTTAAAAGGTGCCAACAAAATAATCTAACTCTGAACTGGGAGAAGTGCCACTTCATGGTCACGGAAGGTATAGTTCTTGGGTACCTTGTCTCCTCGAGAGGGATTGAGGTGGATAAGGCAAAGATTGAGGTAATCGAGAAACTCCCTCCTCCTATTAATGTTAAGGGCATTAGAGGCTTCCTTGGTCATGCGGGGTTTTACCGCCGCTTTATCAAGGATTTTGCCTTGATTGCCCGACCTCTTATGTCCTTGCTTGCTAAAGATACTCCTTTTATTTTTTCAGGCGAATGCTTGCAAGCCTTCAATACCTTGAAGGAAGCACTGGTTTCCGCACCCATCATACAACCACCGGATTGGAGCCTTCCCTTTGAGCTAATGTGTGATGCTAGCGACCAAGCCATTATAGCGGTATTGGGACAAAGGAAAGACAAGAAGCTTCATGCAATATTCTATGCGAGCAAGACATTGGATGACGCGCAGAAAAACTATACAACTACCGAGAAAGAGCTTCTAGCGGTCGTCTATTCCATCGAGAAGTTTCGCTCCTACCTCCTTGGTTCCAGGGTGATTGTCCACACCAACCATGCGGCATTGAAATATCTTCTAAACAAGAAGGAGGCCAAACCTCGGTTAATTAGGTGGATACTCTTGTTGCAAGAATTCGATTTGGAGATCAGAGACAAGAAAGGTACGGACAATGTTGTGGCGGATCATTTGTCTAGGCTTATTCGCGACAAGGAGGATGAGAGTTTACCTATCGACGACACATTCGTGGATGAGAGGCTATACGCCATAAGGCTCGGGGAAGTGCCTTGGTACGCGGACTTCGTAAATTACTTGGCTTGTGGAATTAAACCGTGTGGGATGCCCACGCACCAAAAGAGGAGATTTTTGCATGAGGCCCGTAGCTATTTTTGGGAAGATCCATACCTCTTCAAGATATGCAAAGATAGTGTTATTCGGAGGTGTGTTTCTAAGGAGGAGGCTACGTCTATCATTTTGCATTGCCATGGTATGCCATGCGGGGGACATCATGCCGCCTCTAAGACAACCGCTAAGATTTTGCAGAGCGGATTCTTCTGGCCAACAATGTTCAGAGACACCCACGACTTTGTGAAGGGGTGTGATAGGTGCCAACGGACCGGGAATATTTCCAAACGTAATGAGATGCCAATGAGGCCCATCCAAGAAATTGAGCTTTTTGATTGTTGGGGAGTGGACTTCATGGGACCATTTCCGTCAAGCAACGGTAACAAGTATATCCTATTGGCCGTTGACTACGTCTCCAAATGGGTGGAAGCAATCGCTACCCCTACCAATGATGCAAGGGTTGTTTCTAAATTTTTCAAGCAGAATATCTTCCCACGCTTCGGGGTGCCTCGTACCTTGATAAGCGACGGGGAGCCATTTCATAGAAAACAAGTTCGAAGCCATGCTAAAGAAGTACGGGGTAAACCATAGAGTTGGCATGGCATATCACCCCCAAACGAGCGGCCAAGTGGAGGTCTCGAATAGAGAGATCAAGCAAATTCTTGAGAAGACCGTAGATCGATCTAGAAAGGATTGGTCAATGAAGTTAAACGATGCTCTATGGGCATATAGCATAGCCTTTCGCACTCCCATCGGCACCACACCGTTCCGACTTGTTTATGGGAAAGCTTGTCACTTGCCGGTAGAGTTGGAACACCGCGCATATTGGGCCATCAAGACCCTCAATTACGATTATAAGAGTGCGGCGGTGAGGCAACTCTTGGACATCAACGAGCTTGATGAGATTAGAAGAGAAGCCTATGAGAGCTCGAGGATTTACAAAGAAAGGACCAAGATTGTAACGACTGCTTTTCATGAATCTGGATTTAATATAATATAATATATGTTTTAGTGGATTTTCTCCTCTTGTGTGGTTTTCGTCTCCGTAGTTTCATTTTCGATCGATTCGTCGTATTTTCTCGCTTCTTCCTTAGGATTGTCGATTTCGAAGTATGTCACTCGTGACGGACTTCATAACGGTCGTATCTAACTGTTAGATCAAGCCTAGGAGTCTTAGGAATCGATCCCGGGGCCCCGCGCTCCGTATCGGTACTTTCTGTGCTCATTAGCCGGTGTAAGAAGGGCCACCGACCGACTAGATGACGATCCAGTCGGTCGGCAATCCTTCTTGGACCGACTAGTTAGCTTTCTAAATTTCTCAGGAGTTACTGTTTATCGTTAGTCGGTCTAAGAACGTTGGTTGACCGACTAGGTTGCAAACTAGTCGGTCAGCAATGCTTCTTGAATCGACTAACTCATCAAATTATTTTTGTATCAGTTACTGTTTACTCTTAGTCGGTCTAAGAACGTTCATCGACCGACTAGATGCCAAACTAGTCGGTCAGTACTTGTTCATGGACCGACTAACTCTAGAATCCTATTTTCGTTCAGGAGTTACTGTTTGCACTTAGTCGGTCTGCGTTGGTCGACCGACCGACTAGTTGCCAAACTAGTCGGTCAGTGGTTGCTCTTTGACCGACTAACCAGTGTTAAAACCCTAATTTCTGGGCAGCCGTCAGCCCAACCTATTTATACCCAACCCAAACGACTTCTTCTTCTCCAACACGACCCAAAACCCTAAAATCTTCCCCCTTCAGCCCCCATCTTCCTCCAAGCTCCATTTCTCCATCCCAAGCCCTAAATCCACCATCCAAACCATCCATTCACTCTATCTACCCCTCATCTTCCCCAAATCTCCATCAAAACCCATCAAAACCCCCAAATCCCCCAAAACCCTAGTTTCCCCAAACTTCTCCAATCTTCTCCAGATTTGATCCTAGGGTTCCCCGGAGTGTTTCTTCCGTCTCATCTCGGTAAGAAATCGATCTACCGTTGTTTTCATAGCTTAGTTATAATTTTATGAAAACCCTAATTAATTTCATGTGTTTGGTGTTTGTTTACCCCATAACAGCGATTTCCCCGTAGATAGCATCCGTGTGACGAAGTGGTCGTCATCCCTGGTGCTAGGCAAGTGAAACTTGCCACTTAGGGTTTAGGCCATGTTTTAGGCCATTTGCATGTTGTAGGCGTAAAAGAGGCTAGGCGACGAAATGATACTTGCCTAGGCGCAAATTGGGGAACTAGCTTGACAACGAAGCTAGTTCCAACACATATAGCATGTTGCACAACTCCCATGTCATGTTTACTTTCAATTAACGGTACGCGAATATGTTCATGTCATTGCATTTCGCCTGTCACGTTTAATTCAATTAACTGTACGCAAATAAATTGTCATGATCTCGCATTCCTTAGGTATTGCTGTGATTGCGTAGCTTCGCTACAATGTTGTGTTCCTGGCTCGTGTTCCAGAAGCGGGCCATGTGTTGGTTGATAGCCAATGCCCGAATTGCGTGTTCCGGCTAGGTGTTCCCTACGCCATACTAGTGTTCCTGGCTCGTGACCAGAAGCGAGCATAATGAGTTGGAAACCCCAACGCTCGATGTATTGAATTGTGAACTAAGAATGCGAGCTCAATGTGCGGGGGCAACCTCAGGCTCGCTAGCTGAGCTCAATGTGCGGGGACCCCAGGCTCCATATCGTATGAATATTGGGTAGTGTTTAGTGCCGATCGGTCTGAAATGCTATGCCATTCAGCGAATGGCGTAAACACCTACAAAATGTGAATGTATTGAATTGATAGTAGCTTGGCTACTCTTGTCTTGTCCTGATGATTGTTCTCTTGTACAAATTGTCTTGCCATGTTTTAAATTGTGCACTCATGTTATAACTGCCATGTCATGCATTCTAAACTGCTAGGTTGCTAGATGCCTCACTTTCAGTTTCCTTGCCCAAGTCTTTTTAGACTTGCTGACATGTGCCCCTTAACTCTTTTGGGTGACACATGTTAGATCCTGAGCCCGGGTACCTTGTTGAGGACGAGGTGTTTGCTGACGCCGAGCCCGAGCTTGTGTTTGACGGGGAGTACGTGGACACTGGGGACCAGTCCTAGTGTCTTCGTTGTGTTTTACTTTTATTAGACAGTTGTTTTGTTATCGGTGCGTAGCACCTATACTTTGTTGTTGTCGTTGCTTTTGTTGGCCTTGTTCTGGGCCTTGGACTCTTTTCTTTTAGCCTGGTGGCTTTTCTGGATGTTGGACTCTTGTTGATGTTGGACAATTTGTGAGATGTGGAATTTTATTTCAGTCTCTCCTTGTGTTATTATTGTTATTCTGTTGTGGTTACAGGGACCTGTTTATGTATTGTGGACGCTTATCGGGTTTGGGGCTTCACAGCTCCACTCTCGTGCGGACCTTCTCACGTCTCGCCTCCATTTTAAGGAAGCAGGTCGTGACAGGTTTTAGTGGTGGCCCATGCAGGTCCCCTTCTGTAACTGCGATCTTTGGAATAGCGATAATAATATTAGAATGTCCAATAAATTAAGTTCGACGTCCGAGTCATAAGCTATGAGTCTAATCTGATTTGTTCTCCGTGTCACTAGATGGCAGGAAGGCGTTTCACCCGTGGTGGGGGCAGTGGTGCGCTCCCTCATGATGAGGAGCCTGAGCGGGAACCCACCAGCGGTGAGATGATGCGGATGATGATCCAGATGATGCAAGTGCAGCAGGGCGTGCTTTTGCAAGTCCAGAATGCTCCACCTGCTCGAGCTGCCCGGGCCCTTCCGGATGCCCCTCGCTCTGAGCCAGGAGCGAAGCAATTTCGGGAGCTGGGTCCCGCATATTTTGATGGTTCTGAGGGTCCTCTGGCTGCCGATGAGTGGATTCGGAACGTCGATGACAATCTGAAGATGGCCAAGATCACCCCGGCTGGATGGGTTGATTTGGCGAAGAGGCAGCTGAAGGATAACGCCAGGAATTGGTGGGATGCGGAAGAGAAGTTGTTGGTGGAGCCGATAGCTTGGGCTACCTTCAAAGCCAGATTTGAGGGTGAGTTCTTCCCGAAGGCTGCCAAGGAGGAGATGTTGCAGCGTTTTATCGATCTGAAGCAGGGGAACTCGTCGGTGGACATGTACCACCAGGAGTTCATGAGGCTGAGTCGGTTTGCACCAAAGATGGTGCAGGACGCTGAGGAGAGAGCTCAGAGGTTCCTGCAGGGGCTTGCTTCGGAGCTCCAGAGTTTTGTGACCTCCTCTGACCGGGAGTCTTATCAGAAGGTTCTGGTCGCTGCAAAGAGGCAGGAGCTGCTCGTGAACCAGAGGAAGGGATCTGTTGTTGGTGCTGGGAAGAGGCCTGTGGAACAGGCGAGAGCTGTGGTTAGACCTGGATTCAGGCCTAACCAGTCTGCTCAGTTTAAGAGGCCAGGAGGGTCGATTCCGAAGTTTTGCCATTTCTGCGGAAAGCCTGGCCACGTCAAGGATCAGTGTCGGAAGTTTCTGGGCCAGTGTCTGGTTTGCGGTGATGCTTCTCATGTCGCGAAGGATTGTCGGCATGCGGATCCGCTGCGGAGGGCTCCTGTTGCAGCTCAGCCGTTGCAGCAGCGATCGCCTGTTCCTGCTGGACGTGGAGCAGCTCTTGTTCCGCAGAGGCAGGCTTTTCGGCAGGCTGTTCCGCCGAGGAGGCAGGCTTTTCTGATGACCGCTACGGAGAGCGCGGCTGTGGATGAGGTTATCGCAGGTAATCCTCACTCAAGCTGTTACCTTCCTAGCTGGTTTTGATTGTTAGATTATGTTGTTTGCTTGGACATGGTTGTTTGCTAGATTAGGGTTTGATTGTTAATTGCTTGATTAGGTGTGATTTTGGTTTGCACATTTCCTGCATGAGTCCTCTTTGACTCTGGTGCATCGATGTGCATTATTTCTCGGAGCTTCGTGGAGAGGCATTCCTTGTCGACGTCCCCTCTTCCCAAGAGTTGGAACATCGTTACAGGGAATGTCGTGGTCTCGGTGCGTCGTGGTTGCAATTCTTGCCCGTTGGTGGTCTGTGGACGTGAGCTTTGTGCTGATTTCATTGTCCACGACATCATCAACTATGATGCAGTTCTTGGGATGGATTGGTTTGCGAGCTTCTATGCTACGATTGACTGCAGGAGAAAGAAGGTGGTGTTCGAGATTCCTGGACATCCAGTATTTGAGTTCAGTCGTGGTAGCAGTTCGCTTGGTCCTGTCAGATTTCGGGCCAGGCCGGTGGAGGCTGTGGCTATGCAGATGGAGCTGGAGTGGCCAGCTGTGGTGCGTGACTTTGGCGACGTATTCCCCGAGGAGATGTCTGGTTTGCCGCCTGATCGAGCTCTGGAATTTTCTATCGATCTTGTTCCAGGTGCGCAGCCGATTTCGAAGGCGCCGTATCGTATGGCACCTGCAGAGTTGGAAGAGTTGCGGAAGCAGTTGGATGAGCTTTTGCAGAAGGGTTACATTAATCCTAGCGTGTCTCCGTGGGGAGCACCGGTGTTGCTGGTTAAGAAGAAGGATGGTTCGCTTCGCATGTGCGTGGACTATCGGGAGTTGAATGCGGTGACCATTAAGAATAAATACCCGTTGCCTCGCATCGATGATATTTTTGATCAGCTTGGAGGTTCGAGGGTGTTTTCTAAATTGGATTTGAGGAGTGGTTACCATCAGTTGAAGGTGAAGAAGGGAGATGTTCCGAAGATAGCGTTCAGGACGAAGTATGGACACTATGAGTTTGTGGTTATGCCCTTCGGCGTAACTAACGCGCCCGCAGTTTTCATGAATCTGATGAACCTGATTTTCTACGACTTTTTGGTTAAGTTTGTCGTTATCTTTATTGACGACATTCTGATCTATTCGAAGTCGGAGGAAGAGCATGCCTCGCACTTAAGGACGGTGTTGGAGATTTTGAGGAAGCATCGTTTGTATGCTAAGTTTTCGAAGTGCGAGTTTTGGCTGGATCGAGTTGCTTTTCTCGGGCATGTGGTGACTGGAGATGGTATTTCAGTGGATCCCGAGAAGATTCGGGCCATCAGGGAGTGGTCTGTTCCGTCGTCAGCGTCTGAGATTCGGAGTTTTCTTGGACTTGCTGGTTATTATCGGCGATTCATTAAGGACTTTTCTCGTATTGCTGAGCCGATGACCAGGTTGACGCGGAAGGATGTTGCTTTTGCTTGGTCGGGTGATTGTGAGAGTGCTTTTGGTATTCTGAAGGAGAGGTTGACGACTGCCCCTATTCTTGTTGTGCCTGATCGCAGCGGTGGATTTGAGATCTTTTGCGATGCCTCTGGCAAGGGTCTCGGTTGTGTGTTGCATCAGCATGGGCATGTTGTGGCGTATGCGTCTCGTCAGCTTAAGGTTCATGAGAAGAATTATCCGACGCATGATTTAGAGTTGGCTGCCGTTGTGTTTGCTCTTAAGATTTGGAGGCACTTCCTGCTGAGTGAGAAAGTGAAGATTTTCACCGATCACAAAAGCTTGAAGTATATTTTCACTCAGAAGGAGCTCAACATGCGACAGCGTCGGTGGTTGGAGCTTATGGCGGATTATGATATTGATTTGCAGTATCACCCTGGCAAGGTGAATGTGGTTCCGGATGCTTTGAGTAGGCTTCCGGCGGTGATGATTTTGACCTCGCAGTGGAGATTGCAGCAGGATTTTTGCGAGTCTGGTGTGGAGATTGTTCTTCCTGGAGCGGCTTCGTCGTTGATGTACATGCAGGTACAGTCGACGATCGTGGATCAGATTAAGGCTGGCCAGGCCGAGGATCCGAAGCTGGTGAGGATTCGGGAGCAGGTGGAAGCCAGTCTGCGGACTGACTTTTGATTCATGAGGATGGCTCGCTGAGGTTTGGATCCAGGTTGTGTGTGCCTGCTGGGGATATCAGAGAGGAGCTGATGGTGGAGGCACACAGTTCGCCGTATTCTGTGCATCCTGGTGGCACCAAGATGTACCAGGATCTTCGTCTGAATTATTGGTGGCATGGTATGAAGAGGAGCGTGGCTCGGAGTGTAGCCAAGTGCTTGGTTTGCCAGCAAGTGAAGGCGGAGCATCAGCGTTCGGTCGGGTTGCTACAACCGCTTCCGATTCCGGAGTGGAAGTGGCAACACATCACTATGGATTCCGTGACTGGACTAACTCGGAGTCCGAAGCAGAATGACGCGATTTGGGTAATCGTGGATCGATTGACCAAGTCTGCGCACTTTATTCCGTTCCGAGTGGGACAGTCCACTGAGGCGCTAGCGAGGAGATATATGGAGGTAAAATTCTTTTACTCTCCGTTTTTATTTCCTTTTTCCTAGTTTGGATAGTGATGTAACGTGAATCGTGCAGGAGGTTGTGCGACTTCATGGAGTCCCCGTGAGTATCGTGTCTGACAGAGACACGAGGTTCACATCTCAGTTCTGGCAGAGTTTGCAGAAGAGCTTGGGTACGCGTCTGAGTTTCAGCACGGCGTACCATCCGCAGACGGATGGCCAGTCCGAGAGGACGATTCAGATTTTGGAAGACATGCTGAGGGCGTGCATGTTGGATTTCAAGGGTTCATGGGAGGACCATCTACATTTGGTGGAGTTCTCTTACAACAACAGCTTCCAGGCGAGTATTGGCATGGCGCCTTTCGCCGCTCTTTATGGGAGGAAATGTCGATCGCCATTGAGTTGGGATGACGTTGGTGATCGGGAGTTGTTGGGACCTGAGATGATCGTGGAGGCCGTGGATATCGTCAGGAATATTCGGGAGAGGTTGAGAATTGCTCAGGACCGTTTTAAGCATTGGGCGGATGCTAAACGTCGTCCTTTGGAGTTTCAGCCGGGCGACCATGTGTTCTTGAAGATTTCCCCGAATCGTGGTGTGATTCGTTTCGGGAAGCGTGGAAAGTTGAGCCCGCGATACATTGGACCGTTTGACGTTTTGGAGAGGGTTGGCGAGGTAGCTTATCGCTTGGCCTTGCCGCCATCTTTGGAAGGAGTTCACAATGTTTTCCATGTGTCGCAGCTTCGTCGATACATTAGCGATCCGTCTCATACGGTGGATTTTTCGGAGATTACCGTTCGCCCCGATATGACGTATGACCAGCATCCGGTGCAGATTCTGGACAGGCGTCAGAAATCACTTCGGAACAAGATTGTCAATCTTGTGAGGGTGATGTGGCGACACGGTTCACCTGAAGAGTCTACTTGGGAGAATGAGGATGAGATGCGAGAGCGTTTCCCACTTTTGTTTCCGGACTCGTGAGTTTTGGAAATTCCGAGGACGGAATTTTTCTTAAGTTGGGGAGGATGTAACGACTGCTTTTCATGAATCTGGATTTAATATAATATAATATATGTTTTATTGGATTTTCTCCTCTTGTGTGGTTTTCGTCTCCGTAGTTTCATTTTCGATCGATTCGTCGTATTTTCTCGCTTCTTCCTTAGGATTGTCGATTTCGAAGTATGTCACTCGTGACGGACTTCATAACGGTCGTATCTAACTGTTAGATCAAGCCTAGGAGTCTTAGGAATCGATCCCGGGGCCCCGTGCTCCGTATCGGTACTTTCTGTGCTCATTAGCCGGTGTAAGAAGGGCCACCGACCGACTAGATGACGATCCAGTCGGTCGGCAATCCTTCTTGGACCGACTAGTTAGCTTTCTAAATTTCTCAGGAGTTACTGTTTATCGTTAGTCGGTCTAAGAACGTTGGTTGACCGACTAGGTTGCAAACTAGTCGGTCAGCAATGCTTCTTGAACCGACTAACTCATCAAATTATTTTTGTATCAGTTACTGTTTACTCTTAGTCGGTCTAAGAACGTTCATCGACCGACTAGATGCCAAACTAGTCGGTCAGTACTTGTTCATGGACCGACTAACTCTAGAATCCTATTTTCGTTCAGGAGTTACTGTTTGCACTTAGTCGGTCTGCGTTGGTCGACCGACCGACTAGTTGCCAAACTAGTCGGTCAGTGGTTGCTCTTTGACCGACTAACCAGTGTTAAAACCCTAATTTCTGGGCAGCCGTCAGCCCAACCTATTTATACCCAACCCAAACGACTTCTTCTTCTCCAACACGACCCAAAACCCTAAAATCTTCCCCCTTCAGCCCCCATCTTCCTCCAAGCTCCATTTCTCCATCCCAAGCCCTAAATCCACCATCCAAACCATCCATTCACTCTATCTACCCCTCATCTTCCCCAAATCTCCATCAAAACCCATCAAAACCCCCAAATCCCCCAAAACCCTAGTTTCCCCAAACTTCTCCAATCTTCTCCAGATTTGATCCTAGGGTTCCCCGGAGTGTTTCTTCCGTCTCATCTCGGTAAGAAATCGATCTACCGTTGTTTTCATAGCTTAGTTATAATTTTATGAAAACCCTAATTAATTTCATGTGTTTGGTGTTTGTTTCCCCCATAACAGCGATTTCCCCGTAGATAGCATCCGTGTGACGAAGTGGTCGTCATCCCCGGTGCTAGGCAAGTGAAACTTGCCACTTAGGGTTTAGGCCATGTTTTAGGCCATTTGCATGTTGTAGGCGTAAAAGAGGCTAGGCGACGAAATGATACTCGCCTAGGCGCAAATTGGGGAACTAGCTTGACAACGAAGCTAGTTCCAACACATATAGCATGTTGCACAACTCCCATGTCATGTTTACTTTCAATTAACGGTACGCGAATATGTTCATGTCATTGCATTTCGCCTGTCACGTTTAATTCAATTAACTGTACGCAAATAAATTGTCATGATCTCGCATTCCTTAGGTATTGCTGTGATTGCGTAGCTTCGCTACAATGTTGTGTTCCTGGCTCGTGTTCCAGAAGCGGGCCATGTGTTGGTTGATAGCCAATGCCCGAATTGTGTGTTCCGGCTAGGTGTTCCCTACGCCATACTAGTGTTCCTGGCTCGTGACCAGAAGCGAGCATAATGAGTTGGAAACCCCAACGCTCGATGTATTGAATTGTGAACTAAGAATGCGAGCTCAATGTGCGGGGCAACCTCAGGCTCGCTAGCTGAGCTCAATGTGCGGGGACCCCAGGCTCCATATCGTATGAATATTGGGTAGTGTTTAGTACCGATCGGTCTGAAATGCTATGCCATTCAGCGAATGGCGTAAACACCTACAAAATGTGAATGTATTGAATTGATAGTAGCTTGGCTACTCTTGTCTTGTCCTGATGATTGTTCTCTTGTACAAATTGTCTTGCCATGTTTTAAATTGTGCACTCATGTTATAACTGCCATGTCATGCATACTAAACTGCTAGGTTACTAGATGCCTCACTTTCAGTTTCCTTGCCCAAGTCTTTTTAGACTTGCTGACATGTGCCCCTTTACTCTTTTGGGTGACACATGTTAGATCCTGAGCCCGGGTACCTCGTTGAGGACGAGGTGTTTGCTGACGCCGAGCCCGAGCTTGTGTTTGACGGGGAGTACGTGGACACTGGGGACCAGTCCTAGTGTCTTCGTTGTGTTTTACTTTTATTAGACAGTTGTTTTGTTATCGGTGCATAGCACCTATACTTTGTTGTTGTCGTTGCTTTTGTTGGCCTTGTTCTGGGCCTTGGACTCTTTTCTTTTAGCCTGGTGGCTTTTCTGGATGTTGGACTCTTGTTGATGTTGGACAATTTGTGAGATATGGAATTTTATTTCAGTCTCTCCTTGTGTTATTATTGTTATTCTGTTGTGGTTACAGGGACCTGTTTATGTATTGTGGACGCTTATCGGGTTTGGGGCTTCACAGCTCCACTCTCGTGCGGACCTTCTCACGTCTCGCCTCCATTTTAGGGAAGCAGGTCGTGACAAAGATTCTCCACGATGAACGCATAACTGTTACGAACTTCAAAGTCGGAGACAAGGCCTTGCTATATAACTCCCGACTCCGACTATTTCCTGGTAAATTGAGGTCACGGTGGTCCGGACCTTTCACCATCAAGCACATACAACCGGGAGGAGATTTTGAGTTGGAAAGCAAAGACAGAGCCACATTCAAAGTAAATGGACAAAGTCTCAAGCATTATTCCGAGGGAGTCCCTATGGGAGAAATAAGTAGAATATATCTGCTTAAGGGACGGCTGGATGATCTTTCATACCTCCTTGACGAGGTCATTGAGGAGGCAATCCCCCATTCCATCGTCGCACTATTCAAGGATGATTTTGAGGAAGGCCTGGATTTAGGCCAAGAAGAAAAGATGGAGCACTCTCCCGATCTCTCCATGGAAATTGATGAAGGCGACGCTGATGTTGCAAGAATTCGAGAGCTCTGCAAGCTCTCAAAAATGAAGACTCCGAAGAAAGCTCCACCGATACGGAAATTGGTGTCGCCGGTGAAGCCAAGGCTTGGAGCAAGCACTAGCTTGGGGGAGCCACCCCCAACACTACCTGAGACGAAAGATCACCGAGGAAGAACACGCCGCCACAACATCCAAATCCAAGCGTTCTTCCCGATAAATTCGACGGGTGCATCTCATATGCACCCAATATCCCGCATTAAATTGAAAATCCAAGGGGTCGAGCTCAAGAACTTAAACAAGCGCTTGTCGGGAGGCAACCCGATGGTTATCGCTTTATTTTTACTTTGATCTTTATTTTTTTAGAACTTATTAGTGTTTTGAGTCGTTTTCCTGAAAAATTCGTGATAACGGGTCCTATTTTTCTTTGACAGGAGAGGAGAAAGGGATATCTATCATTAGGAGGATGAACAAGGCGACAAAGAGTGCTCCAAGAATGCACTCGATGCTTAGGAGGAGGAAGAAATCATCTGGAGGAAGAAAACAGAGATTAGAGCCCAAACGGAGCCAAACAGCAGAAAACAGGGGTCACTCGGCCGAGTAGAATATCCACTCGGCCGAGTACATAAGTTCGTCTGCCCGAGCGGCGCACAAACGAGGGAAGTCTGCTTACCCAACTCTCTGTTTCTTTTCTTGATTTCAGTATAATTACCACTCGGCCGAGTATATATCTTCACTCGGCCGAGTGAAACTGATACGATCCTAGGGCGAGAACCGCCGAGTAGCTTGTACCACTCGGCCGAATGGACTTTTTCCACTCGGCCGAGGGTGGTAAAGCCACTCGGCCGAGTCGTAAGCGGGGAGGAATTTTCAAAAATATTTCCGTTACTTTCACTCGGCCGAGTCGTAACATTTCCTTTATAAGGCGCTGCGGGCTCGGCGCAGAATTCGAAGCGACAAATTCTCATCGCCCGAGCCCGCGCCCTGTCAACCCCCGACCGCTGCGATCTCACCTTCCACTCGCCCGACCGCCTCACCGACGGCGGCTCTCGGCCGACCACCGACGCCGACGACCGCCGGACCTCCGACTGAGTCGCCGGCGACTCCCTTGCCGTCGGCCGAGCTCCGATAACCCCAAAATCGCCCATTTTCTCCTTTTTCTTGTAGTTTTTGACGATCCGTGCACTAATCGAGCCCCTAATTCAAATTAACTTCATTATCTATCCATTATACCCCTAACCCCCCATGTATTTTGAATATTACTCGCTGATATCTTCGTTTGATGTGCAGGCTATATTGGGGAGCTCAGGGGAGCCTAGGGGAGCTTTCGGGGAGCGTTTTTGGCTTCGTGGAGGCGGCGTCTTCGCACGCATCCACTATTTTGCTCTCGCGGCGTGTTACGGTATACTCGTTCCACTTACTTTTGCACGCCGCGTTTTTTCTATTTTTGGTGAGCACCCGGGGCCCACATGCCGCCCCAGACACGGCCACGCACCAGGAGAGCTTCCGCTAAGCGGAAGCGGCCGGATGAGCCTGGCCCCTCCCATGAGATGAAGGACTCTCCTCCGCCTACACCACCTCACCCCGCACAGCCACAGCCTGCAGACCCCGTTCACCCCGCACAGCCACAGCCTGCAGTCCCCGTTCACCCCGCACAGCCACTCCCTGCCGACCCACTGCCACCACCGGCTCCACTTGTCGGGCCACTGGGGATTACGTTTCGAGACGATGCACACCGCGTCGTTTTGAGCGCATTTCCCAGCGTTCGATTGTACCCTCCAGGTTCGCACACCTTGCACACCTAGGACGCCTGGGGGTACTTGAGGGGATGCTCACGTTGTATGACAACGTGGGTTGGCGAGATTTTTTCCAAGTGTCGGCGGACACCTTCGTCCGTCCGACACTTGAGGTGCTGAGTTCTATAGCCCGGACCGACGAGGGATGCTCGTTTAGGTTTATGGACAGAGAGTGCCAGGTCACTCTCGGTATGATGAGAGCATTCTTTTCGTGGCCCGATATCCCCGGGGCCGACCGTGGTTACGCCCCCACTCACATCCCCTCACCTTCCTTCGATTCCCACGCTTTCTGGGCCCGGATCATGGGCTAACCAGCTACCTTTGACCCTAGTAGGGCCAAGGCCTCGGCCATCGTCCACCCCTGCCTCCGCATAGCTCAGCGCCTTATGGCGACTACTTTTTTGGCGAGGTATGAGCCTGGGACGATGTCCACGCCGGAGCTTTATATGCTCTATGCGATGACGCGCCCCAGAGTTCTAGCTAGGGAGAGTGACGAGTTGGTCCCCGCCGTCGTGATTGATATCGCGAGCTGGTTTTTGGACCGCATCATCGTATCGGTGGGTGCTCGCTCACCGATATATTGTGGCGGTCTAATCACCCTGCTCACCCTGATGACCGGCAAGGACCTACCGGCTGATTTGCGTCGTTCTCCGGGCCCCACTTCACTATCTATAGATGTCATGGCCCGGATGAAGATGCTTCGTCTGCATGGCCAGCGACACTGGGTTTGGTTGCATGGTCCCTACAGTGCTGACTACATGATCCTTTCGAGCCCAGCTCGGACACACTTAGGACCAGCACACGACGACTGGCTTCCGGTGATGATCTCCTGATCCCCGTCGCCTACGTGCTTGAGGCCGAGGAGGCTGAGCAGGACCACGCTGCACCCGTTGACCCCGTGGACCCTCAGCCTGTCCCTGAGATTTCTGCTGCTCCTGACACCACTGTCCACACTTCTGACGGTGTCGGGAGTACACTTGCTGAGACCACCTCCACTACCACCACGCCCACCACTACTCCCACCACAGCTGGCCCTCTGTCCGTTGAGCCCCTTTGCTCCGCACTGCCCGAGCGCCCCACCTACTTTTGTTGAGAGAGGAGAGCCTTCTTTCGCTGCCGTCGTGGAGACCATGGCCAGTATGATCTCCGCTGGGATTTCGCCTTTTGGACCCCACACTGCCTCCCCAGCGGTTGTCACTTCTGTCTCCACCGTGGCCGTACTATCTGAGAGTGTCATGACGTCTGTTCCCACGTCTGTGTCACTGACCTCTCTTGCCGCCTCGTCGCCATTTTTGTCTTACACTTCCGTTGCTGCTGCTTCCACCTCACACCAGCCTGCGCCTCAGCCTCGCACTGAGGCTAGGCCCCCACTTGTGAGCACAGCACCCTTCCTCCACATGCCTGCTGAGTCCATCCACTACACCACCTGAGTCCGCCAGCCCCATCCTGCATAGCACAGACACGTGCGTCCCTCTGCACCACCTCCCCCGACACTGTACTTCAGAGCATTCGTGCTCTCGAGGGGGCGGTGAGTGGCCTCAGAGGTGACCTCAGGACCCTGTCTGCCACCGTCACCGCTATGGCCAGCCACTTCGACCTACTTCCGGGCATTCACTTTTGCCTCACTCAGATTCTCGAGCGGCTTCCTCGCGTACCGACCCTACCCACACCCACCCAGTAGGTACCCACCCCCACTCCTACACACACCCAGCCTGCTTCCACACCCATACCCACACCCACCCAGCAGACTGTACCACGACCACGACCACCACCACCACCACCTCCGCCTCAGGACGGAGACGGCGCATCACCGCCCTCTTAGGCACCATTGATGCCATTGATCTTTTTTGCCGTCCTGCTGCCCGTCTCTGCTTGGTCCTGATGATTTTTGCCCACCTCACCCTCCCCTCACTGTTTTTGGGTCCACATTTTGATCTTATCTATCTTTATCATTTTTGGGAGAGAGGGAGAGACTTTTTGGTGTGACACTCTTATATCTGATTCACTCCTATATCTGCATGCATCATGTCCGCATCTTATTTTCATTTTGTTATTTTTTTTATTTCTTTTTCATCATGCATGCATCCTCACCTACCCCTCACATTACACGTCTCTCGGTGTGCCACACTTCGCACATTGAGGACACTGTGCACTTTAGCTTGGGGGAGTGAGTTCTCACGCTTTTTGATTTACCACCTTTATTTTTAGTTTTTTCACGCCATTTTCTGCATTTGCACGCATTTTTCATCACTTTTTCTTTTTTTACCATGCATCGCGTTTTTCCTATTTTCTTCGTGTGTCGCATTGTAAATAGTTTTGTTTTCCCTTTTTTATCTTTATTTCTTTCATCTCATGCTAGAGATGACTTTTCTGTGATGATGATGACGTGGAGTTAGCTTTCTCTATATGCATGCTATATTTGTCATGTCTTAGCTTTTATTTCTGATATCATATGCTGTGATCTGCCTTGCATTTAGAGATAGTAACCCACACATTTTCCGTATGAAAATGGATGAAATTCTATTATTAGCCGAGTCTGAATATTCATATGTATGCTATCGTAGAAAACACACCAAGATTCACGCATTGAATGCTTATATCTGGAGTACCGTTTTCTTTTCCTATATCACTTCTATTTGCATGATTTGTACACCTCACTTCAGGATGATTGAATGATGTTAGCTATGATAAATCTGGATTAGTTTGTTTTTTTGTGATCGAAACCGAGTAGATTAAATTACCCTGCTGAAGTTGTCGTGCACGTCCTATAGAGTGAACTGAGAGATACATTTATTTCTTTCTCCACATATCTTGAACATTAATTCTCTATTTTAAAATCATTGGTGAATCTCCCCTTAGCGATTCTAATATTTGACATTTCCCCCGTTATTAAATTCCTAGCTCCAAATTTCCCAAAACCAAAAAGAAAAAGAAAAATTCTTGTATATCCTTCTCTCTCTTTTGATTTGGGATCATTTGTGTATATATGCTATTTAAAAAAAAGAGAGAGAAAAAGAAAAGAAATGAGAAAGAATCTCAATAAACGATCCCATCTCATATACTCTCTCTTTCTTCCCTCATTTTGTTTTTATTTTTATTTTCTTTTGCATTTGGAGCTTCAAAAGAAATGGGGAATGTAAATATAGTTTTGTATGTGCCACCACGCTTATAGATAAGCTTGGGGGAGAGAATCCAATGATGTGTGAGAGAGTGACTACTTGACGGTGCATGACAACCTAGGCTAAGTAATATTCTATACTCGGTGAGATTGTTTTAGCTTCACGAAATCCAGAAATCTACGCCTAGCACTCATTTCATGAAATCCACGCTTTTCTATTCTTTCTATTCTATTGCGTGATATTCTTATACTCCTCATAGAAAGCATTCAATTGAAAAGTGTGTGATCTGCGATATTGTATACCGCTTTAGATGATTCAGACAATGTTAATCTTAGAATTATTCCATTTTTCATGCTATATCAATATTCTTGGGTTTTCTATCTCTATTTGCATTATTATACTATGATATCGAAATAAAAATCTTTGACATGTGTTTTACATTTGATGCATGCTATATGAGTAAGCAAAACCCACGTCCTGAGAAAAATGATTTAGCAGCTTCCCTCTTCGCTTTCTTCTTTCTTCTTCGTTTTTCATTTTCCGTTTTTTCCATCGTTTTCATTTTCTGAATCCACCGGGTTCGCCTTTTACTTATCTTCCTCGAGGACGAGTAAGATGTAAGCTTGGGGGATTTTGATCACTCCATATTTTACACCTTTTTCCCACCTGTTTGCATGCCATTTAGATCGCTCAAATCATGTTTTTCACGATTTATCGACAATATTGCGATACTTTTCACGATTTGTTGTTTTTGTCGTATTTCAGGAGATTTGGAGCGATTTGGAGTGATTCCGAGATACACCCACTCCGGAGTGTCACCGACGACTTTCCCAAGGGGTATTTTGCTATTAGAGAGGAGCGGAAGAAGAAAGAATGTCGTAGGAGCGACGAGGAGGCAAGAACATTCAGATTGGGCATTTTTAGCATCTCACTTGGCCGAGTGAAGGAGTCACTCGGCCGAGCATCGAGACCCCGCTCGGCCGGCCAGATCGGACACGCTCCAAGCAGCATATCAGCGTGCACTTGGCCGAGCATCAGAAGACGACTCGGCCGAGTGACGAAATCCCGTCCGCCCGAGTGGCACTCAGACGACGCCCATCAAAAAGTCCCGACTTACTGTTTTTCGTCAGTCTGAGCATCAGAAGCCCCACTCGGCCGAGTGGTAATTGCCGTCTGCCCGAGTGAACAAAGCCCATCGGCCGAGTGACGACAACTCACTCGGCCGAGTGACCCCCGAAGTGAAGACCCCCAAGCCCCCAGACTTACTGGAAATCATCAGGGTCTATCACTCGGCCGAGCGACTTTTGTTACTCGGCCGAGTGAGCAGCGCTGCATGTAGCGGAAATCACGATTTTGGAGCTACGCAAGGGCAGTTTGGTCACGAATTTTTGGGCAGTTTTGGGGGGTATTTAACCCCAGATTCTAACCTAGTTTAGGGGGCTTTTTTATTGCTTTTGGCAGCCTTTTTAGATTAGACTTTTTAGAGTTTAATTCTTGTGATTGGAGAGGAGAGAAAAGTGTTATTTTGTTGGATTCTTGGAAAGCTACATTGGTTTGTCTCCCTCTTCACTAAAAACTCTATTTTTATTGCTAATTTTAGTATTGCCATGAATTCTATTGCTATTTCAATTGTTTGTTCTTCCATTTGCAATATGATTTGTGAGTAGTCTTAACGTCTTAGGGCGTGGGGATGAACCCAGCGAGCCCAATTTCCGATTTTGTGACGATTTGGTAGAACTATTGCTAGAATTGATTAGGGTTAGTTTGGGATTGATATAATACGGATAGCTAGGTGTTCATATCGATTGGGATTTGCAAGAGATTGGATCCTAATTTGATAGGAAACCCTAGAAACCTGAATTGGGTTGAAATTGAGTTTCCTTAGTATTGGTTTGCAAGAGATTGGGCCGATACTAGGGTTCTCGGTTGCGATTCTATACCGATACCCGTTTGCAAGAGATTGGAGGGGTAGGAACTATCCCAACTTAGGTCGTAGCCCGAGTTTGCACGAGAGTGGGCTCGGGATGCGATTGAACGATGATGTTGATCCTAATGCTAGCTTGCCTAGGCTAGGGTTTGCAAGAGATTGGACCTGAGCCTAGGTTTGCTATAGACCGGCAACAGCACGAGAGCGTGAGCTAGGTTTTACATTCAGTTGCAACTAGTTCACCTGACATTCTACCCTAGCAATTGTGAAACCGATGAATCACAATGACGAGATACGGTGAGTTGTGGGGATTCCCTATTCCCTAGGCGTCTTTATTTGATTTTATATATCTTTACATTGTTTGACGACTGTGACAACATCACCGAAAGGCAAATTCCTACTTTTCTGTCCCCATAGCCAGGTTGTTCGGAGAAGGCACCATCATACGTCCTCCCTGTGTTCGATACCTGCTCGCCGCTACACCGTGTGCTTGCGGTAAAACTACACGGTCGCTCTTTAGGGTGTACGTCCGGGCGCGATCAGTGGCCGGCGCAAATGGAGAGGGAGAGGGGCTCTTGAGGAAGGAGGAAGGGCTAGAGGAAGGTTGGGGAAGATCAGAGATCAAGGGGAAAGAAAATGGCCAAGAGAAGTGAAAGAAAGAAAAGAAAACGATTGGGGGTTTAAATAAGAAACAACCCGGTGGCTGCCCGAAACCTAGGGTTTCGGGGGCGATTAGTCGGTCAAAGAAGAGTTGTTGACCGACTAGTTTAAGAACTAGTCGGTCGGTCGTCCAACTGTGACCGACTAACACCAAACAGTAACTCAGGTCGTCAAAATGGTCAAAGAACTAGTCGGTTAAAGAACAATGGCTAACCGACTAGTTTGCAACCTAGTCGGTCGAAAGACGTTCTTAGACCGACTAACGATAAACAGTAACTTAGGTGAAATCAATCAAAGGAACTAGTCGGTCTGAGAGCAAGTTCTGACCGACTAGTTTCACATCTAGTCGGTCGGTGGTTGTTCATAGACCGACTAAGAGTAAACAGTAACTTCTGAATTTTGATTTAATGAACTAGTCGGTTTGAGAAGAGTTCCTGACCGACTAGATTGGAATCTAGTCGGTTGGTTCCGCTTCTTGAACCAACTAAAGTGCACAAAAAGTCTCGAATCGAAGCACGAAGGTTTCGGGAAGATTCCTACGGCTTCTAAGATCAACCTATCTCTAAGATATGAGCGATATGAAGCTCGTCACGAATGACTTACTCCAAACTCAACGATCTAAGGAAGAAGCTAGAAAATCACAACGAAACGAACGAAAACGAAAGCTACGGAGACGGAAACCACACATAAGGAGAAAATCCACCAAAACATATATATAATATAGATAATCCAAATACATGAAAACCAGTCGTTACATCCTCCCCAACTTAAGAAAAATTCTGTCCTCGGAATTTCCCAACACTCACGTGTCCGGGAACAAAAGTGGGTAGCGCTCTCTCATTTCATCCTCTCTCTCCCTAGTAGACTCTCCTGGCGAGCCGTGTCGCCACATCACCCTCACAAGATTGACAACCTTGTTCTGGAGCGACTTCTGACGCCCATCCAGAATCTGCACTGGCTGCTGGTCATATGTCATATCAGGGCGAACGGTAATCTCCGAGAAATCCACAGCATGAGATGGATCGCTGATGTATCGACGAAGCTGCGACACATGGAAAACATTGTGAACTCCTTCCAAAGATGGCGGCAAGGCTAAGCGGTAGGCTACCTCACCAACTCTCTCCAGAATGTTAAATGGTCCAATGTATCACGGGCTCAACTTCCCTCGCTTCCCAAAGCGAATCACTCCACAATTCGGGGAAATCTTCAAGAACACATGGTCGCCAGGCTGAAACCCCAAAGGACGGTGTTTAGCATCCGCCCAATGCTTAAAATGGTCCTGAGCAATCCTCAACCTCTCCCGAATGTTTCTGACAACATCCACGGCCTCAACAATCATCTCAGGTCCCAACAGCTCCCGATCACCAATGTCATCCCAACTCAATGGCGATCGACATTTCCTCCCATACAGCGCGGCGAAAGACGCCATGCTGATACTCGCCTGGAAGCTGTTGTTGTAAGAGAACTCCACCAGATGTAGATGGTCCTCCCACGAACCCTTGAAATCCAACATGCACGCCCTCAGCATGTCCTCCAAGATCTGAATCGTCCTCTCGGACTAGCCATCTGTCTGCGGATGGTATGCCGTGCTGAAACTCAGACGCGTACCCAAACTCTTCTGCAAACTCTGCCAGAACTGAGATGTGAACCTCGTGTCTCTGTCCGACACGATACTCACAGGGACTCCGTGAAGTCGTACAATCTCCTGCACGATTCACGTTACATCACTATTTGAACTAGGATAAGGAAATAGAAACGGAGAGTAAAAGAATTTACCTCCATGTATCTCCTCGCTAGCGCCTCAGTGGACTGTCCTACTCGGAATGGAATAAAGTGCGTGGATTTGGTCAATCTATGATCACCTAAATCACGTCATTCTGCTTCGGACTCCGAGGTAGTCCAGTCACAAAATCCATAGTGATGTGTTACCATTTCCACTCCGGAATCGGAAGCGGTTGTAGCAACCCTACCGTACGCTGATGCTTCGCCTTTACCTGCTGGCAAACCAGACACTTGGCTACACTCTGAGCCATGCTCCTCTTCATACCATGCCACCAATAGTTCAGACGAAGATCCTTGTACATCTTGGTGCCACCAGGATGTACAGAATACGACGAACTGTGTGCCTCAACTAATAACTCATCTCTGATATCCCCAGCTGGCACACACAACCTAGCTCCAAACCTCAGCGAGCCATCCCCATGAATCAAAAAGTCAGTCCGCAGACTGGCTTCTACCTGCTCCCGAATCTTCACCAGCTTCGGATCTCCAGCCTGGCCAGCCTTGATCCGACCCACGATCGTCGACTGTATCTGCATACACATCAACGGAGAAGCCTCCCCAGGAAGAACAATCTCAAATCCAGACTCGCAAAAATCCTGCTGCAATCTCCACTGCGAAGTCAACAACATCACCGCTGGAAGCCTACTCAACGCATCAGGAACCACATTCACCTTGCCAGGGTGATACTGCAAATCAATCTCATAATCCTCCATGAGCTCCAACCATCGATGATGTCGCATATTGAGCTCCTTCTGAGTAAAAATATACTTCAAGCTTTTGTGATCGGTGAAGATCTTCACTTTCTCACTCAGCAGGAAGTGCCTCCAAATCTTGAGTGAACTCCAAGTCATGCGTCGGGTAATTCTTATCATGAGTCTTGAGATGACGCGAGGCATACGCCACAACATGCCCGTGTTGATGCAACACACAACCGAGACCCTTGCCAGAAGCATCGCAAAAGATCTCAAATCCTCCGCTGCGATCAGGCACAACAAGAATAGGGGCAGTCGTCAATCTCTCCCTCAGAACACCGAAGGGATTCTCACAATCACCCGACCAAACAAAAGGTACATCCTTCCGCGTCAATCTGGTCATCGGCTCAGCAATACGGGAAAAGTCCTTAATGAAGCGTCGATAGTAACCAGTAAGCCCAAGGAAACTCCGGATCTCAGATGCTGACTGCGGAACAGGCCACTCTCTGATGGCCTTGATCTTCTCGGGATCCACTGAAATACCATCTCCAGATACCACATGCCCGAGAAAAGTAACTCTGTCCAGCCAAAACGCGCACTTCGAAAACTTGGCATACAAACGATGCTTCCTCAAAATCTCCAATACTGTCCTCAAGTGCGAGGCATGCTCCTCCTCCGACTTTGAATAGATCAGAATGTCGTCAATAAAGATAACGACAAACTTTTCTATAAAGTCATAGAAGATCAGATTCATCAGATGCATGAAAACTACGGGTGCATTGGTTACACCAAAGGGCATAACCACAAACTCGTAGTGTCCATACTTCATCCTGAATGCTGTCTTCGGAACATCTTCCTTCTTCATCTTCAGCTGATGATAACCACTCCTCAGATCCAACTTCAAAAACACCCTCGAACCTCCAAGCTGATCAAAAATATCATCGATGCGAGGCAACATGTATTTATTCTTGATGGTCACCGCATTCAGTTCCCTGTATTCCACGCATATGCAACACGAACCATCCTTCTTCTTCACCAGCAGCACCGGTGCTCCCCACGGAGACATACTAGGATTGATATAACCCTTCTACAAAAGCTCATCCAGCTGCTTCCGCAATTCCTCCAACTCAGCGGGTGCCATACGGTAGGGCGCTTTCGAAATCGGCTGCGCTCCTGGAATAAGATCAATCGAAAATTTGAGAGCTCGATCGGGTGGGAATCCATACATCTCCTCGGGGAAGACGTCATCGAAGTCCCGCACTACCGCTGGCCTCTCCAGCTCCATCTGCATAGCCACAAACTCCACCGGTCTGGCCCGAAATCTGATAGGGCCAAGCGAACTGCTACCTCGGCTGAACTCGAATACCGGATGTCCAGGAATCTCGAACACCACCTTCTTCCTCCGATAGTCGATCGTAGCATAGAAGCTCACAAGCCAATCCATCCCAAGGACCGCATCGTAGTTGATGATGTCGTGGACAATGAAATTAGCGTAAAGCTTATGTCCACAGACCACCAACGAGCAAGAATTGCAACCACGATGCACCGAGATCACGCCTTTTCCTGTGACGATATTCCTACTCTTGGGAAGAGGGGATGTCGCCAAGGAATGCTTCTCCATGAAGCGCCGCGCCAAAATGCACATCATGCACCTGAGTCAAAGAGGACTCGTGCAGGAAATGTGCACACCAAAATCACACCTACAAACAGTCTAACAATCAAGCCCTAGTCTAGCAAACAATCATATTCAAGCAAACAACATAATCTAACAAACAAAGCCAAATAAGAAAGGAACAGCTAGATTGCGGATTACCTGCGATAACCTCATCCACAGCCATGCTCTCCACCTCAGACATCAGAAAAGCCTGCCGCCTCGACTGAAAAGCCTGCTGAAAGGCCTGCCTATGTGGAACTAGAGCTGCTCCATGTCCAGCAGGAACAGACGCTCTCTGGTGCAACGGCTGTGCTGCAACAGCTGCTCTCCAAGGCTGCTTCGACTTCGGGCAGTCCTTCATGGTATGGGTAGGATCTCCACAGACAATACACTGGCCCAGGAATCTCTTACACTGCTCCTTGATGTGCCCGGTCTTACCGCAGAAATGGCAAGTCTTCTGAATAGGCCCTCCGGGCCTCTTGAACTGCACCGACTGATTAGGCTTGAAACCAGGCCTAACCACCGCTCTGGCCTGCTCTATAGGCCTCTTCCCAGCTCCAGCAACATGTCCTCTCCTCTGGTTCAGGTTCAGTTCCTACCTCCTTGCAGCTACCAGAACCTTCTGATAAGATTCCAGATCAGAGGAAGACACGAAACTCTGAAGCTCCAAAGAAAGTCCCTGCAGGAACCTCTGAGCCCTCTCATCAGCTTCCTGCACCATCTTCGGTGCGAACCGACTCAGCCTAGTGAACTCTTGGTGGTACTGGTCCACTGTCAAGCTCCCTTGCTTCAGCTCAATAAAACGCTGCAGCATCTCCTTCCTGGCAGCCTTCGGAAAGAACTCTTCATCAAACCTGGACTTAAAGGTAGCCCAAGCTATCGGCTCCACCCGCATCTTCTCTTCCACATCCCACCAGTTCTGAGCATTATCCTTGAGCTGCCTCTTCGCCAGATCAACCCATCCAGCTGGGCTGATATTCGCCATCTTCAAATTATCCTCTATGTTCCGAATCCACTCATCGGTAGCTAGAGGACCCTCATACCCATCAAAATAAGCGGGACCCAGCTCCCGAAACTGCTTCGCTCCTGGCTCGGAGCGAGGGGCCTCCGGAATTGCCCGAGCAGCTCGAACAACTGGAGCATTCTGGACTTCCAGGAGCACGCCATGCTGCACCTACATCATCTGAAGCATCATCCGCATCATCTCCCCATTGGTGGGCTCCCGCTCAGGCTCCTCATCATGAGGGGGCGCACCACCACCACCACGGGTATTTCGCCTTCCTGCCATCTAATGACACAGAAAACGAAACAGATTAGACTCATAGCTTATGACTCGGATGTCGAACTTAGTTTAGTGGACATTCTAATATTATTATCGTTATTCCGATAATCGCAGTTACAGAAGAGGACCTGCATGGGCCACCAACAAAACCTGTCACTCCACGCTTCCCTAAAATGGAGGCGAGACGTGAAAAGGTCCGCTCAAACGTGGAGCTGTGAAGCTACACGCCTGATAAGCGTCAATAAAACATATGCAGGTCCCTGTAACCACGAGCAGAACAAGATAATAACACAAGGAGTTACAGAAATAAAATCCCAAATCTCAGCAATGTCCAAACATTAAAATTAAGTTCAACATCCAGAAAAGCCACCAGGCTAAAAGAAAGAGTTTAGGCCCAAAACATGGCCAACAAAAGCCAACACGACACAAAGTATTGGTTCTACGCACCGACAACTAAAGCAGTCTAAACAACAACACAAACAGTCTCTACGACTGATCGCCCGTGTCCTCAAACTCCTCGATGAACGCGGGCTCTGACTCAGCGTCAGTGAACACCACGTCCTCAGCAGCAACCTCAGGCTCAGGATCTAACATGTGTCACCCAAAAGAGTAAAGGGGCACATGTCAGCAAGTCTAAAAGACTTGGGCAAGGAAACTGAAAGGAAGGTAAACTAACAACCTAGCAGTTATAGTATGATGCATAGCATGACAAGTTTAGTATGTGAGTAACAAATAAGGTAAGGTGCAAGTAACAAGTAACAAGTAACAAGTATGGCATGGATGACAAATTTTACAAGTATAAACACGGACAAGTACAAGTCAAGTAAATCACATCAAGTAAACACGTCGTGCACAGAGATTACGTCTTCCGGCTAGAGTGGCGGATCAGGCCAACTCGTAAACTCAGGTGATTTCTTATCCCTACCCATCCACGTGTATCGAGCCAGGGCATTACCCCCGAAAACGTATGCTCGCTTCTGGATCATGAGCCAGGAAGCGTTTTTGACACGTATGGGGTAGGGTTATGCCCGAATAACGGGTGCCTAGCCGGATCAAGTAGTACAAGTAATGTAGCGTGTGCTATGAATGCAACATTCAACATGGATAGCATGTCATGTACAGATAATTCGCGTACCGTTAATTGAATTTAAACATGGCAGATAAGATGCATGGATGACAAGTGTCAATAATTAAAAGTAGTCGGATCAAGCTTCGTTGTCAAGCTAGATCCTGAAATTTGCGCCTAGGCGAGTATCATTTCGTCGCCTAGTCTCTTTTACGCCTACAACAAGCAAATGGCCTAAAACATGGCCTAAAACCCTAAGTGGCAAGTTTCACTTGCCTAGCACCGAGGATGACGATCAACGAGACACGTCACAAAATGTTAGACTACGGGGTTGGGATCGCTGCCATGGCAAAACAATATCAGTTCTATTAGAGTTTAACAAAAAATCACAAGGTGGGTTAAGAGAATATTAAAGGACCGATTTACTATCGTATCGTAGCGGAAGAACGATGCCTAGCAAGCACGGCAACAGAAGAACGATCCGAAGAACTATGGCCCAGATCTAGAAATGGCGAGAAAATCTGAGAAATGGGGTTCCGAGGGGTTTTGGGGGTTTGCCGATGGCCTAAAGGAGGTGGCCGGCGCAAATGGAGAGGGAGAGGGGCTCTTGAGGAAGGAGGAAGGGCTAGAGGAAGGTTGGGGAAGATCAGAGATCAAGGGGAAAGAAAATGGCCAAGAGAAGTGAAAGAAAGAAAAGAAAACGATTGTGGGTTTAAATAGGAAACAACCCAGCGGCTGCCCAAAACCTAGGGTTTCGGGGTCGATTAGTCGGTCAAAGAAGAGTTGTTGACCGACTAGTTTAAGAACTAGTCGGTCGGTCGTCCAACTGTGACCGACTAACACCAAACAGTAACTCAGGTCGTCAAAATGGTCAAAGAACTAGTCGGTTAAAGAACAATGACTGACCGACTAGTTTGCAACCTAGTCGGTCGAAAGACGT
This sequence comes from Scilla litardierei, assembly GCA_030789695.1. Lineage (NCBI taxonomy): Eukaryota > Viridiplantae > Streptophyta > Magnoliopsida > Asparagales > Asparagaceae > Scilla > Scilla litardierei. The sequence continues at coordinate 32,286,921 of CM061137.1, forward strand.
TCTTAGACCGACTAACGATAAACAGTAACTTAGGTGAAATCAATCAAAGGAACTAGTCGGTCTGAGAGCAAGTTCTGACCGGTGGTTGTTCTTAGACCGACTAAGAGTAAACAATAACTTCTGAATTTTGATTTAATGAACTAGTCGGTTTGAGAAGAGTTCCTGACCGACTAGATTGGAATCTAGTCGGTTGGTTCCCCTTCTTGAACCAACTAAAGTGCACAAAAAGTCTCAAATCGAAGCGCGAAGTTTCTGGGAAGATTCCTACGGCTTCTAAGATCAACCTATCTCTAAGATATGAGCGATATGAAGCTCGTCACGAATGACTTACTCCAAACTCAACGATCTAAGGAAGAAGCTAGAAAATCACAACGAAACGAACGAAAATGAAAGCTACGGAGACGGAAACCACACATAAGAAGAAAATCCACCAAAACATATATATAATATAGATAATCCAAATACATGAAAACCATTCGTTACAGCATCCAGATCAACATCTCATTCATGAATGCCATCACAGAAATTTCCATTTATGCGAAGTCTCTGAAGGACCTCATCACCGGGAATCAGAAGCATGAGGAAATAAAGCTTATGGAGTACTCTACCTCCATTATAAAAACCATCTCCCGAGGAAGCGACCGGATCCGGGAAGCATCACAGTTCCATGCTCTATAGGAGGCATGCCCATCAACCGTGCTTTGATCGACTTGGGAGCGAGCATCAGCTTAATGCCGCTTTCTAGATTTGAAAGACTGCAGACCGGAAGCAAATTGGAGCCAACAAACATGTCCATACAGCTAGTAGATCACTCGATCACGTATCTGGAAGGCATCGCCAGAGACATTATTCTGCAAATACCTCCTGGGTTATGTGTGCCAGTAGATTTTGTTATAATGAATATGCCTAAAGGAGGGAGCTCTCAGCTCATACTTGGCCGCCCCTTCATGGCAACGGCCGCCGTCTTGATAGACGTCTGTGAAGGGACTCTCTCATTGAATATGGGCAATATTGAAGCTTAATTCAGGCTGCAAAAACCTATGAGGAAGCATGCCCGAGGAGAAGGAGCTAGTTATCTGGAGCTCCTAGAAGATGATGCAGTAGAGGAACATGCCGCTGAGGAGGTCATGAAGGACCCGATAAGAACATGTGTTGATGATGACGGCGACCCAATTGACAACAAGGTGGTTGCCTCCTATCTTCATGTGTTGGATGAGGAGCTCGCAGGTGACTCTTTGCACCATGAGAAGCCAGAGGCCATCAGTTACGTCGTCAAGGAAAAGCATGGAGGGGAAGGATGCCAAATACCACCGCACGGTATCGTAGGCAAGAATGATGCACGAATCTCATGCGCACCAAATAACTATTGAAGAACTTGAGGGAGTCGAGCTCATGACTCTAAACGATCGCTTATCGGGAGGCAACCCGATCTTTTATATCTTAGATTATCTTTTTCAATTTTTGTTTTTTACTTTATCTATTCAAGAAAACCAAATAAAAACTCTATCTATTTCTCTTAAAAATGCAAAATCATAAAAATCTGATGGGTTCTTCCTTTCTACAGGTTGAACGTTATGGGGCACACAAATCAATGTTTTAAATGGAAGAAAGCTAGGAGGAGAGCAGCTGATTTGAAGAGCAGACTAAAGGAGAAGAGTCACACAGGGGACACAGGTGACTCGACCGAGCAGCCACTTGCTCGGTCGAGTAGCGCAGGCACAAGAAAAGCGAAGGAAAACGTCGTTCTGTCTGCATGGCCCGAGCAGCCTTTGCTCGGTCCGAGTAGACATCGACTCGACTGAGCAGCAGCATACTCGACTGAGCTAATGATAGAACATGGAAATATTGGAAAATCGTCGTTCTGTCTACATGGCCCGAGCAGTCCTTGCTCGGCCCGAGTAGACACCGACTCGACCTAGCAGCAGCATGCTCGACCGAGCAGAAGAGAAGATCGGAATCAACAGAAGAATGCTAGACCGAGCAGACCTTGCTCGATCGAGTAGATGAGGGAGTGTTCTAAAACTTGTTTTAATATTTGTCTGACTCGACCAAGTAGTTACACTGCTCGATCGAGTCGCTTTACCTATAGCTTGCAGGGCCCACTTTCGAACGAGTCGGGTTATTAAAACCCAGCTCGATTTCCCTTAGCCCTAAACTCTCTCACTTATTCGAAATTCCCTTGCTCGAGCATCAAACCCTCTACCCTACTCGACCCACTCCACCGTCGACGCCTTCCCTTCCTCGGCCCGCACCGTCGGCCGCGTCGCCAGTCCGGTCAGCTCTCTCTCTCTCTCTCTCTCTCTATCTCTCTCTCTCTCTCTCTCTCTCTCTCTCTCTCTCTCTCTCTCTCCCCCTCCCTCCCCCTCTCTCTCCCCCCTCTTCTCCTTTCGAATCGCCAGAGCATCGCCGCCGGCGCTGCCCATGCCGGCGGTGCTTTTCCCCCTAAACAACCATGCCCCTCCACCCCCTCTCTCATCTTGAAACAACCCTCCATACACCCCCTCTTATCGAACCACCCCGCCGCCGCTCCAGCCATCAAATCTGCCTAGGGCAACGGTGCCAAAAACTTGACACACCCGAACTTACACCTAATTTCCACCTAGCGGTGTCACAGTCACTAGGCGTAGTATGGCTCCTAGGTGTTAGCTCTGGGCTCTATCCGCAAGCGAACGGTGTCAAATTGTAGTATAAAAGATTGTCGAATCCCACAGGGACAGTGACCGTGTATTTGAGGTCTCAGATAATTTTTTGGATCTCAGAGTGAGATAGCAGTCGTGACAGGTGCAGAGGTGTGTGAGTCGACGACAGAGGTGGTCACGACCGTGGCTACCTTCTCAGGGGGTAAAATTGGCAGGCTCTGTAGAAGCCTGAGAGTGTGGGGCATTGAGTGGTGCAACGGTCAAGACAGGGGCTGGCCTGGATGGAGGGGCGTGAGCCAGGATCATGGGAGGTGGTCCCCGTGTCCACAGTAAGTCTATGATGAGGCTAGATCTGCCTCGACTCTCTCATGATGGGTGGCTGTCGAGTGGACGAAGGCATCGAAATCCCACCGAAGGCAGGAAGTCGAGTCCTCCAACGCAGTCAAACGAGCGTCAGTGGTATGGGAGTCGAGGGGAGGACGAGAACTGTGAGACACCACTCTCGTAAAACGGCCCCGTAGAGATAATCCACGGTGCCTAGGCTGAAAGGTCGGAGAGGGCGAACTTGATGAGAACTCAGCAGTGGAAGTGGCCGAAGGTAGAGCAGTCGTCGACACAGATGTGATGATAGAATCGAGACGCTCTCAGTGAGTACGGCCGCTGCGTGTGAGGAAGTGGAGCCAGAGGTAGGTGGATGAGACTTTATGGAGATAGGCAGTGATACTAGAAGGTTCCTAAGTGGTGGAAGGGTGACGGCTGGCTCGTGCTCCAGAAAGTCTAGAGTAGTAGGTTTTAGAGCAGATAGAATATGAGTGCCCTTAGGCACGGGTACAGAGGAGACAGAGGCAGGGGCAATCGGGCAAAAGGTGGTGACAGTCCCCGATGTCTCGACGGTGGTGGAGGTGGTAGAGACAGGGGTGGAAGAAGAAGGGCCTACTGGTGGCGGTGTGTGTATAGGCAGAGCTGGAAGGGCGGCCACAATGGCTGCCAGGTCGTGCTCCTCGTACTCGGAGGAGCGGGGAGCCCGGTCGTCGGCGACTACCGTGACGGGGGCTCCTGGTGGCTCGAGGACATGGAATGCTGGAAGTGGGTGGACCCTATCTATCATCCAGCTCTTCTGGACAGGTGCTATGGTGGTGAGGTGAGGGGCGGGAAGGACGAAGTGTGGTGTGTGGTGGGTGCCAACAAGGTAGGTCCAGTGACAGGCTCCATAAGGCCTAATGATATGGATATGCTCAAGCACACCGAAAGTCAAGCGGGTAGGGCCAGGATGGGTCACTAGGTCATCAGAAAGATCAATACCTAGCATTTGTGTAAAAATGGTGAAGAATCTGCCGCAGGAGATATCGGTGGAGTAGTGAGTGTGGGAGGTCTGCAAAAGGCGATGACACAGCTAGTGGGCTACGTCAAAAAGTACAAAAGGACAAAGGGAGCCGTCGGATGGAAGCGCATAGGTCGGGTCATGCCCCATAAGATGGGAAAGCTCAGGTAGGGACATGGTCCTGACTTCTGGCATGCAGAAAATGGTGGCACGAGGTGTCTCTGTGTGTAGCGAAGGCAAGGATGCACAATGCGTAATGCCTTCGCCCGGCTGGGTCGGTAGTGGTCCAGATGCGATGCCAGAAAGCTGAGGCATCGAATGTGACTAGGTCGTAGTCTGGGGAGAAGGTGGCTCGGGGGTCAGGGATGGCTGGAAAGCGGAAGCGGGAGTGGATCATGGCATATGTGATCGTGAAGTCATGATCCATCAACCGGAAGGTGATGCCATTGCCTGCCTGGGTACGGGCGATGGAGCTCAATGCCACCAGAGTGAGGCGAGTGTAAGTGGGTGCATGGACAGCCAGGAGTCGCTCAAAGCCAATAGTGCGGTAAAGCCAATGGAATCCCTATAGGAGTCCAAGGGATCGGAGGGTGGGGACATCTATAAATAGTGTCAGAATGAGTCGACACTGCGACAGCCTGACGAAGCGGTCGTAGTGTGCGTCATCACGGAAGGTGATGCCGAATGTCCGCACACGTGGCAGTAGAGTGGCAGGAACGGTAGGAGGTGCAGGAGGGGCGGGAAGTGCAGTAGTGGGGATATGGGCTGAAGTGGCGGGTACATGTGTGTGACATTGGGGGAAGAGTCGACGCAGACGACGGATCGCCCACATGCTCCTCCTCGGTGGTGGGGGTAGTAGCACGGCAAGAGCGTCATGAGGTTCGAGAAGAGGAGGTGCCCGTGGCCTTCCTCTTCTCATGACGTGGAGGTGTGTGATCCCCTCTAGTGCGAGGCATCATGCAAGATGCAGGCTGAAGTGTCGATAAAAAATAGAAAAAATGTAAAGAGTGTACCGACAAGGCGATCGCAGCGAGAATGCAGTGGCAGGTATGGGAGTGCTGCCGATCAGAGGTCTCCCCCAAGCTAATCTGGGACGTGTCCTCTGACGTAGGCGAAACGTACCTGAAATAGAAGCAAATATAAAGTTAGTGGATGGGATGAAAAAATAAATAGGGGATGCATGAACTTGCTCGACCGAGCACAAGCCTGGCTCGGTCGAGCAACGTAGGTGTGGGGTTGATGGTGAGGTTTGCTCGACCGAGCAGCAATAGTGCTCGGTCGAGCAGGTATGTAACGCCCCGCTTCCCAAAAGACACCGGAAGCGAGAGCGTTACGCGGTCCGTTTGAACTGGAGCGGTGAAGCTCGAGTCCAATAAGCGTCTGTGATAAAAACACAGGGCAGGTTCTTGCATTTGCGTTTCAGAACAATCAGAAAACATTTCATTAAATTAAAAAGGGCACTTCCAGAATTGTTCATGTCACGCCCCGCTTCCCTAAAATGGAGGCGAGACGTGAAAAGGGTCCGCACGAGAGTGGAGCTGTGAAGCCCCAAACTCGATAAGCGTCAATAAAACATAAGCAGGTCCATGTAACCACAACGAAACAACAATAATAACACAAGGAGAGACGGAAATAAATTCTCATATCTCATAATTTGTCCAACATGAAAATTAAGTTCAACATCCAGAAAAGCCACCAGGCTAAAAGAAAGAGTCTAAAGGCCCAGAACAAGGCCAACAAAAGCAACAACGTAACACAGTATAGGTTCTACGCACCGACAACAAAATAGCAGTCTAAACAAAAGGAAAAGCTCAACGAAGACACTAGGACTGGTCCCCAGTGTCCACGTACTCCCCGTCAAACACAAGCTCGGGCTCGGCGTCAGCAAACACCTCGTCCTCAACAAGGTACTCAGGCTCAGGATCTAACATGTGTCACCCAAAAGAGTAAAGGGGCACATGTCAGCAAGTCTAAAAGACTTGGGCAAGGAAACTGAAAGTAGGCAACTAACAACCTAGCAGTTTTAGTATGCATGACATGGCAGTTATAACATGAGTGCACAAGCAAGACATGATGAAACAATAAATACTAGAGAACAATTATCGGGACAAGTCAAGGGTAGCCAAGCTACTAACAATCTCAATCATTTCACTAGTCGCGTTTCAAGTTGTTTGTAGATGTTTACGCCTTACAGCTGAATGGTTTAACATTCACGCTGATTGGCCGCTTAACACTACCCCAAAACCCAGAGTTTACGCCTTACAACTGCAGTTGCTGATCGGGCAGACTCCCAGTTGAATGACCGCTTAACTCTTACCCCATCCCACACGTAAACAAGCCAGGGTCCCTGTACATGAGCCCAGTAAATGAGCCAGGGTTGCCCCGCACGGGAGCTTGTTTTCCTAGTTCACGATTCAATATCGAGCGTTGGGGTTAGCAACTCATTATGCTCGCTTCTGGTCACGAGCCAGGAAGTACAAGTATTATAGCATGTGCTACGCAATCACGGGAACATTTAAAGAATGCAATGACATGACAATTAATTCGTGTACCGGTAATTGAAACTAAACATGGCATGGTAGTTGTGCAACATGATAAATGTCGGATCTAGCTTCGTTGTCAAGCTAGTCCTAAATTTGCGCCTAGGCGAGTATCATTTCGTCGCCTAGTCTCTTTTACGCCTACAACAAGCAAATGGCCTAAAACATGGCCTAAACCCTAAGTGGCAAGTTTCACTTGCCTAGCACCGAGGATGACGATCACGAGGGTTCGTCCCACGGACGCTAATCTACGGGGAAGTCGCTGTCATGGAGAAACAATCAACAACAATATTCATTTCATTAGGGTTTCATAAAAACACAAATGGGTTATGCTAAAACTAAAGAATCGAATATTACTGTATAGGAAACGGAGGAACAACGCCGAGCAATCACGGCGACGGGAGAAACGCTCCGGGGAACCTAGGGTTCAGATCGGGAAATGATTGGAGAAGTTTGGAGAAATAGGGGTTTGGGGGATTTGATGAGGTTTCGAGGAAGATGAGAGGTAGAATGTGTTGAGGGAGAGTTTGGATGATGGATTTTGGGCTTGGGATGAAGGATTAATGGTTTGAGGAAGATAGGGGCTCAATGGAGGAGAAACTAGGGTTTTAGGTCGTGAGGAAGGAGAAGAAAACGTTTGGGAGGGGTATTTATAGAGTTTGGTGGCGGCTAGGGCAAAACTAGGGTTTACAGCACTGGTTAGTCGGTCAAAGAACAACCACTGACCGACTAGTTTGAGAACTAGTCAGTCGGTTGACCAACGCAGACCGACTAAGTGTAAACAGTAGCTCCAGTCGAAAACCTGAACTAAGAGTTAGTCGGTTGAAGAACAACTACTGACCGACTAGTTTAACAACTAGTCGGTCGAAAGATGAACTTAGACCGACTAAGAATGAATAGTGCTGATACCAAAAATTAGTAAATGAGTTAGTCGGTTAAAGAAGCATTGCTGACCGACTAGTTTGCAACCTAGTCGGTCAACCAACGTTCTTAGACCGACTAACGACAAACAGTAACTCCTGAATAACTTTTCAAGCCCGCTAGTCGGTCCCTGAAGGCTTGCCGACCGACTAAATCGTCATCTAGTCGGTCGGTTCCCCTTCTTACACCGGCTAACGTGCACCAAAAGTTCCGAAATGGAGCGTGAAGCTCCTGGATCGATTCCTAAGACTCCTAGGCTTGATCTAAAAATAATATATGACCGATACGAAGCCCGTCACGAATGACTTACTTCAAAATTGACGATTCTAAGGAAGAAGCTAAGAAAACACGACGAAACGATCGAAAATGAAAGTTACGGAGACGATAACCACATATAAGGAGAAAATCCACCAAAACATATAATATAATATAATATATCCAGATACATGAAAACCAGTCGTTACAGTTCGTACAAGAAATAAGACAACTGGGCCTCAGCATGGCCAAAAAGGAAACTACAACAAAACATTAATCCTACTACAAGGTACTAAAGCTAAAACTCAAAGTACTAAAGCTAAAACTCAAAGTAGTGACGGAAAAGGGGCTCTAGTCTTCCGCAGAAAGCGGCTCGACGTCTACGGCGAACTCTGGCTCTCTTAGTCAGGCGTCTCGAGAGGATCTCCCTAGCACTCAAACTCGGGACCTGACATACATCCAAAAACATGAATGTATGTCAGCAAGGTCTGCAAGAAAGAGTTAGCACCCCAAGACAAGATATACGACAGATATGAATTTAAGAAGCATTTAATATTTTAAAGAAATGACTGCAGCAATTTGACATTAACAGTTTTGTAGAATCAGAAACAAACATCCCTAACATGCATTTCTAAGCAGTTGCAATAATTAAAGTAAGGTTTTTCTCTGAGTTCAGTAGCATATCAATCTTCATGAGACCAAGTTAGCATTTCAAGTTTTCATGTCAAGAGTTCACATCTAATCTAGGGTTCTCGCCTTTAGGTCGTGATGAGAAGGTCGTTCCTCTCACAGGGGCTTACCGTGATTGACGCTAACCCACCGTGTGCGAGTGGTGCTCTTAAGGAGAGTACCCTTCATACGCCCAATGGCCGCTCAACCCTAACCCCACCCAAAAGTTTACCGGAACACGAGCCGGCCTAGTCGACTCACACGACATCACGATATCACGATACCGCCTTCGAGGCACACGATTTTCACGATGTCCATTTTTGTCAGGTATGTCAAGACTCTCAGAAAGTTATTGTTAACATTATTTTAACATTATCGTGACAGTTCTACAAGGCAGAAGTGGGTTGAACAACTTTTACCGCAGTTTGAATTAATGACGAACACGTCCTTTATATTGAACTTGCTACAGAAATTATTCTTTTCTCTTATTGTTTAAAATTGAGATATATCGTATGATATACCATTGGGTCACAAATTTCTTCCTGGTCATTATGGTGTCACTTTCTTACGTCATTTCACGTTTAATTTTCGAGTTATCCAGCAATACATGAAGGCGGCGTAAAAGTACCGAAACTTCTAAAAATCATATCAAATCATATACTTGCTTGTTTTTGACGTTCTTGGTGTCGTTGGAAACGTCTTGATGAATACCACGCTACGGAGAAGACGGTTTGCTGGTTTGACAAAACGAAAAATCAGAATAGGTGTTTTTCGATCAGAACAGATTTACAACAAGCTCCTACGACGTCTAATCACCCGGTTTTATTAAGTTTTCTACTTTACGGTGTGGGTTAAGAGTTGTTAAAGGGTAGAACCACAAACCAGTAGTCCAGAGAGGGATCAGGACGCAGCGATGGTGCTACGTACGACGTCTATGGTCTGAACTAGTTACGGCAACGAGGAAGTCGACGGTCAGCGGCGTCTGCGGACTCTGCAGGTAGTAGCGATGATTTCAGCGTATCCCCAAGGTTGTCGACGTCAGATCTGAGGCTATCTTCGAGGGTGAAAGCAACGGCAGCGGCGTTCGCGTGCGTGGGGGCTAGAGGACGCAGCCGGGGGAGTTTGGCGTTGGTTTTGAGGGGAGGCCGAGGTACTGCAAGAGCCGGGCGTGCGAGAGGAAGGCCTGGGCGACTTCAGGTCGAATGAAGAGAGGGAGAACACGCCGGCGACGCTTGGACAGGGCTAGGTGGCGCGTCACATGCACAGGCGAGGGAGGGAGGAAGGAAGGCTGGCGGCGGGGGTGAGCGCGGCTTTTGCGTGCGTGGAGGGGAGAAACAGCCCGCGGTGGAGGCCGCGAGTGTAGGTTGAGCTGTGGGCTCGTGCATGGAGGGGTGCGATGGGGTGATGCCCGCTGCGAGGTTGTGTGCGTGGGGAAGAGGAGGTAGCAGGCGGCGGTTGAAGTTGAGTCCTAGGGTTTTTATAAAGGGATATAGGGTTATAGGCTGTTGTCAGCTGTAGGGAGATAATATACCTAGGTTTATAAGCCTAGGGTTAGTTTTATAATAAGAATAGGATGAGGATACTGTGATGTGTCCTAGGGTTTTTACATGCTAGGCTTAGGTGTGTGGGGCTGTGAAGGCAGCACGTGAATAAAAGTTGTTGGGTTTTAGAGTTCTTCTTCTTCTTTTGTTTATTGGCTGTGAGTGTGCACGTTAGATGCATGTTGGGTTCGGCCATGGGTTACAACAAGTGGGCTAGGGCTAGGGCCAAGCTAGGTTTCCTTATTAATAATTCGTTTGCAATTGGGTTTGAAAAGCAACAGTTGGGTTTTCAAAAGTTTTGCTGTTGCAACATTTAGCCTAGGATTTATATAAAAAGTGGTGTGATTGAAACAGTGTGTGTGAGTATACATTGGGTGCGTGTGTTTCATTGGGTGCTGCCATGGGTAAAACGTGGGCTAGGCTTTTGTTAAGTTATAAAAGGGAAGGATTTGAGTTGTTAATAATGGGATCCTAATTAATAGACTATAATAGGGAATAATAATTCATCAAGAGATTTAATGAGCCCAAACAAGGTAGGTTTCATTTGACTTTAAAAGGATTTAAAATTCGAATTCGAATTTGAACGTTTAAAACAATTTAATAAGAGATACTTAAGATGATAATATAATAATAATAATAATAATATTTAACTAAACGGCTTACAATAATGATAGTAATTAATAAAATGGAAAAAGTTGGCACGTACATGGGGACAGATACGCCTAACTACGGATACGGAAGAAAAATACACGAGAGAAATACAGTTAAAACGCATCGTGAAAACTGGTTGTTACATCCTACCCACCTTGAAAACGATTCCGTCCTCGGAATCTAATCGGCTAAGGTACCGGGAAAACATAAGGGCAACGTTCGCATCTCTTCTACTAATGTATACACACTATAAATAACCATCATGCCATATCCAAATAGTATCTACCAATACTAATATCATTACCAATAGTATCACTACTGATAGTACTAGTCAACGTCCATGCTAATAATAGTAACTATACACATACACACATTACTAATTTCGTATAAACATAACATGCTTAATATAGTATCACCCTACATATATAATCCAACCAATATTATACTCGGGTGATTAGTAACACTTTAATACACCACCACATCAATCTACCAGCCGTAAGTGTGCCACCGCCCTGCACGCTCACAATATTACCAACACACAATACATTACCATATATCTTATACACTCATTATCTATAATGATATAATACCGCATGTCACTTAAACATACCACTAACATATAAATACAATCATTCTTAGTCAATTAATACTTCAATCGTACAACCACTTTACATACCGCATATTACCATATACACATTATAATACAAATCACTACACGTATATACATGCACGTAATACCTTACCATACACAGATTTATATATGCCTTACCCATAGTACTAGGGTCATCGTAGTCTACCCACCTTGTCAAATTCAGTGCGTTCTCTGATGGTGAGGACATGATCATCTGCATTTAAATTCGGTACTCTCGCACTCTTTTGCTTATAGACCACTTCTATTTATTGAGTTAACTCACTTGTTACCATGTTTTTACTCCAGGACAGAGTGCTCTTGCGTTCAGCTCTTTGGTTCAACAATCTATCTTCATTTTTCATTTCATTGGATTGGGTGTTTTGTAAATTTTTGTTCAACTGAATGGCCTGCGTTAGCTAAATTTTCTTCCGCTAATTTGTTGTGTCACTCTGAAGGCGGGTGCCCGCCAAATTTTTTTCCGCTACTTTGTAGTTTCGTGATGAAGGTGCCCACGATGAATTTGTTGTTTCGCGTCGAAGACGCTCGTGTCGAATTTGTTGTTCCACGCCGCTAAATATTTCTATGCTAATTTGTTGTTCTTTTAAATTTTGGCTGCGGAAATAATTTTTTGGGATCAAAAATTTCGCGGGAGAAAATCTTAACTGAACCGTCCACCCCCTTCCCCTACGTCCCTAAAATGTCCTTAACTCTCTTGAGAGCTTTCCGTCAGAAACTGCTAACAAGAGATATTCTAATCAAATGGGGCATAAATATCCAACCTCAATGTGTTTTATGTGGAGATGGGACCAATGAAAGCTCTAGCCATCTCTTATTTGAATGCAATTACTCAAATTACATAATTACCAGAAGTCTACTCAAGTTGGGTGTATCAGACCCCATTGAGCCTCTTTTGTCAAAAGTCGGGGACTATTTTATTGATCACTTCGTCAGGAAGGACACTATTAGCCTGCTTGCCCGTACTGCGCTAGCGGAAATAGTATGACATATATGGAGGGAGAGAAACAAAAGAATCTTTGAAGGCGCCATGAAATGCAAGACCCTCATATTTGAAGAAATTGCAGCTGACATTAGGATTATTCTTAGGGACCGTGACCCTTCAACCTCTGGTGCATCATAGGTCCTAGAAAATTGGGGCTTTAGAGATAATGGATGATAAATCGATTTACTCTTTACTCTGTATGTTTTGATGTGGATGGGAAAGTAGCTAGTAGAGAGTGACGACGCTTGTGCCCTCTCCTCTCTCTAACTATCTTCACTGTCCTCTTGTATGATATTTTGTATAGATTCCACCATTTAATAAAGTCAAACACTAACTTTCCATATATATATATATATATATATATATATATATATATATATATATATATATATATATATATATATATATATATATATATATATATATATAGTACCTCCATATATAAAAGGAAAATAAGAAAGAAGTAAGGAAGTGGATTGTGTACATACAACGAAACTCTTCTTTTTCTCTTTTTTCTCTCTTTTTTATATACACAAGAACAATCCCTAAGAAAGATGCAAAGATATAAATTTTTCTTTTATTTTGAGCTTTTGGGATAATAGAGCTTATTTCTTTTTAGCATGGGAAAAATGCAATAATAAGATTCACTTAAGGAAAAATTCACCAATGATTATATGTATAGAAATACTTTTCAAATATGCAGAGAAAAATATATGATAACGCTCGGTTCACTCTTTTGTATATGCACAACAACTTCAGCATAGTAATGTCATCTATTCAGGTTGATATCTAAAAGTAAACTAATCTATTCATATCAAACGGCAATCAATTCATTCAACCTGGAAGTTTAATACACATTTCATGCAATAAGAAGTGATATTAAGATATAAAGCAGTACTCCAAGTAATAGGCAGTCAATGTGTAACGGCCTGTTTTTATGTACGTATATTAATAATAAATTGATTATTCGAGTAATTGCTATATGATTATATGTATTAGTTCTCATAACTCGAACTCGTGATCGGATTCCTTATTCGTGATCCTTGCGACTTAGCGATCACACTGATATCTTCTTCATAACTTTCGGTTGATGTTAGTTGCAGGGACGAAATCATAAATCTCAACTACATCAATCTCCCCGAATCAAATCTTAACCAGATTGATCAAATTAGATTTTCTAATCTAAGTATCTTGTCGGATCATCCAATCCTAACTACACCAGATTGTGATCATAACGAAGCCTAATCTAACATTGATAAATATTAATTTAGATATCCTAACTTAATTATCTTGACTAAATAATCGTAATCATTCGATCCTGGATTTTTCTACTCTGATCTGAATTCTAATATCTTAACCAATTCGATCTCTCCCAATCAACCTGCAATCAGAATGATTCTTTAAAATCATAATCAAATAGGTTCTTCATGATCAAATATCTAGTTATAGTTAGATTCCTAAATCAAATTTAAATCCTATCTTAATCAAATCTAAATATATCTTGACCATACATATTATCACATCTTAATTGATCATCCCCAAATATCCTAACTAAATCAATCTCCTAATCAAATTTTATCTAAATATCCCGACTAAACTATTTTCTAAACCAAACCTCATCGAAAAAAATCTTAACCAAATAGATTTTTTCTAAAACAAATAGTATCTTACATAATATTCCATAAATACTAACATCTTAACAAATTATTATTAAATCAAATCCAAATAAATCCCAACCAAAGCCCAGCATCTCTCCCACGTTCCCACAACTTGCACACATCTCTCGCAACAACCTGCAAACTCAACAAACGAACCATGCAACGTCTCAAAGGCCCTCACATTCCCCTTCATCTCCTTCAAATACTCATGCAAGCGCAATTCTTCAGCAAAGCACCCATACACGTTCTCTCACATATCTCCTTCTTCTTCTTAAGGACCCGCACCCCCATCAACAGAGCAACCACCTCTTCTTATCTCCTCCACCTCAACACAAAAACTCCCCTCCATCGAACACATGCCTCCCCTATCTCCGCTCTCCAAGGCCTCCACCACTCTCCGTCCCCCTCTAAAATGCAACGCCGCCTTTCCTTTACCCGCACGCTGCTATATCTCTGGCGGACAGCCCCGCCTTGCACCATCGCCGCCTTCCAACCTGCAGACTCCAGCTTCTCTCAAACCCACCCAGCCCTCCGACACGACCTCTCAACCCACAGACCCAGCTCTCCGACCAGCACCCACCTCCGACCTCACAACCCACACGCAGCACCTCGCCGCTTTCCCTACTCCGACGCCATCACCTGCGTCACGCAGTCCGTAGCACCTCCGGTCTTGTTCGATGTCCGAACCATCCCCGAGTAGCTCACCGCTCACCGCCCTCCGACGACAGCTGCATTTCCATGCAAACTCCGACACATAACCCACAAACTCCTCCTCTTTCTGCCATCCGAGCATCCATCCCCCGCCTTACCATCTCCGACATCGTCACCCCCTTCTCCTCCTCCTGAATGACCCCACACCACCGTCACCCCCACAACCTTCGAAGCCACGCCGTCTACCTCAGATCTCCTCGACCATCCCCTCCACAACTTCGACGACACCCTGACGGTAAGCACCCACCTCTCCCACCTTCTCTCGTCGTCCACCAACACCCCGCCAACCCCACTGCCACCTCAATTCTCCGCCCTATTCCTCCACTCGACCCCAAGCCTCCAGCAATCTCCCACTTCCGCTGACAAACCCCTCAAGCCTCCTTCCTCCTTCCACATCTTGCGCCGTCGCTTCCTGTCGCCGCCGTCGCCACCGCAGCTACACCCGGACCCTCTCCGCACCACGTCCGACGTCAGTCGCCATCCCACTGCACCACCCACCTGCAAGCCAACGATGCAGAAAGCAAAGCATGGTATGTGAGTTTCCATGTATAGTACGTCACTTTTATAAACACATTTTATTTATATGTAAGTTTAGAACTGTTAGTTGCTACTGTAAGTTTATATGTTAGTTCACAAATCAATTTATATAGTTGGTTTGGATAGGTTAGGATATAAATAACTGTAAGTTTAAATATAACAATATATATATTATATATAAAACAGTGTTATATAAGTTAGTTAAGTTAGTGTATGTATAATAATACGTGATAGTATTATAAACAGTAGAAGTATAAATGTATGGAAGTTGGAATTAATAAAGGTGCATGTATATTTATTAAATCAGTATGTGTATAAGATAAGATAGTATGTAGATTTAGTGTCATGTTAGATTTTTTTGGCTTGATATCACGAATTCATTGACGCAGATATATTCGCGCCCCTCGTCACGATCAACCGGACACCAGAATCGTCTTGAGCAGGCAAGTATTTATCACCTACAGGTTTAAAACTACACTGCTCAGATTTTGTGACTGAAATTACTAAACATTGCCAATGATAACTCTTTGTAGGTGTGTTGCTTAATAACATTTGAAATAATGAACTTGTTGATGTGTTGGTTTGCTCTTACTATTAAAATGTTGTTGTCACATTAATAATGTATGTGAAATGCCATCATTGCTTGTGATCCTATTAATTGTGGAATGTACACCCAATTGAATTATGATACTGGGCCCTCGGGGCATATACGGACTATTGGGCCCTTGTGGAAATTTACGGAACATTGGGCCCTTGGGCATACATTGAACTATACAGAACACACATTGACACTTTAGGTGGGGTAGTCCATTATAGTAGAGTGAGAAATTCTGGATTTCACCTCACTGATAAATTTGACCGTTGGCCGATGGGGTCGGTGAGTACAAAGCCACAGTTAGCTCCCGTTGGCTTGGGTGTAATTGCAATTTCTTTCTCCATCAGACAATTGGCTTGTCACTAGAATAGAAGATTGAATGATGCACCAATTTACTTTTTTTGCCACCATTATCAGTTGTGTAATCTACTAGCTCCTCTTACCAAGCTCATTTACAACTGCCTTGCATACTACTTCGCGCACCACACTTTGCCTGCTCACTGCTTTACACACTATACTTTGCATGCTCATTGCTTTGCACACTATACTTTGTGCAGGAGGATACATGCCCATAAGGCGATTTATCCTTAGTGTACGTCTTGTTAATAGAATATATGGTGTCCATTATCCTAAGTATGAATTCGGATGAATAATATACTTAGATAATGTCCATAGACTTATAGTTAGGTCCTTACTATCCACATAAGATCTCGATTATGAGTAGTAAGCAACCGTAAAGAAACTTAAGTCTTAAAAGGTTCGTGGTCATAGATGTGTCGAGAACTGGATATCGGCACATCGGACAAATACTATGTCTATGTCTTACCTTAGGGTGATGATGATCTCATAGTCATTCGACTTGGTGAAGTCGGAAACGAGACACAGGTGCTCATTAGAGAATGAGTTCAATGAACGACCAACTTAGATTTATTAAATGGTTAACTTTAACTAAACTGTCTATAGTAACTCTAGAGTGATGATAGGTAAGCTGGTCCTTAAAGACCTGAAGTCATTTGAACGAACCTGTGAGTGAACGGTGTCGCTTAGACCAATGATCTAGCTTCGAGGCTAGGCCTTCTGAAAGATCTTAGGTTGGTTACACCTGAAACTCTCGAGGCAAGTAGATGACTAAGATGGGATTCGTCACATCCGTTAAAGGGAAGTTAGAGTCACAGGTTCAGTACACTCTTTGTGTTAATCCTCGGCTGGGTTACGTTGTAAGATGTACAACGTGAATACAACAAAGACCGCAGTATACTGACCAATGTTGTCTAATGGGGTTGACAGTAAACCATAGCCTAGGCCAACAGAGACACAGTCTTGATGAAGGGACTATAGCTAACGACATTCATCACTGACAAAACCAATGTGAACCCAACGATACTTTTGTTAATGGGTCGATCACGTTATGATGATTCTGAAACAGGGATGACAACTACTGCTCGTGGTGACCATCGTCTAGGGGTTTTCGAGCCCCAACCTGTAGTAAGGTCAGGCTGTAGGGTCTCACACCGAGTAGCGTTCGTGTAGTAGTAATAGGAAGATTTATAAGAGAAATTCATTCGTTGAAATGGAATGGTTAATGTTCACAATCCAGTTGTGAGACTAAGTAGTAGATGCAATAGGGACATTGCTGCATTTGATGCAAACAAAGATTAAACGCGTTGTAAATTGGTTACGACAATATTTATAAGAACAAAAGCTTTGGAAAGGGTTATCTGGTTAACGGGATCGTCCCGGTCTAAACATAGGTTCAAACCGTGTCCAAATCGGAGCTCAAACGAGCCCAGAAATGCAAAAACAGTCCGAGGAAAAGTGCGTTGGACCCACGTGGGTAACGAGCCCATCTGCAAGGAGAAACTGGCGCAGCCCGCTGGAAACAACGGGCATGCTCGCCCGCTGTCAGCAACAGGTGCATGCCCACTACTCAGCGGGCTTGGCCCGCTGATTGCAGCGGGCACGGCCTGCTGGAAACAGCGGGCGTGCCCGCTGTCCAGCAGGCGGGTGCCCGCCCGCCCTTTGCCTTGGGCAGGTGCGCCCGCTAAGCCTAGCTGGCGTGCCTGCAACTTAAGTGAAAATAGGGGGTTTGAAACCCCTTTTGACGGCTATGAAAATTGACTTTTTGCCCATCTTTGGGCAATTGTTTGAGGGGACAAACGAAGTCGAAATTTGTCGCCGTTTGTTCCTATGTGTTCAACATCCGAAGCCCTTCGGTTTGATAGCTTGTTTGGTGTCTAAAGTTTAATCGATATGGAGAATTAATTCATTGAAGTTGGCCTTTATGAAAGGCTTACTAAACTTCAATTAAAGCTAAATTAGCTAAATTAATTTCTCCTCTATTTGTTATTTGTCCCACATTGCGTGCAACGAAAAGAGAGGTGTCGACTCCCGATATAAATAGGGGTGCACTCTCTTCGTTGAAAAACACACCAAGTCTTCAATCGAGTAGCTCTGGATTTTAGAGCAAGCTAGATCTACGACTAAACTATTCTTTCTCTCTTCTTCCTATTCTCTCGACTAGTCCTACTAAGACTACGAAGGGGGTTTGGATTTGGATCCAGACGTCTAAGACGGTGGTCTACTCAAGTGAAACCTTCTACCGCGTGTGATCGGCTTGGAGGCGGGTGTCGGCTCGGGCAGATCGGTTCGAAGGTGCGAGGCGGCTCGGGTGGATCGAGTCAAGGCGGTTCGGCTACGAGGAGCATAAGAAGACGGTGATGTACATCTTGCCCGCCCCAGGGTTGAGATTCCGGGTATGTTCTCTACGTAATTTAGTGTAATTTAATTTCGTCGCAGTAGGATAGATCTCTCTTGGGGTAGTCCGATCCACCCCAAGTTGGCATAGATCTGGCTAGGTTCTGGCTCCCTCAGGGCCTAGCTAAATTGTTTAGCTAGCTAGTTTTAATTTTCCGCTGCGCTTTATGCCTCTGTGGTCCGTCCGACTTAGGACGGATACAAATCTGAGCTCTGAGGGTCTGCCAAAACGCATACAGTAGTATCAGAGCTTCGTTATGCTTCTAGATCTATATTTGCGACGATTTTAAATTTTTTAAATTGCTTGTTTTGAACATATAGGCATTTTAAATTTGTGTTAAAAATCAGTTTAACATTTTTTTGTGTTTTAAAAATTGTTTTTATAACATGAAAATTTTTTTGGGGACGTTTTAAATTTTATGTGATAAATTTAATAGCTCTTCTATATTTAAATGCCTTTTAAAATTTTGTTTTTTGAGATAAATTAATTTTAGCAAGCAGTTAAAAGTTTTTAAAGATTATGTAACATTAAGAAAATTTTTTATTTCATGAGATGATATTGAAAATTTATTTCTTTTAGTTACATAAAAGCTGAAAGTTTTTTTAAACTTTATCTGAAAGTTTTAAAATTATTTTCAAACGATTTTAAAAATGTTTTAAAAATGTTTTAAAGTATATGTAACATAAAGAAAGATTTTATTCCGATGAGATGGAATTATAAATTTATTTCTTTTAATTACATATAGGTTTCAAGATTATTTTATGTGCTATTTTAATCTTAGAAATGTTTCGTTAAATTTTAAAGTTTAGGTTTAAATTTTAAATTATTTGATAATTTTATGAAACCTAATTTTATGTTATAAAAGTGCTTCAAACTTTAAAATTTTAGATCTTTAAATTTAAATGTTAAATTTTAGATTTGCAAATTATTTAATTATGTTGTAGATAATTTTAACTTGCATGTTCTCATTATATGTCACTTTATTGAACCTTTAATTTATGTGATTAAATTAGTTGGTTTATGTTTAATGGACAGATGAATAATGTATTCATGAACCATTTAGGTTAGCTATTAATTGATTAAAAGTTTATATGATAAATTTTAATGACTAGTGACATGCTACGTTTTAAATAAACATATACAACATCAAAACCTAATACCAGATTAGGGTAGTCCCTTTGATTAACAATCATTATCATAAATTGGTTAAATGATGATTATCATTAAATGACTCATTTTGTAAAATATTGTAGTTGTTTTATTAAAATCCTAATTAGATTGGGATAGCACGATGAACATAAGAACCTTATAGTTGATAAGGATCTAATAAAAATTATTCAACAAATCCATAAAAATTTCGAATTTTAGGATCCACTAGTTGTAAGGATTAACTTGTATTAATTAAAAGCCATTTAGTTGATGGATGAACATAGAATTGATGAACCTCCTTCAATGGATCGTAATGTCGGTCAATGTGCTTGGCTGAGTTTGCTGGACTACATTAGCTAGTCTAGGGGCCGAGTGGTCCTGACTTAGTCAATTCCCTGGCCGCGTCCGCTGGACCGCAAGGAGTTGAATCATGACTGTGTAAGACCATCGACTATACCTAAGTCAAATACGATAATAATCTTATTCAAGATAAATCGTAGCCCTCCTTGTTTTAAGAATTGGCAACTGTAAGACCCGTGTTACGGTTCTTGAGCTACACTCAAGCTGTAACATGGCAATCTTATAGAAACCGATTTCTTGATAACATCTTGACCTGACCCAAACCGTTGTCTCGTGCATACACTGGGCGTCGGCGTAAGTCTAACCAAAGATGTAGTATATGACCTGACCCAAACCGACGTGTCGTGCATACACCGAGTGCCGGGGCAAGTCAGGCTAGACACGAAAACAAGGGTCCGACTAGGCTAGCCATTGTGATTTGGATGAGCACACTTATGATCACAAATGACTAGGGGTAAAAATCGAAAGGGAATCATATTTTAATATGATTGACGATGAGTTTGTCTACTGACTGCAGAGTCGGACAACTTGTTGAGACACACTCAAGGTTGTTAGACTCAGGGTAGTCGGATCCCTCTCACACAAATGTTATTGTATAATAAACTGTTTATTAGTGTGGCTTTAATAAAATTAGTGGGAGAATATAGTTTTATTAAAAACTATTGAAACTATGCAACGAACATATACTGACTAAGTATCTACCAAATTGCAGAATGGATTCAGGTCTAAAGTATATGATAGAGAAGAATGTGCTCGATGGAACAAACTATAAGGATTGGCTTAGAAACATTAAGTTAGTCCTTTCTCTAGCCGGGATTGGATATGTGCTGTTCGAGGACCCCCAGGAAAAACTGGACGAAGATGTGACTCCCGAGGAAAAGAAAGCCTACAAAGCCTACCAGAGGGATGCAGAGAAGGCCAGGTGCCTTACTCTTGCTTCAATGAATAACGAACTGCAGAGGAAGCACGAACATTTGGATGTTCAAAGCATGCTTCTGAATGCAGAAGAGTTATATGACAAGCGGTCTAGAGATGCCAAGTTTGAATCCACGAGCAACCTCTACAGCACAAAGATGGAGACAGGGCCCGTACAAGATCATGTCATTAAGATGATCGAGTACGCGGAAGACGCCGCCCAGTTGGGTTTTGTCCTTGACAATGAGATGTCCGTGGACATCATCCTTAGGTCTTTAACCCCAGCCTTCAAGCCTTTCATTACTGGTTTCATTATGAACAGTATTGAAACAGATCTTCCTGGTCTCCTCAACATGCTTAGGCAGTTTGAGGAAATAGAGAAGAAACCGACTGTGTTGGTTGTTGGCTCTGTTTCTTCAGACCAGCCGAAAGGCAAGGGTAAGAAGAGGCATGTTCCACAACCTGCCAAGGTGAATAAGGGGAAGAAAAAAAATGAAAGGGACCCCGTCGAAATCTGAGTGCTTCCACTACCATAAGATGGGCCATTGGAAGAGGAACTGCAAGGTTTACCTTACAGAAAAGAAGAAGGGGCATACTGATGCCTCTACCTCAGGTACAACAAATTAAATTCAATAAAGCATAATTAATTCCATAAATGCTTTATCACATAGTATGAGATACTAAAACATCTGTGTAATGTTGAATATTGGACTCCCCGGATTTGGTTTTGGATGATGAGCAAACATAAATAATTCATGAACTAACAATTTATGAGCGCAGTATTGGAGATCGTCGCCAAATTCACGAGAACATTCAAAGCGACATCTCAAGACTTCTCAAAGCACGTATTCATTGCCTAAAGCTTCGTTGAAGCTCTTGGATCAATTTGGAAGTCATGAAGAATTAATCGAAGCTCTCGAATACCATTCTTTAAGGTTTTATTTATAGTCTTTTAGCTTCGATCTATAGAATGTTAAGCCTTGAGTATATCTTACGATTCTATCTTCATAACGCTCATATCGTAGCTCTAGGATCTTAGTACAAGTTCATTCTAACTTCCTCGAAGCGTCGCGCTTAGATTCGGACTTGTTTGTGCATATTAGTTGGTACAAGAAGAAGTACTGACCGACTAGATGGTGATCTAGTCGGTCAGAAGAGCTTCTTGGACCGACTAGTTTGCTTCCTTAATTTCTTGCACCTTACTGTTTACAGTTAGTCGGTCTACGTTGACTCACCGACCGACTAGTTTGTGAACTAGTCGGTCAGTGATGCTTCTTTGACCTACTAGTTGTGATTTACTGTACATGCTAAATTTCTCCTAAGCTACTGTTTATCGTTAGTCGGTCTAAGAACGTTTGGTGACCGACTAGTTGACAATCTAGTCGGTCAACTTTTGTTCTTGGGCCGACTAAGTCAATTTGTATTCAGACTATTGCACTTTGCCTCTTAGTCGGTCTACGTTCACTGACTGACCGACTAGTTGTGAAACTAGTCGGTCAGAATGTCTTCTTGGACCGACTAGATTTCTAGGTCTGAATTTCTATCTCTTCTCAGTTCCTCACTTAGTCGGTCCATGTTGTTTGACTGACCGACTAGTTGATGAACTAGTCGGTCAGTGGTTGTTCTTTGACCGACTAGTTGCCTCAGATTTCTATCCGTTGGGAATTGACCTAACTTGTTTTTATGGGACCCTATAAATACGAACCTAGGTCATTTCTCTCTAGGTTAGAGCTGCCATTAAGAGATTCATTGAGATTAAAAGAGATAGCCATTCTCACTCATTTCCAAAGCTTTCTTCCTCACAAGAAACCCATTCTCTCACTTTCTAGATCTGGAATCCATATTGAGAGAAGCTTGTTCTTGGTGAGCTCTTCAAGCTCTTGCTTGATTCAAGTCTCCAAATCACTCCTAGGCACCTATTGCTGGTCATTTCCTTGGTGCTAGGTCTTGGTGACTTCATCTTCCTCAAATCCTTCCTTTCACCTATTGGGTAAGAAAAACTCAAGGCATAGGATTTTGTGGTAAGATTGTTTATTTCATTATAAACTCATTTATATTGCTTGTTGATTCTCTCGGTTGTGAGAGAAGGTTGTGATCCCGGGTTGTGGGATTCACTATTGCCATTGCATGTATGATTTGATCTTGTGAAGGTTTTTCACAAGATATCATAGTGGAAATCTTGGGTTAGGGTTTCTAACCTAAGTATCCGGAGGGGATCCGGGTGGTTGGGACGTAGGATCACCGGGAACAAGTCGGGGAGACTTGGGTGGATTCGAACCCAGTAACATCTTTTGTTAGCATTGTTAAATTTGTTGTTGTCATTCAATTTAAGCTTCCGCAAATTGATTTGGTAGTTGTTTGCACTATAATTAGGAATTATACTCCTTGTTATTTTAAAGTACTATTCACCCCCCCTCTAGTACTTGTGCAGTAGCTTGTAGGGCATTACATTTGGTATCAGAGCCAGATACTTAGCTATGTCTGCCAACGACAACAAGACCGTGCGTCCACCTTCCAACTATGACACCTTCAGGAACCGTGAAGGAGCATCTTCGGTGATGGAAGGACATTCCTCTACGAGGCCTCCGTTCTTCAATGGTACCAACTACGGGTACTGGAAATGCCGGATGGAACCTTCCTCCGGAGTGCATCTCTATGGAGGACCACAATGAAGGAATACATCGAGCCCGAAGAAGAAGACTTTGAGAAATGGACTACCGCGAAGATCGCCGCGGAGGTAAGCAATTCCAAGGCAATGAATGCCTTGCAATGCGCATTGGAGCCCGAGGACTTCAATAAGATATGCACATGTAAGAGTGCATATCAAATTTGGAACTCCCTCCTCATTCTACATGAAGGGACGAGTAGGGTAAGAGACTCTAAACTCGTAGTTGTAAACAAAGATTACGAAATGTTTCATATGCAACAGGGCGAGAAGATGAAGGAATATTATGCTCGCTTCGTTGACATAATAAACGAGTTAGAGGCCCTCGGCAAATCCTACACCCAAAAGGAGAAGGCTCGAAGCTTATCGAAGGACTTCCTTCTTCTTGGGAGAAACGTACCTTCGCCATCGAGGAAGGTAATGCCATGAATAAGTATACCGTAGTTCAATTGATGGGTACTTTGATGTCATACGAGGTACGCAAAGATAGCAAGGTGAAGTTACAAGAAAAGATGAAGTCCTATTTGAACCAAGACGTGCCTAAGAAAAGGGCAATTGCATTCAAGGCGGCTTCATCCACCTCTACCGATGATGAGGACTCGGAAGAAGAAATGGACATGGAATCCATTGCACTCATGGCAAAGAAGTTCAATCGCTTCTTCCGAAAGGGTAACTTCAAACAAAAATCTAAATTTACTTCTACTAACGCCTCTCCACCTTTGTGCTTTAAATGCAATAAGCCAGGACACATCAAAGCGGATTGTCCTCAAAACAAGCAAAAGGAGAAGTGGAAGGCGCCGAAGTTCGACAAGTCGAAGAAGTACAAAAAGGGGTACAAAAAGGGACTTGTCGGAGCAACATTCATCGACTCCGAGGATTCCTCAAGCGGAGAGTCGGACGATGAGAAAGTGGAGCAAGCGCACATGTGCTTCATGGCAAGAGAGGAGCATGATCAAGGATCTTCCTCCTCCGATGATAGCGACGACGAAGGCGATGAGGTAACTATGGATGATCTTAGGGATGCTAACTCTCATTTATGGTCTAAATACACTAAATTAGTAAATAGATATACTAAAGTAAAAGATGACCTAGCTAGCATTCAAACCTCACCTAAGACTATCATCACCAACAACGACACCGTTGTTGAAGAGTTAAGAAATGAGATTGTCAATCTCAAATCTAAACTTGAACATGTTAGCATTGAAGATCCGGAAGAACATAGGATAGCGGATTTGACTTCTCAAAACTCGACTTTGAGTATTGAGAATGAGAATCTTAAATCTCGTGTTTATGTGCTCACATCGCAAGTATCAAACTTGGATACTTCTATGCGTTCTCTCAAAGAGAAATATGAGAACACATTAGGCCGAATTAATAAATTCAATAAGGGTAAGGACCATTTGGATAAAATCCTAAGTGACTTACTTCCGGCCAATCACCACATTGGTTTGGGGTATACGATGGGATGTCCATCTAAAGCGGCCACTACTTTTGTTAGGCCATCTTCCGGTGACTCTACGAGTGGTAGCAAACACTCTATTGGTATTTCATCTACCAATGGTGCTTCCACATCGTCCACACCCTCTTTCGGAAAGAAACCCACTTTGGGTGGACCTCCAAAGAAGGGGCATGCTTATATGTACACCAATACCATGCCACGTAGGAACACACGTCCTACTCCACCGTCTCACACATATGATGATTTTTATGTAACACATTCTCGGGCACGTGCACACCATGTGAGACACCCTCACGCACGTGTTCCCACACATGCATATGTCCACCCACCTCATCATATGAATAATTCTCGTTGTGCACCATTCCATCATGTTCCTTATGCCTATCCACAACATGCATCACGTAGAAATCAACGTCGCATGCATGCACCCAATAGGATAAGGGCTCCCAAGATTTTCACTATTTGGAGCCCAAAGGACACAAGCATGGATGAAAAACAAGTGTATATGAATGCTTATTTTTCGGATGTTGTGCATAGTAGAAATTATGTGGGGAAGTCTAAGTCCAATTGGACTTGGCTTCCAAAGGTCTAACCTTTGAGGACCCAATGACCTTGGGTACCGTGATATGAAATTCTCTATCTTTAGGTACTCAAGGAAAAGAAAAAGAAAAGGAGCAACAAATTTAAATTTAGCTCCAAAGGGAATCGGATACTCGATAGCGGGTGTTCAAAACACATGACGGGTGACGCTCAATTGCTCTCCGGAGTAGTTCCCATTGCAAATGGAAACCGCGTCGTATTTGGAGGCAACGAGAGCGGAACCATCGTCGGTGTTGGTAAAGTGGGTAACCCATCTAAACCCTTAATTAGTGATGTTTATCTAGTTAATGGTTTAAATCATAATCTTATTTCAATATGCCAACTTTGTGACAAAGGTTACAAAGTTAGCTTTGCGAAAGGATTGTGTCATATTTCAAATGATAATAATAAATTATTATTTTCCGGCACACGCCATAAAGATATCTATATTTTGGATCTTTCTAAGTCATATGAACAATGTCTCGTTGCCAACACAAGTGAACAACACTTATGGCATCGACAATTTGGACATGTGAACTTTGGAACACTTTATAAGCTTTCAAAATTAAATTCCATTAAAGGTTTTCCGAAGCTCGTTTTTGAAAAGAAAAGTTTTTGTGATTCTTGTCAATGTGGCAAGCTTCCTAAATCTTCATATAAACCTAAGAAAAGCATTTCTACTAAACGGCCACTAGAGCTATTGCATCTAGATTTATTTGGGCCAACTAGAGTTGCTTCCTTAGGAAATGCAAGATATGGTCTTGTCATCGTCGATGATTATTCTAGATTTACATGGGTATTTTTCTTATGTAATAAAAATGAAGCTTTTGAAAACTTCACAATATTTGTGAAGAAAGTACAAAATCTCATCGGAACCACCATTGTCACTATTCGTAGTGATCATGGGGGTGAATTTGAGAATGAGTCTTTCTCAAATTTTTGTGATGATCTTGGAATTACTCACACGTTTTCTTTCCTTCGCGCACCTCCTCAAAATGGTGTTGTTGAGAGGAAGAATAGAACGCTTGTGGAGTGTGCTCGTACTATGCTCGAAGATAGTCAACTTGGTTATCAATTTTGGGCGGAAGCGGTACACACCGCTTGCTATGTGTTTAATAGAATACTTTTGAGGCCCGGCACCAAACAAACTTGCTATGAATTGTTGTTTGGTAGATTGCCTCAAGTTAAACATTTTCGTGTTTTCGGCGCAAAATGTTTTATTAAAAACACATATGATAATTTGGACAAGTTTGATCCGAGATCGGATGAGGGGATATTTGTTGGGTATTCCTCACGTAGCAAAGCCTACCGAATATACAACAAAAGATCCTCTACGATCGAGGAATCACTTCATGTCTCTTTTAATGAGAATTTTACTACTCCTAGAATTTCAAATGATGATGACTCTATGGATGTTTTATGTGATTCGTTTGAAAATTCTAAGTCAATTGATTCAATTGATTCTATTGATACTAACCCGACTAATGAAGTTGTTGAGAATGTGCCTAGTGATCAAGGTATTCCCAAGCGGCTTCATACCGTTCGCGATCATCCTCATGAGCAAGTCATTGGCAATATTCATGATAGTGTCAAGACGAGATCTGAAGTCCACCACTTCGCCAATTATGCCTTTGCCTCATCGATAGAGCCAAAGAATATAGTTGAAGCGTGCGAAGATAGTGCTTGGATCCTTGCCATGGAGGAGGAACTCATTCAATTCGAGAGGAATGAGGTATGGGAGCTTGTTCCTTTGCCATCGAAGAACCACACCGTCATAGGGACAAAGTGGATCTTCAAGAACAAAACCGACGAAAACCAAGTCGTCATTCGGAACAAAGCTCGGTTAGTAGCTCAAGGCTATCGACAAGAGGAAGGTATCGATTTCGAAGAATCCTTCGCTTCGGTAGCTAGATTAGAATCAATTAGACTATTATTGTCTTTTGCATGCCATAAAAACTTTAAATTATTTCAAATGGATGTTAAAAGTGCATTTTTAAACAGAGATGTCGTTGAGGAAGTTTACGTTTCTCAACCTCCGGGCTTCATAAGTGAAAAATTTCCAAATAATGTTTTTAAACTAAAGAAAGATCTTTATGGTTTGAGACAAGCTCCTCGAGCTTGGTATGATCGCCTAAAGAATTTTCTTTTGGATTTGAATTTTAAAATGGGCGAAGCCGATTCTACACTTTTTGTTAAGCATACGAATAATGATATTTTATTAGTTCAAATTTATGTTGATGATATCATTTTCGGTGCTACTAACTTCACTCTTTGCGAAGAGTTTTCTAATGTTATGAAGGAACAATTTGAGATGAGCCACATGGGCGAACTCAAATATTTCTTAGGTCTCCAAATTCGTCAATTGAACGATGCAATCTTCATCCACCAAACGAAATACACGGTGGAGTTGCTAAAGCGATTTGGAATGGAGAATACCTCCGGGAAAAAGACTCCTATGAGCACTACAACGCATCTTGATAAAGATACGGGCGGAAAAGATGTAGACATTCGTCTATATCGAGGTATGATAGGTAGTTTACTTTATCTTACCGCAAGTAGGCCCGATATTATGTTTGCCGTTTGTATTTGTGCTCGTTATCAGTCTCAACCTAAGGATTCTCACTTAGTAGCGGTTAAACGTATTTTTCGCTATCTAAGTTACACTTTAGATTTTGGATTACTTTATCCGAAATCTAGCACATATGAGTTAGTCTCATATAGTGACGCTGATTATGCGGGATGCAAATCCGACAGGAAGAGTACTAGTGGCACTTGCCATTTTCTAGGAAATTCCCTTGTCTCTTGGTTTTCCAAGAAGCAAAATTCGGTATCACTTTCAACCACCGAGGCGGAATACATTGCCGCCGGTGCCGCTTGTGCCCAGGTTCTTTGGATGAGACACACACTGAAGGATTTTGGTATTCATTGTGATACTAGCCCTATCATGGTGGATAACCAAAGTGCTATTTGTCTTTCAAAGAATCCGGTGCACCATTCCCGATCTAAACACATAGATGTCTGACACCACTTTTTAGATGATCATGTTGCTAAAGGGACATCATATTAGTGTACGTTGAAACCCAAAAGCAAATCACCGATATTTTCACGAAACCCCTAAAGGAGGACTCCTTTGTGCGGTTGCGTCGAGAATTGGGGATTATGGGTGAATCTGAGATATAGGATTCATGTTTCATTCAATTATCTTGCATGCTACTATATTTCGCGATATTTCGTTCATGCTAGATTTATTGAATTTTTGGGGATTTTATGTGATATGTTTGAATTTTTGCTCGAATTCTTATTTGAATGTCGTATTTAAGATTTCGACGTTTTGTGGGGTAGTTTAGATGACTAATGAGAGAGTTAAGATGTTTCATCCAAGTGGTTTTTGAAGAGAACACATTTATCAACTTTTGGACTCTTCTAGTCGGTTTCAGTTCATTAGTCAACCGACTAGATGCTCATCTAGTCGGTCAGCTAGTGAACTCAGACTGACTAGTTCAAGCTTTTATCTTTCTTTTGTCATTAACTTTCTTTAGTCGGTCACAGTACACTTACCGACCGACTAGATTGAAAACTAGTCGGTCAGTGAGTATACTGCGACCGACTAACTCTAGCCCTAGAAATTTCTGTTTGCCTCTGTTTCGACTTAGTCGGTTCAAGCTCATTGACCGACCGACTAGATCGTAATCTAGTCGGTCAGTGCTTGAACTGTGACTGACTAAGTGTGTTAGGGCAAACGCGTCTTTTCACATTCCAGACCGACTTAATCCTATTCTAACCGATCGTTTTCATTTCCAGTCGGTTGTTTTCAAAGCTCCAGCCCGAAAAACCCCTAAATCCGCTCGAGACCCTTCAGCTTCCCGTCGACTCCGGCCAACTTTCCGGCCATCTCCGCCGCCCGTCGCCGTCGACCACTCCCCTAGGTATAACCCCTCTTCCTAGATCTTGTTCTTCATCCCTAGGGTTTGTTCTAGGCTTCATTTCAACTTCTAGGTGTTCTAGGGTTTCGGATTTTTCATTCTTAGGGCTTGTGTGTTAGGATCTAGTGCTTGTGCTTAGGGTGTCTTTGATCTTATCCCGTTGCATGATTGAACTCGTTGTGCCGCGATCATGGCACGAACGAGACTCCCGATTACCTCTTCTGGGGCATCCCCCATGACCGTAGAGACCGGGACCGCTTCGACCCCTCCAAAACGTAGGCCAAGACCACTCGACCCCCCTCTTCGTCTTCAACTCCGTTGAAGAGGAAGAGGACGTCCAAGCCTAAACCTACCGGCCAATCATCAAAGCCTAAACCTAAACCCAAAAAGTTCCGTGCACCCACCCCTCCCGGTGAGCGTTCGGATAGTGATTCCGAGGATAACTCCGATGAGGAATACACTCCTGAACATCCTGAGAAGGCACCCACTCCACCCCCTCCTCCACCTCCTCCTAAGTCCCGTAAGGCTAAGGGTAAAGCTCCTATGCCAGTCGGCGGTGTCGATATATCGTTGTTCCGCGACGACCCTCAGTGTCTCGCAGCGTACAACCGTATAGAGCACTGCCCACTGCTGTTAGAGCATTACGTTCAGTTTTCTGATTTTCTTGGCCTTGCTGATCTTCTCTCCTATAGTGGCCTATTGGACTACCTTCGATTTGACGCTAAGGCGAACCCTAGACCATATCCTCGCCTGGTCAAATTATTCTATGCCAACCGTGTCCGGGGTCAGTACGGCGAGACCCACTCCATTGAGACTTCTGTTTTGGGGACTCCGATAGTCCTCATGACAGAAATCTTGGGGGAGTTGATTGGTTGCTCGTCGTGTGGCCTCCTCCCTTCTGACATCTCTGTCGATGATATCTCCTCCCTCGATCAGCGGACCCTAGGCAAAATCTTCCAGGTTATCCCCCCAGCATTCATAGGAGTCCCGTCCAAATCTTTCAAGTCAAATTCTTGGGTGCTTAATCTGATCTTGAAGTCCTGCCTTCTTCCCAAGTATGGATCTTCTTCTCTTCCATCTCAGCCATTTTTGAAATTGATATACGCTCTGTTTATGGGTAGCGAGATTAATTGGGCTCGCATTATACTCGATAAGATGGACTCTTTCGAGTGTATTCACAAGACCACTAAATCTACGCATATCCCATATCCATGTCTCCTGACCTTGGTATTCCGTCGTTTCGGTGTTCCCCTGCCTCTTGATGATGAGCGTCCCTTGGGTCCTCCTCTGAACGCGACGGCCGTTAAGAAATCTCTTGCGGCGCTTCGTCACGTGCAGAGGTCGACCACATCTGCTTCCCAGGCCACTCCCTCAGCTGCTGCAACCCCCACTCCTTCTGCCACATTAGATGATGTCGTACGCTTACTTCGTCGGCACGAGTCGCGTTTGGCTCGTACCGAGGAGGTCGTCTGCCGTATGGCTAGCTTGATGGGCGTCCAGCTTCCTCCTCTTGTTTCTGAGGACGAGGAGATGGACGATGAGGATATTGACGATCTTGTCTCTTCCTTGGCTCGTGGCGATGAGGCCACTGCTACTGCTGCTACCACATCTGCTCCTGGAGATGGCACCACTAACGGTGCTCCAGAGACTTCTGCACCAGTAGTTCAGACTTCTGAGGCTGCTGCTGCTCCTGTTGATGACTCTGCTCCTGTCTTGCCTACTGATACTCCTATTGAGACCCCGCCGTTGAGCCTACCGTCGATGTCTCCACTCCTGCCCCGACGATCCCGTCTGTTGACACGCCTCTCCTCCCTGCAGAGACTGAGTCCACTCCGTCGACTGGACCCACGGAGACTGCAGATCCAGCCACTTCCTCGTGATCGTCTGTTTCGAGGACTCTCCACTGCTCATTGGATGATGCATCTTATTGAGAGTATTTTGGGTTAGGATGGAGTTTGAGGGTTATTTTGATGTATTTTGATTTTTCTGGATGTCGGTGTTGTATTTTGATGTACTTTGGATGATGCTGATGGTTAGATGATTTATGATGTATTTTCCTTTTTGTTGTTGATATCCATGGTATGTTATACTTGATGTACACGATGTGATATCTTTTTGGATGTACTCATGATGTTTATATATATATATATATTCATCGATGTTCTCTATGTTTTAATTCGTCGTGCACATTTACTATTCGTTCAACGCATATGAAATGTGAATTCGTCGCTCGACGCTTGGAAGCTTGGTTAAATAGATTATATTTCTATGATTGTATAGAATTGTTTTCCATGCACAAATTTAACCAAGAATATTGAATATTGGAGAGTATGTTCCTTTACTCAATAAATGAATTAATATTTGGTATTTTTGATGATTTTAATTTTCGCTTTTAGATGATGGACATTTGGGCACACCTTGATTTGATTTCATCGTTTTTCCCTTGGTGTCAATTGGGTCCATCGTCAACATCTACGACTCCCGATGTTGGATTTTAATTTCTCTAGTTGTTGTCGTTGTATGCCCCCATTTTTGGGATAATGCCAAAGGGGGAGAGATAATGATAATAAATAGGTCAAATGAAAATTTAACTCAATTTCCAAGAATCTAATTTGATGTGTTAGATTCAGGGGGAGTTAAGATATATATAAGGATTTTCAAAATCCGATATTTCAAAAATCGATTTTCTTTATTTATCTTACTCGTCTGATTGATGCAATTCATAAATATTCATTTTGGAATTAACGTGTCATCAATGCAGGGGGTGTAAGTATTTTTCATTTGAATCATTATTTTAGATTATTATTTATGTTGGTTTGTCATCACCAAAAAGGGGGAGAATGTTGAATATTGGACTCCCCGGATTTGGTTTTGGATGATGAGCAAACATAAATAATTCATGAACTAACAATTTGTGAGCGCAGTATTGGAGATCGTCGCCAAATTCACGAGAACATTCAAAGCGACATCTCAAGACTTCTCAAAGCACGTATTCATTGCCTAAAGCTTCGTTGAAGCTCTTGGATCATTTTGGAAGTCATGAAGAATTAATCGAAGCTCTCGAAGACCATTCTTTAAGGTTTTATTTATAGTCTTTTAGCTTCGATCTATAGAATGTTAAGCCTTGAGTATATCTTACAATTCTATCTTCATAACGCTCATATCGTAGCTCTAGGATCTTAGTACAAGTTCATCCAAACTTCCTCAAAGCGTCACGCTTCGATTCGGACTTGTTTGTGCATATTAGTTGGTACAAGAAGAAGTACTGACCGACTAGATGGTGATCTAGTCGGTCAGAAGAGCTTCTTGGACCGACTAGTTTGCTTCCTTAATTTCTTGCACCTTACTGTTTACAGTTAGTCGGTCTACGTTGACTCACCGACCGACTAGTTTGTGAACTAGTCGGTCAGTGATGCTTCTTTGACCTACTAGTTGTGATTTACTGTACATGCTAAATTTCTCCTAAGCTACTGTTTATCGTTAGTCGGTCTAAGAACGTTTGGTGACCGACTAGTTGACAATCTAGTCGGTCAACTTTTGTTCTTGGACCGACTAAGTCAATTTGAATTCAGACTATTGCACTTTGCCTCTTAGTCGGTCTACGTTCACTGACTGACCGACTAGTTGTGAAACTAGTCGGTCAGAATGTCTTCTTGGACCGACTAGATTTCTAGGTCTGAATTTCTATCTCTTCTCAGTTCCTCACTTAGTCGGTCCATGTTGTTTGACTGACCGACTAGTTGATGAACTAGTCGGTCAGTGGTTGTTCTTTGACCGACTAGTTGCCTTAGATTTCTATCCGTTGGGAATTGACCTAACTTGTTTTTATGGGACCCTATAAATACGAACCTAGGTCATTTCTCTCTAGGTTAGAGCTGCCATTAAAAGATTCATTGAGATTAAAAGAGATAGCCATTCTCACTCATTTCCAAAGCTCTCTTCCTCACAAGAAACCCATTCTCTCACTTTCTAGATCTAGAATCCATATTGAGAGAAGCTTGTTCTTGGTGAGCTCTTCAAGCTCTTGCTTGATTCAAGTCTCCAAATCACTCCTATGCACCTATTGCTGGTCATTTCCTTGGTGCTAGGTCTTGGTGACTTCATCTTCCTCAAATCCTTCCTTTCACTTATTGGGTAAGAAAAACTCAAGGCATAGGATTTTGTGGTAAGATTGTTTATTTCATTATAAACTCATTTATATTGCTTGTTGATTCTCTCGGTTGTGAGAGAAGGTTTTGATCCCGGGTTGTGGGATTCACTATTGCCATTGCATGTATGATTTGATCTTGTGAAGGTTTTTCACAAGATATCATAGTGGAAATCTTGGGTTAGGGTTTCTAACCTAAGTATCCGGAGGGGATCCGGGTGGTTGGGACGTAGGATCACCGGGAACAAGTCGGGGAGACTTGGGTGGATCCGAACCCAGTAACATCTTTTGTTAGCATTATTAAATTTGTTGTTGTCATTCAATTTAAGCTTCCGCAAATTGATTTGGTAGTTGTTTGCACTATAATTAGGAATTATACTCCTTGTTATTTTAAAGTACTATTCACCCCCCCTCTAGTACGTGTGCAGTAGTTTGTAGGGCATTACATGTAATGTATACATGTGGCTGATATGAAGCAGATGTTGGAAGAAGTTCCGAGGACGGTCGGCATCTGAGCAATTGTTGCTGCTGGGGCCGTGCGAGGACTTCAAGAGACATAAAGAAGAAGGAGCTGATACTTATTTATTTGAATAAAATGTATCATTCCTTAAGTTAAAACAATGATTGAGTGTTTAACACTCAAAGTTTATTTGATAAACAAATTATGATTCATTTATATGAATTTGTAGTTTGAATAAATGTCTCGGGAAATGTGCTTTCTTTCGAAATTGTGATTTGTTGCGAATGGCTTAAATTTCTGTGAATGTGGCTATCTGAGTTGGTTGCATAAATTCTCGAACTATGATGCAGAGCTTCAGAAAATTTTGATTGTTTGGAGCCGACTTAGTGTTATAGTCAGTCGATAGTTAAGTATAAGTTCCAGGAGCATATGAATTGTGTGTGATCACAATTATACGCATATTAAGATTAATTCTTAATAAACTTCATTTGATTCTTAAAGAGTTATTATTAAATGTAGTTAAAGGAAAAGTACAGTGTAGGACGTTTGACTGAGTAAGTCAATGTCAAGATTCCTTAAACCGATCTTGACTTGACTCATTCGTCAAACCCAACTTAACACTGGTACATTCCATCTAAGCACATATCAAATGGTTATGCTCTTCATATAGATAGTCTAAATATGATTTAGATATATAATTGAAGCACTTAACCAGATAATTCTTAAAGGCAGTGGGAGCTAGCTCATATACTTAGTTCCGGTTTCTCGGACTAAGTAAAAAGGTTTCCAACTTATTTGAATCATCTATATAAAACATTGAATCAAAATAGTTTTGATTTAATCGAATATTTAGAAACTTAGGGTGCCATGTATGTACTTGACATATTGACACAAGAAAATTGGAATGAGCTGAAACTGACTTATAGAAATGTTAGACCATACATCTAGATTGTATGAGCTAATTGTTAGCTATAAAAAGAAAGGAAAATGGATCCAAATAATTTTTCAAGGATCAACCTTGTGTGATCAAGAGATCTATAAATAATAACCCATTAAAATGCATTATAGATACTCGTTAGTAAATCCACTCTTAGGTTTGTCATATTAATGTCCAATGTGACTTAAATGCTATAACGGTATGAGATACCGAGATAAATAGCATAAATGTAAGTGGGAGATGTAGGAGGATATATGCCCATAGGGCAATTTATCCTAAGTAGACGTCTTGTTAATAGAATATATGGTGTACATTATCCTAAGTATAAATTCGGATGAATAATATACTTAGATAATGTCCATAGACTTATAGTTATGTCCTTACTATCCAGATAAGATCTCGATTATGAGTAACAAGCGACAGTATAGAAAATTAAGTCTTAAACGGTTCGTGGTCATAGATGTGTCGAGAACTGGATATCGGCACATCAGACAGACCACTATGTCTTTATCTTACCTTAGGGTGATGATGATCTCGTAGTCATTCGACTTGGTGAAGTCGGAGACGAGACACAGGTGCTCATTAGAGAATGAGTTCACTGAACGACTAACTTAGAGTAATTAAATGGTTAACTTTAACTAAACTGTCTATAATAACTCTAGGGTGATGATAGGTAAGCTGGTCCTTAAAGACCTGAAGTCATTTGAACAAACATGTGAGTGAACGGTGTCGCTTAGACCTATGATCTAGCTTCGAGGCTAGGCCTGCTGAAAGATCTTAGGTTGGGTTACACCTGAAACTCTCAGGGCAAGTAGATGACTAAGATGGGATTCGTCACATTCTTTAAAGGGAAGTTAGTGTCACAGGTTCAGTACGATCTTTGTGTTAATCCTCGACCGGTTACGTTGTAAGATGTATAACGTGAATACAACAAAGACCGCAGTATACTAACCAATGTTGTCTAATTGGGTTGACAGTAAAACATACCCTAGGCCAACAGAGACACAGTCTTGACGAAGGGACTATAGCTAACGACATTCATCACAGACACAGCCAATGTGAATCCAGCAATACTTTTGTCAATGAGTCGATCACGTTATGATGATTCTGAAACAGGGACGACAACTATTGCTCGTGGTGACCGTCGTCTAGAGGTTTTCGAGTCCCAACCTGTAGTAAGGCCAGGCTGTAGGGTCTCATCGAGTAGCGTTCGTGTCTTAGTAATAGGAAGATTAATAAGAGAAATTCATTCGATGAAATGGAATAGTTAATGTTCACAAGCCAGTTGTGAGAGTAAGTCGTAGATGCAATAGGGACGTTGTTGCATTTGATGCAAACAAAGATTAAATGTATCGTAAATTGGTTACGACAATATTTGTAGGAACAAAAGCGTTGGAAAGGGTTACCTGGTTAACAGGATCATCCCGGTTTAAACACAGGTTCAAACAGTGTCCAAATCGAAGCTCAAACGAGCCCAGAAATGCAAAAACAGTCCAAGGAAAAGTGGGTTGGACCCACTTGGGTAGCGGGCCCATCTGCAAGGAGAAACGGGCACAACCCACTGGAAACAGCAGGTACGCACACTCACTGCTCATCCGGCACAGCCCGCTACAACAGCGGGCTTGGCCCGTTGATTGCAGCGGGCGCACGCCTGCTGCCCAGCGGGCGTGACCCGCTGCAACAGCGGGCACGGCTCGCTGAGTACAGCGGACACATGCCCGCTGCACAGCGGGCACGGCCCGCTGGAAACAATGGGTGCGCCTGCTGTCAAGTGGGCCGGCACCCGCCAGCCCTTTGCCTTGGGCAAGCATGCCCGCTAAGCCTAGCGGGCGCGCCTGCAACTTAAGTGAAAATAGGGGTTTTGAAACCCCTTTTGATGGCTTCAAAAATTGACTTTTTGCCCATCTTTGGGCAAATGTTTGAAGGGTCAAACGAAGTCGAAATTCGTCGACGTTTGTTCCTACGCGTTCAACATTCGAAGCCCTTCGGATTGATAGCTTGTTTGGTGCCTAAAGTTTAATGGATACGGGAATTAATTCATTGTAGTTGGCCTTTATGAAAGGCTTACTAAAATTCAATTAAAGCTAAATTAGCTAAATTAATTTCTCCTCTATTTGTTATTTGTCCCACATTGCTCGCAACGAAAAGAGAGGTGCCGACTCCCTATATAAATAGGGGTGCACTCTCTTCGTTGAAAACACACCAAGTCTTCGATCGAGTAGCTCTGGATTTTATAGCAAGCTTGATCTACGACTAAACTATTCTTTCTCTCTTCGTCCTATTCTCCCGACTAATCCTAGCAAGACTACGAAGGGGGTTTGGATTCGGATCCAGACGTCTAAGACGCGGGTCTACTCAAGTGAAACCTTCTACCGCGTGTGATCGGCTTGGAGGCGGGTGTCGGCTCGGGCAGATCGGTTCGAAGGTGCGAGGCGGCTCGGGTGGATCGAGTCAAGGTAGTTCAGCTACGAGGAGCATCAGAAGACAGTGTGGTACATCTTGCCCGCCCCAGGGTTGAGATTTCGGGTATGTTCTCTAAGTAATTTAGTGTAATTTAATTTCATCGCAGTTGGACAGATCCCTCTTGGGGTGGTCAGATCCACCCCAAGTTGGCATAGATCTGGCTAGGTTCTGGCTCCCTCAGGGCCTGGCTAAATTGTTTAGCTAGCTAGTTTTAATTATCCGCTGCGCTTTATGCTTCTGTGGTCCGTCCGACTTAGGACGGACACAGATCTGAGCTCTGAGGATCCGCCAAAACCCCTACACTTTGACTGCTCACTTCTTTGCACACTACACCTACCATGCTCACTACTTTGTATACTGCACATTGCTATGCTCATAAGTACTCTTATACTGCCCAAGCGGTACTTTCTTGTAATCACATTGTATCACTTATCTTCAAAAGCGTTGCAAACTATATTACTATCTTGCCGAGGGTTCATATTCTAACATTTTAACTTGCAGAGCGACCCTCGCTGACTTATATTTTCATGTTGTTTATTTTGTGAAATATACGTCAAGTTGTGGGACAGATTTTACAGAGCATACCCTGAGACTGAGCTAGTTGACCAGTAGCATCGGGACACTGAGACCCCTGTTGAGAATGACGTACTTTCGCAGCACTGTGATGAATTAATAACTGTGTTTTATTTCATTCAGGGAATTTCCGTTTGTGTAACTGTTGTAATGGCCAAACTAGGCCTTATTTGTGTACTTGGAATCTGGAGTTGAAGTTGTAATAATAATATTAGTGTTGTTCTGATATTCACAAGCAAGAATCTGCCAGTCTTATTACACAAACGCTTATTGTGCTTAAGTCAAAGAAAAAAGAAAAAAAGGCACTTCTTCTTTTCTTTAAGCACACGTGGATCCACTCACGTTCTCGTTCCCAAGTATAATGGTAAGCGGGGTGTGACTGGTTTTAGTGGTGGCCCATGCAGGTCTGCATTTTGTAAAATACTCGGAACAACATGGATGTCATTATTAACTAGACCGTCTAGATAAATCTTGTACGCAGATGTTTATTTTATTTTCTTTTTCAGCATGGCACAAAGACCGAACACTCGCGACGGAAATGGAGCCAACAGAAGTGGTGATCCCGATATCCATGAACTCATGGGTGTTATAAGAGTGATGTTGGGCATTCAACGTCAATTGATTTAGCAAGGACAACGGCCTGTGCCACCTGCACTGCCTCCTCCTCGAGCGGAACCTGGAGCCAAGAAATTTTGGGAGATGAATCCAAAGAGTTTCTTTGGGAGGAAAGACCCACTGGAAGCTGAAGAATGGGCCCGAAGCACTGAAGACAACTTGAGCCTTTTCTGCATCGACCAGGCAGGCTGGGTAGAAGTTGCCAAGAAACAACTGACTGGTAACGTCGAAACTTGTGGGATACCGAGGAAGCATGTCTGGTTAAGCCTATTAACTGGACCATCTTTCGAGAGCGCTTCGATGCTCAGTACTTCCCCAGATACGCAAAGAGAGAGCTCCAGCAACGTATCGTCAACCTAGAGTAAGGCAATCTGACTGTTGACGAATACGAAGTAGAGTTTTCTATGCTTGGTCGTTTTACCCCGCACTTGGTGGAAGATCTCAAAGATCGTGCGTACCAGTTCCTCCAGGTCTGGACCTGGACTATCAGGCTTCGATGTCTTCGGCGAATCTGACTACACACCAGGATGTATTGGATGCTGCTAAGAAGCATGATCTCATTATAAAGTAGAAGAAGGCACTTCAATCTAGTGGAAGCAAATGCCCTCTGGAACCAAGCAGGAATGATCTCTGACCGACTCATACCACCAACTTCAAGAGGCCTGCAACCCCGATCAGCTCCAAATCTACGATGGTGTGTCACCACTGTAACCGATCGGGGCATGTCAAGAAGGATTGTTGTGTACTGTTGAACCAGTATCTAGTGTGCGGGGCACCTGACCATATCGTAAGGAACTGCCCTCGTCACACTAACGATCCAGTGACCCAGACTATGGTAGCGTCAGGATCAACCCAACAGGGACCACCTCTGGCTTCTCAGCGTCAAGCTCCCTAACAGGCCAAGCCCGAACACAGTCGGCGCCAAACTTACTCTTGGGTCGCCGAGGAAATTAGGGACGATGAGCCAGTGACGAATGAAGACGTCTGAACCCTGTCCTATCATCGCATTTAATGATTCATATCATAAATGTGCTTATCTTTGCTTTGTCACACCTTAACCGATCTTTTGATTTTACTATTGTTATTTCATCTATCCGGCAGTTCCTCATTTATTACCTAACTTAAGAAATTCCGAGGACGGATTTTTTATAAGGTGGGTAGGATGTAACAGCCTGTTTTTATGTGTGCATATTTAGCATGTATATTAATAATAAATTGATTATTTGAGTAATTGCTATATGATTTTATTTATTATTTCTCATAACTTGAACACGTGATCAGATTCATTATTCACGATCCTAGCGACTTAGCGATCACATTGATATCTTCTTCCAAACTTTTGGTTGATGTTGGTTGTAGGGACGAAATTGTAAATATCGACTATATCAATCTCCCCGAATCAAATCTTAACCAGATTGATCAAATTAGAATTCCTAATCTAAGTATCTTATCGGATCATTCAATCCTAACTACACCAGATTGTGATCATAACGAAGCCTAATGTCATAACAGAATTGATCCTCTTAGATCTGAGATTGATAAATCTTAATTTAGATATCCTAACTTAATTATCTTGACTAAATACATCGTAATCATTTGATCATTGATTTTTCTACTCTGATCTGAATTCTAATATCTTAACCAATTCGATCTCTCCCAATCAACTCGCAATCAGAATGATTCTTTAAGATCATAATCAAATAGGTTCTTCATGATCAAATATCTAGTTAGTTAGATTCCTAAATCAGATTTAAATCCTATC
Source organism: Scilla litardierei (assembly GCA_030789695.1). Lineage (NCBI taxonomy): Eukaryota > Viridiplantae > Streptophyta > Magnoliopsida > Asparagales > Asparagaceae > Scilla > Scilla litardierei. Next base: position 32,327,352 of record CM061137.1, read on the forward strand.
TTATTCAAATCTAAATATATCTTGACCATACATATTATCACATCTTAATTGATCATTCCTAAATATCCTAACTAAATCAATCTCCTAATCAAATCTTATCTAAATATCCTTATTAAAATATTTTCTAAACCAAACCTCATCAAAAAAATCTTAACCAAATAGATTTTCTCTAAAAAAATCGTATCTTAAATAATATTCCTTAAATACTAACATCTTAATAAATTATTACTAAATCAAATCCAAATAAATCCTAACCAAAGCCCAGCATATCTCCCATGTTCCCACAACTTGCGCACGTCTCTCGCAACAACCCGCAAACTTAACAAACAAACTATGCAATGCCCCAAAGGCACGCACGTTCCCCTTCATCTCCTTCAAATACTTATGCAAGCCCAATTCTTCAGCAAAGCACCCATACACGTTCTCTCACATTTCTTCTTCTTCTTCTTAAGGATCCCGCACCCCCATCAACAGAGCAACCCCCTCTTCTTATCTCCTCCACCTCAACCCACGAATTCCCCTCCACCAAACACAGGCCTCCCCATCTCTACTCTCCAAGGCCTCCACCACTCTCCAACACCCTCCAAAATGCAACACCGCCTTTCCTTCACCTGCACATCGCCATCATCTCCGGCGGACAGCCCCGCCTTGCACCATCACCGCCTTCCAACCCTCAAACCCCTAGCTTCTCTCGAACCCACCCAGCCCTCCGACACGACCTCTCAACCCACAGACCCATCTCTCCGACCAGCGCCCATCTCCGACCTCACAACCCACACGCAGCACCTCGTCGCTTTCCCTACTCCGACGCCATCACCGGCGTCACGCAGTCCACAGCACCTCTGGTCTTGTTCGTCGTCTGAACCATCCCCGAGCAACTCACCACTCACTGCCCTCTGAAGACAGCAGCACCGCCATGTAAACTCTGACACACAACCCCACGAACTCCTCTTCCTGCCACCCCAGCATCCATCGCCTGCCTTACCATCTCCGACACCGTCATCCCCTTCTCTCTTCCCAAACAACCCCATGCCACTGTCACCCCCGCAACCTTCGAAGCCCTACTGTCCACCTTAGATCTCATCGACTATCCCCTCCACAACTTCGGCGACACCCCGATGGCAAGAACCCACCTCTCCCACCTTCTCTCGTCATCCATCAACACCCTACTAACCCCACTGCCACCTCGAGTCGCCGCCCTCTTCCTCCACTCGACCCCAAGCCTTCGGCAATTTCCCACTTCTGCTGATAAACCCCTCAAGCCTCCATCCTCCTCCCACAGCTTGCATCGTCGCTTCCGGTCGCCGCTGTCGCCATCGCAGCTCCGCCCGGACCCCCTCCGCACCACGTCCGTCGTTAGTCGCCATCCCACCTTGCCACCCACCTGCAAGCCAATGACGCATAAAAGCAAACCGTGGTACGTGAGTTTCCATGCATAGTACGTAACTTTTTATAAACACATTTTATTTATATGTAAGTTTATAACTGTTAGTTGGTACTGTAAGTTTATATGCTAGTTCACAAATCAATTTATTATATAATGTTAGTTGGTTTAGATAGGTTAGAATATATATAACAGTAAGTTTAAATATAACAGTATATATATATTATATATAACAGTGTTATATAAGTTAGTTAAGTTAGTGTATGTATAATAATACGTGATAGTATTATAAACAGTTGTAGAATAAATGTATGGAAGTTGGAATTAATAAAGGTGCATGTATATTTATTAAATCAGTATGTGTATAAGATAAGATAGCATGTAGATTTAGTGTTATGTTAGATTCTTTGGCTTGATATCAAAATTCGTTGACGCAGATATATTCGTGCCCCTCGTCACGATCACCCGGACACTAGAATCATCTTTAGCAGGAAAGTATTTATCACCCTTAGGTTTAAAACTACACTGCTCAGATTTTGTGACTGAAATTACTAAACGTTGCCAATGAAAACTCTTTGTAGGTGTGTTGCTTAATAACATTTGAAATAATGAACTTGGTGATGTGTTGGTTTGCTCTTACTATTAAAATGTTGTTATTACGTTAATAATGTATGTGAAATGCCATCATTGCTTGTGATCCTATTAATTGTGGAATGTATACCCTAATGAATTATGATACTGGGCCCTTGGGATAAATACAGACTATTGGGCCCTTGGAGAAATTTACGGAATATTGTGCCCTTGGGCATACATTGAACTATACATACACACATTGACACTTTGGGTGGGGTAGTCCATTGTAGTAGAGTGCGGAATTCTGGATTTCACCCCACCAGTAATTCGACCATCGCCCGGATGGGATCGGTGAGTACAGAGCCATGGGTAGCTCCTATTGGCTTGGGTGTAATTGTAGTTTCGTCTGCCCTCAGATAATGGGCTTGTCACTAAAATAGAAGATTGAATGATGCACCAATTTACTTTTATTGCCACCATTATAAGTTGTGTAATCTACTAGCTTCTCTTACCATGCTCATATACAACTGCCTGCTCACTGCTTTGCACACTACACTTTGCATGCTTACTGCTTTGTACACTACACTTTGCCTGCTCGTTGCTTTGCACACTACACCTACCATGCTCACTACTTTGTACACTGCACGTTGCTATGCTCACATGTACTCTTACGCTGCCCATGCTTTACTTTGTTGTAATCACATTGTGTCACTTATCTTCAAAAGCTTTGCAAACTATATTACTATCTTGCCAAGTGTCCATCTTTTAACATTTTAACTTGCCCAGCGACCCTCGCTGCTGTATATTTCCCTGTTATTTATCTTGTGAAATATACGTCAGGTTCTAGGACAGATTTTACAGAGGATCATACCCTAAGGCTGAGCTAGTTGACCAGTAGCACCGGGATGCTGAGACCCCATGTAGGGAACGACGTACTTTCGCAGCGTTGCAATGAATTAATATCTGTGTTGTATTTCATTCAGGGTATTTCCTTTTGTGTAACTGTTGTAATGGCCACGCTAGGCCTTATTTGTGTACTTGTAATTTGGAGTTGAAGTTGTAATAAAAATATTTGTGTTGTTCTGATATTCGCAAGCAAGAATTTGCTAGGCTTATTACACAGACGCTTATTGTGCTTAAGTCAAAGAAGAAATAAAAAATTACCTCTTTGCTTTAAGCACATACGGACCCACTCGCATTCCCGCTCCTAAGTACAATGAGAAGCGGGGTGTGACACAATGCATGAGTCTTGGTGTGTTTTCTATAAAAAGTATACAATAATGTAATTCTCAGACGAGTCAACGCTAAAATTCATTCATGGACAAATAATAAACATGTTGGAAGGTCTTTTTCTCAAATGCACGGCCAATATATCGCAGATGATATCAGAAATGAAAAGCAATAGCATGGCAAGAGATACATGCGTAAGAGTAAAGCGAAATCCAAGGTATATTCATCACATGGAATTCATCTCTAGCAAAGAAAATAAAAGAAGGATAAAATAAAATCTAATTGTACACATGCAAGCACTCCAAAAAAATGAAGAAAACGTAATGCATGGGAAATAATGTAAAAGTACGGGAAAATAAGTGGAAAATGAAGAAAAGCAGAAAAATGAAGATAAAAAAGGGAAATAAAAAAGTGTATGGGTACACTCACTCCCCCAAGCTAAACATCACATTGTCCTCAATGTGCTAAGTGTGGCACAAGGACATATAAGATAGGGGTGGGTGGGTGTGGGTGCAACATGATGCGAAATAAAGGAAAATAAGAAAAATAAAATATGACATGATCAAAGGATATATGGTAAGCGAGCATGCATAATGATGTATGGATGGATGCAAGATAATGTCCCAGAAATACATACTCTCCCCCAAGCTGAAATATATACAGTGCCCTGCAAAAAGGTGAAAACAGATGGGCAAACAAAATAGTGGGTGAGGTGAGCTAAAAATATGATAGGCATCAAGAAGTTGTGCCTAGTCTGGTGCATCGCAATCACCTCCCTGCTTTGGGGGTGGTGGTAGTGAAGGTGCTAGCTGCTGCTGCTGCTGCAGGCTGTGGAGAATCTGGTTCAGCATGAGCTGAATACCAGGAATCATGGCAATACGGGCATGCTGAGCAATGATAGCCGCCGTAAGATCCCTAAGGTCAACTCTAAGCCCACTCACTGTCGACTCGACAGTGCTGAGGCACTGATCTCTATCTTCAGGAGCGAGGGTAGAGGGATGTGGAGGTGTACGAGCAGGGGGTCTCACATGGCCTCAAAATACTAGTAGAGCCACTATCAGGTTTGTACGAGGAGCGGAGCTTACAACAAGACGCTCAACCTCTAGTGGAGGCTAAGACGCAGGAATGCTCTCAGAAATATGTGCAATGGTAGAGGAGGTTGGAATATCAACAAAGGGCAAGGCAGGCAGAGAGGTCGTGGCAACAACTATGGTGACAGACACCACGACACTCTCGGTATATACGGTGGCGACAGAGACTGAAACGTAACAGGTGGGGCGATAATGAAATCAGGAGATAGTGACGCCCCATGGGTCGAAAAATCAGGTGTGTCGAGGGTCTCTGCGGTGGTGGAGGAAGAGGGGTCGCCTCTCTCAAAAGTAGTGGGGGACATCACTCTCAAAGCTCATATAAGCAATCGAGTCAACTCTCAGCAGTGCGGTGGTTGTGGAATAAGACACATCGATTGAAGTGGAGCTCTCGACACGAGCAGAAGTGGATACAGATGTACTGGATTAGGGGATCGGATCAGGGGCATGCTAGGGAATCAGGATCTCAGGGCCGAGGGGCAAGGGGCTCGACATAGGGCTCCTGCGGCTTGTCCTCGGGCTCTAGTACATATACATGTGGGATCAGGAGGTCCATCGGGAACCTCCACTCTGCACCTGCTGGTCCAATATGTGTCCAAATGGGGTTCCGAAGCACTATGTAATCAGCAGAGAAGAGACCATGTAATCAGACCTAATGACGCTGTCCGGGGGGATGGATCATGTGCATACTGTCCCAAACATATAGAGATAAGGAGGTGGGGCCCGTAGCATGGTGCAGGCCAACAATAAGCTGGATGTCGAAAATAGGTGCTAGGAGGTGATCAGACCGCCACAACATATCGCCTTGGTGGAGGCGATCGAAGAAAATATGCGGTCAAAATACCATCTTGAAATATCAATGGAAATCACGGGGACAAAGACGTCCCTGGTGCCCTCTAAGGCTCTCTCCCTAGTCATCGTATAGAGCATGAAAAGCTCTGGCGTGGACATGTTCCCAACCTCTGGCCTGGTAAGAATGGTGGTCACTAAAAGGTGCTGTGCAAGTCACAGACAGGGGTGGACTATAGAAGAGGCCTTCGTCCTGCTAGGGTCGAAGTGGTGCGTGTTAGTGATTGTGTCCCAGAAAGCAGCAGCTGAAAAGATAGACGTGGTGTGGTGTGTGGGACCATAAGCTCGGTAGGGGTCTGAAACATGGGGCCAATAAAAGTATGCTCGGGCCATGTCGTGCGAGATCTCGCACTCCTGGTACATGAGCCTAAAAGAATAGCCCCTAGGAGTCATATGAATAGAGCTCAAGACCTCTAGTGTTGGGCAGATGTAGGTGTCCACCGACACAGACAAAAAGTCGCCCCACCCCACATTGTCATACAATTGGTGCATGCCCAGAAATACCCCTAGGTGCTCAAGTGTATCAATATGCGCAAACCTAGTGGGTATGATCTGACACTGTGAGATCCTCTCAAATTTGACGCGGTGTGCATCATTTCTGAAAGTGATCCCATATATCTCGATCGCAGGGACATGCTGTGCTGGTGGTGGTGCTGAAGGTGCTAGGAGTGTAGCTATGGGGTTGCTATGCGACAGGGGCACCATCCCAGAGGAAGAAGGACCGGGGTTGCCAGTCCTCTTTTGCTGGGAAGCGGGCTGCTGAGCGCTGGATCTAGTGCGTGGGGGCATCGGTGGATGCCGTGAGATGCACACCAATCAAATATACCACAAAGTGCTCGAAATAAAACATGGAAAGAGTGTACCAAGCACGATGCGACTCCAAGCAAGCAAATGCACATGATGCAGTTCCCCTAACCTACAAAGTAGAGTATGCTCTCCCCCAAGCTTTCCTGTCGCACAAAAAAGATTAATTAGCGTTAAAATCACAAAATTTGGGGTTGATCAAGAGTAATCAGTGAAAAATAAGGTTTAATAGGGTAGAGGATGGATTTTGGGCTTACAAATTGAATAGGGGAAGAAAGAGGGCAAAGAGGTGGTAGATGGGGGTGGCGTCAGACTCGGCCGGAGGTGGGGTTGCCAGAGGTGGTGCCATCGATAGGTTCGGCGTGCACTCGGTTGTGTCGGCTCGGGGACAGCGGTCAAGTCAGAGAATTTGGGGGGAGCACTGTGATTTGGGATTAGGGCTGTGGGCGAGTGCGATTTGGGAATTAAATAGGGGCAGCCCGACTTAAGTCACTCGATCGAGTGGCAATCGTCACTCGGTCGAGTGGCCATAGTATTAAAACTTTAGGAATTTCAGCTGGGTCGAGCAACTCGACCGAGTGGTTCGAGTCACTCGGTCGAGTGACAAGTTCCACTCGGTCGAATGAGAAATAAAGATAGAGTATAGAATTTTTGTGATTCTGTTATAGTCTCCTACTCGGTCGAGTAAAATTAGTCACTCGATCGAGTGGACTAATGACTCGACCGAGTAGATAGGCCTTTCAGAGCAAGATATTAGAGCTGTCTGCTACAAGGTGCACTTGGTCGAGTGATAAGTCACTCGGTCGAGTGGCTTAAAATTTACAGAGTGTGGTTTTTTGGGACTTCCCCATTCAGTGCGTCACTCGGTCGAGTGACTTCTTCACTCCGCCGAGTGAGAATCTCACTCGGCCGAGTAGGCTGTCTGTTTCAGCTCTCTACTCTCTATTTTGCAGTGTCTTCTGGTTCTTCCTCTCTCGTCAGTTTCTTCTTTCCTTTATCGTTTAAACACGTCCTCAAGGCTACTCTCCATCGCCATGGCTACCCTACATTCAAATTCCTGCGATAAAAACATTGCCTGTTGTCATATTTTTCTAGACTCTTGACTCACTAAACTAATAAAAATCTAAAACGAAAATGAAAACTAAAATTCAACTAAAAAGAACTAAGATATAAACTTTGGGTTGCCTCCCGACAAGCGCTCGTTTAAGTTCTTGAGCTCGACCCCTTATGATTTCACGTTGAGCTCGTGATGTTTGGGACATAGGAGATGCACGTGTCAAACTTTGTAAGGAGGCCGGTAGGATTCAGATGCTGCGCTTCTTCTTGCTTGGCCTCCTTTAAGCGTGCTTCCTTGTTAGTTCTTGGGTTCAAGACTAACGTTGTTTTGATGATGATCAATACATTATGTTAGTGTGCTAATCAATCTTATGTTTTAGTCTCAGTTTATCTTTATGATTATATGTTGATGAGACAAAGCATAATGCTTGGAGGATATTACAAGGGATACCTTAAAGACCTCCCAGAGTGATGGTGTGCTCAAGCTTGGATGAAGTCATGAAGATCATCTAATGAAGCTAAAGCTTGGAGCATGTTATGGAAGGACATCTAGAGGAGCATTGCCAAAGCTTGGAGCTTAATGAAGGGAAGCTCATCAAGGAGTGCCAAAGCTTAGAGATAATGGGGAGCATCAAGATATCATGAGCTTGAAGACTTAGACTCTAGGAGATGCAATATGTAATCCATGTAATTTCTAATACTTGCATTTCTCTTTTTGAGTCTAGGACTATTGTAATGCCTTGATAGATGGTCATACTCTCATGCATATGAATTTAACCATATTAGTGAGTATTAGGATTATCTTAGAATCCAACCCAATAGTTTCATCTAGTCCAAAGACTCAATTGGAGTCTCTGGCTCTCCTACAGTCGCCTGATGAAGGTTTTACAGTCGACTGGGTGATTCCAGTCGCCTGTCGAGCCTTCTACAGTCGACTGTGGTGCATAGCTCAAGTCAACATTTTTATTGACTCTTCTTGAGCTTTTCGCATCTGTCGGCTGATGTTCAATTTATAGTCGCCTATGTTTCTACAGTCGCCTGTGAATTGGTCGATAGTTGATTGTATGCTTCTTGCATTTTCTGGGCTTCATCCCAATTTGCAAGACAGTCGCCTGATGAAGTTTTTACAGTTTCCTGTATATTTACAGTCGCCTGTGAAATGGCCATCAGTCGTCTGAAAGGCGTAAGTGCGAAATATACATCTATCTCTGTTTTTCTTCCATCCCTGCAGTAGTCGCATGATGAAGGATATACAGTCGACTGTCTGTTTTACAGTCGCATGTGTAGTCTTCTACAGTCAACTGTCCTGGCTCAGATTATAACCGTTGGAATTTTTCTAGCCATTGAACAGTCGACTGTCTGTGCCGTAAACTGCCAAAATCTAGCCGTTGCAGATTTCTTCCCTTTGGGTTTTGGCTGGTTTTATGGGCTCTTCTTGGCTTCATATATATAGGAGATGTCTTAGTTCATTTAGAACTCTTGAAAGGTTTTGGAAATCATAGAAGACCATTTAATCTCTTCTCTAAGACACTCCTCTCCCATCCCCTCACTAGAGCTTCAATCTTATGCTATAGCATCTATGCTCTAGGGAATTTCTCCAAGGGATTTCAATCTCATTCTTTTCTTGGAGAACATCTTTCTTCTCTTCATTTCATACACTCAAGTGAGAAGTATTATGATTCATTTCTAGAAGAGAGAAAGATCATCAAGTGCAATCAAAGCCTCATCTCAAGCACTTGCGTTTCACTTGCATGCCTTCTTCATCGCATTGGTAAGATCATATCAATGCATATGTAAGTGTTATTTCGGTTCAACTTTGTGATACTCCTAATTCTCTTTGTGGGAATTAGATACTTTCTTTGTGGGAGTTACTCTCTCTTTGTAGGAGTTTGGTGTCCTAGTGTAGGGCTAACCCTAATTCTCTGTGTGGGAGTTTGACCCCTGTGTAGGGTTGGTTAGGTCCGTGTGTAGGATAAAATCCTTTGTGTGAGGTATCTCTATGTGAGATTGTATTCACTTCTCTGTGTGGGAATATAGTGAATATTGGTGTGGCTGGACGTACCCAAGTTTTGGGGAACCAGGGTAAAATCCTTGTGCTTGCGTTTGTTTTTGTTGAGCATACTCTTTATTTTCCGCTGCTTATTGTGCTTTAATTTTAGTAACTTTTAATTAAGCACTTTGCTTGCTATTACACTATTCACCCCCCCTCTAGTGTGTGTGTAGCCCTGTAGGGTCCCTTATGCTTCCTCTCTAATGATGGAAAGGGATGACTCCCCCAAGCTTTGGTTCTTGGCTCCTTTGTTCTTTTCCAATGGTGGTGAAGTATTTGCCGGTGGCGCATTCTTTCCTTGCTTCACCGAAGAGAGCTTGCCGAGCTCTCTAATCCTCATGACATCAGCATTGTTATCCTCTTTCTCGGTGAAGGGATCTGGGGTATCTACATTTGGAGAGTCTTTTTCAAAAATTGGCACCCCGTCAAGACTATCTGCGTGCAAAGCTCCAATGGCATATAGCATGGCTTCATCGATAACCTCATCAAGTAGGTCTACATAGTTTCTTTCCTCCAGCGAGGATCTATTCTTCATGGCACGTGGGAGATGGAACTCGACTTTAATATTTCTAACGTTTAGCGATAACGTTCCCTCTCTCACGTCTACAATGACTCCGGTGGTAGCTAAGAAGGGGCGCCCAGGTATCAGAGATGTATCTCCCTCTTCTTTTACGTCCATGATGACGAAGTCGCATGGAATGCAAAGTCCTCCAGGTATTTGAAGCGGCACAGTTTCAGCGATTCCTACAGGTCTAGTGATACACCCATCAGCGAGACTAATCTTCATGTCGGTGACTTTAAGGTCGGTCCCTGTATTGAGCTTCTTGAACATGGTGAGAGGCGTAAGGCTCACGCTCGCACCTAAATCTACCAAAGCCTTTTGTAGGGCGACTCCGCCTAGTGTGCACGGAATTCTAAAGCTTCCGGGATCCTTTAATTTCTTCGACAACTTGTCTTCGTTAATGAACCAACTACCTTGTTCGGCAAGCATGATCTTCTCCGTTCGTTTCCTTCCCGTAATCAAATCTTTGAGGAACTCCGTAGACGTCGGGATTTCAATAATAGCATCAAGGAACGGGATGTTCAAGCTTATACCTCTCAAGTGCTCCAGAAATCGAACAAACTTTTTCTCCAATTTGGCCTTTTCCAACCGTGTTGGGAATGGTACCGATGGCACATATATCCTCTCCTTCTAGGGCTCATCAACTTCAGATTTTTCCTCATTGCTTGTCGCCACTGTGGGGATTTCCTCGTTATTTCTTCCCTCTTTCTCAACCGAAAATCCATCCCTTGGGCTTCTAGTTTGAACCATGGCAAAAGTAGTATCCTTCCTGCATCTAGTAGTCACCGCCACTACCGCATTGATGTGGTCGGTGTTGGTCCTTGGGTTTGGCTCCAGTTGAGCTGGCAATTGATTTTGGGCTTTATTGAGCAATGTGATTTGCTCCGCCAATTGTGCCACGATGGTGTTGAGGCTATCTTGGCCCATCGATAGTTTAGCGTTGATCTTCTTCTGCTCGGCCATAAACTCCGCAACTCTAGTCTCATGCTCGGATCTTTGTGGCGTTGGCGGTGGGTTTTGTGGCCTCAATCCTTGATTAAATCTGGGGGTCTATAAGGCCCCGCTTTGTTGCCTTTGCTGGAATTGTTATTATTGTGGCGGCCTTTGTTGATAGGTTTGTTGCTGAGGTGGCAGGCGAGCTTGTTGTTACTGTGGTGGTTGTTGAGGAGGTGTTAAAGCTCCACTATTATTTGCATATGAAAATCCGGGATGAGACTTCCAAGCCGGATTCACCCAATACCCATTATTTCCTCCACCTGGCTTGTAATCTGAAACATACTGAATCTGCTCAACGGGTTCCTCATGTGCCTTGTTGCATATATACATGACTTGTCCTTGCCAATCATTTGTGTACCCATTTGATGTCGACGTGTCAGGCACAACACACGGCTCACACAACTTCTTCTCAAGTCTCTCCACCACTCTAGATAGAGAGTCAAAATTTTTCTCCAATTCTGCCACTGTCTTGGCTTCATATATGCTTGTCGGCTTCACAGTTGATGATGTTTGGCCCCTCTCCTCACTTCACTGCTGATTGTTAGAGGCCATCTCCTCTAGTAACGTCATAGCATCTTCCGGTGTCTTTGAAAATATCGCCCCATTAGTGGTGGCGTTAATAATCATCGTCGTGTCGGCTTTTAAACCATTGTAGAAACTATGCATGAGCTCCCAATCATATATGTTGTGGTGGGGGCATTGATGTTGAAGATCTTTGAAGCGCTCTCATGCCTCATATAATGATTCTTGAGGGCCCTGCCTGAAAGACATCAAAGCATTTCGTATCTTTACGGTCTTCGAAGATGGATAGAAGTTGTTGACGAAGGCGCTTGCTAGCTCGTCCCAAGTAGTAAATGTGCCATGTGCTTGCATCCTCAACTAGTATTGAGCTTTATCTCGAAGGGTGAAGGGAAAAAGCCGCAGGAGAATGGCATCCTCTGGTACATTAGGGATCTGAAAGGTGGCGCACTTCGCCAAGAACATCTGGATATGGTAATGCAAATTTTCATGCGTATTTCCATGGAAGGGATCTTGTTGCATCAACACAACAAGTCCTATTTTCAGCTCAAAATTCTTCTCTGGCGGCAACTCTGGTATAAGTATGGACAAAGTAGCTGAGTTGTTTGGAGTAAGCCTATCTTGGATATAAATAAGCCTAGCTGTACGTCGTAGTGGAATAGTCTCCTCCGCCATTTGATCTTCCTCTATAATTTATCTCTTTTCTGCTCTTAATCTCCTTGCGGTGCGCTCGATCTCAAGATCAAATAATATATTTTCGTCGGTTTCCCTCGATCGTGTGTACATGCACAGAAAAAGAGAATCTGGAAAGAATTGTTAGCACAATAGAGGAATAAAAGAAAAATGAAAAAGAAAAAAGAAGAATAGCTAAGTAAAAGTATAGAATACCGTCCCCCTCCCCGACAACGGCACCAAAAACTTGGTCTCCTACTCGGTCGAGTGGGCTGCTTCACTCGGTCGAGTAGGCTGCTTCACTCGGCAGAGTAGTCTATTTTTGTACTCTTCTTTCTTTCTTCTCGCTTCCTCGTCTCTTTCACCTTCCTTCTTCTTCTACTCATCCTTTAGCACCGTTAGCTCTCTGATATCATCGTCAGTGATGCTTCGGCATGCGTGTAGGCATTTGTGGCTCCAAATTACTTCCGATTGCTCCATATTTCCTGAAATAAGACGAAACAAATGAATAGTGAAATATATAGTGAAAAAGTCGTATAATCGTTAAAATCGTGATATGAGCAATCGTTATGGGACGGAAAAATGCTGAAATAAAGTGTAAAATATGAGCATATCAACATGACAATCTAAAAGGGAGTTGAGCTCAAGACTATAAACGAGCGCTTCTTCGGAGGCAACACAAGTTTTAGATTGTCTTAGTTTTTATCTTTATTTTTATTTTAGTTAGATAGCATGATTTTGATTCAATAAAAATTCCCAAAACACCAAAGTAATCCAAGTTAATTTCAATGCTGGAGAGAACAACGTGATCGCGTGGGATACCCCATGCGGGCGCACGGAAGGGAGCCAAGAAGAAGCCCAATGATGTAGCTAAGGAGCATCGATGTGGCCACGTGGGCATATCCTACGCGACCGTGTCGGAAGGAGCAAAAGTGGAACAACCCAAGCTAAGGAAAAGCAGATCGACGCGACCGCATAGGGTAAACAATCGGTCATTTAAAGGGGGTCAAATTTCTTTAATCTGTCAACAATTTTCATGCGGTCGTGTGAATCCTGATGTGACCGCGTCAATCCCAAAATTCTAAGGCCAAATTACACCTAATTTTCCCAATCAATGCAGTCGTTTAGGTCAAACAACGTAACTGTGTCAACCCCAAATTTTCGAGACCAAAATCCAATCATTCCCCTAATCCACGCGGTTGTTTGGACCAAACGACGTGACCATTTAAAGGGTACCAACTCTCTTGAAATTTTGGTCAAATAGATCCTGATGCAACCTCATCAATCAAGCTTCTAGCCATCCAAGTTTCCAAACGACACGGTTGTGATGGCATCGACGTGATCGTGTTGCTTGACCATGCAACCGTATACTCATATGACCATTGAGCTTCCAAGCGAGACGGTCGACCCAAAATGACGTGACCGCATCGATCGACCGCATCGATCATCTTATAAAAACCCAAAGCCCTAAACGATCAAGCTGCGCTTCGTTTTTCCAATCGTTTCGAGTTCCCTTCTCCCAAATCCCTCCTGATTTGGACACCCTATCCTCCCCAACCCCTTCAACTCCTCCTAAATCATCACCCCAACCCTCCTCCATCTTTGATTTCCCCTCCTCAGCCGCAAATTCCTCGACTCAGCTAGCCCTAAAGCCCTAAACACCGATCGTTTGGGGTTTTTGCTAGAGAAATCTGACACCATGACCACTGCTAGAGCTCGGGGGGTTTGCTTTGAAGCTTGGAGCATCATCGTCGCTATGAGGTACATCACCGATTGGGTAAATTCGATCATTGTCTCGATGTTTCAATATTTACTCAATATCTCTATTGCTTGTTGTTTTAGCACATTGCGTGGGAGTTGCTCATTGTCACATTTGATTGCTTGCCTTCCACACCAACTTGCATTAGAATTCACAACACCACCATGCATCCACAAACAATTCGCTCAAAGGGTACTGCACCCCCACGGTAATACCGAGGGAGGAATACACTTGTGTGCACTTCAGCTGATCAGCCTTCCATATCTACTGCATCACCTCCACCACCCATTCCCCCACCATAAGTTGACACTATGGGTATTGTTGTGTCTATATTTTCTATATTTTTACCATGCATTTCCATGTCGTTTCGATCGCCTGAATCCATATTTTCGAATTATATCATGTATTTCTCTATATTCTTGATTCTTTCGATGTTTTATATGTTTTCAGGGAATTCGGTACGATTCGGAGCAATACGAGACTTTGGACACAACCTGGACGCCGAAGCTCGCCTCGCCTTGCCACATCAACCCAATGAGGTTAAAGAAGTGGAGAAGAAGAAATGAGAAGATGAGAATGGAGAAGGAGAGAGGAGAAGAGGAGAATGGAGAAGAGAAGTTGAAGAGGGGAATTCATGCCAGATCGCTCGGCTGAGCGCAAGATGCACTCGACTGAGCTGTGATATGCCAAGTAGCAGCCCAAGTTCTTCTTCGGGATGCTCAACTGAGCGACCAGCCCGCTCGCCTGAGCTAGCTATCAGATGAGCCCAATGAATGCAAGGCACCGGCTCTATAACATCGGAGTTTCCTTACGCTCGGTCGAGCGACATAATGCTCGAGCAAGCGACTCAACTCGCTCGCCAGAGCAGCCCTTTCTCAAGCTCCAAGGAGAGCGCTACACAAGGTAGTGCTCGACCGAGCGAGCACTATGCTTGGCCAAGCGGTAGGTTGGCAGAATCCAAATTGACTTAAAATAATGGGTTTCGGGTTGGTTTTCTTGTAAAATCCGAACCCAAACAGTTTTGTATAAATAGTGAATGATTTTTTGAGTAGGTTAAGCTGGAATTTTCTGTAGCCAAACCCTTAGATCTTTTTTGGAAGCTATATTTTTGTAATCTTTTTTGCAATCTATTTCTTTGTTTGTGGTTGGATTTCCTTGATTTCTTTACCATTACTCTTATTTCTCTTGCTCTCTCTATTGAAATTAATTTCATGCAATTTGACCGGTTAGATATGTATATCTCTATTGCTATGGTATTTAGAGCTTTTGCCATGTTAGAGTAGTGTATATCTAGGGCTTAGGGACGATCCCTAGGATCCTTAGGATCGGATATTAGGTTAGACCCCGTTGGATCAATTTAGGGTTGCCATATGGTGGTTTGAACAAGGATTTTGGGGGATTAGCCTTTGGATCGAAGTATCGCAAAGGCGGCTCCATATCCTAGGGAGAATCCCCACGAATCCGATTTGGGTTTAGTGGCCGTCTCTAGAGTTTGCGATCACGAGAGTGACTCGAGAGCTAGGGGCGGCCACCAATTCTCAATCCACTGACCGATGACTACGAAAGTTGCTCGATCGCTCGAACCAACCATATGATAAAGTCTCAATCCATAGATCACGAGAGTGGATATGGAATTGCAAGGCGGGACCAAGTGTCAAGCTTAATGCACGCATTCCCGTGTGAAGCTGACTGCGAGAGCACGGTTTTGCATAGAGATGCGTAGGCAAGTAGGAACAACGAAAGTTTAGTACTCGTTCTCATCTATCATAGGGATGCGTTAGACGAGTAGGAACAACGAAAGTTAAGTACTCGTTCTCATCTACAGATGTGATATTCCTACCCTAATCCATCGTCCGACGTAGGGCCATTTGACCAAGCATCCATGACCAAAGGGCCTAGAGGGGAATCTCGAAACCGTTAGACTGACACGTGTTCATATTTCACCTTTTGCACATGCTCTTTATCGTGTTTTCATATGCATTTCATCTCATTCCATGTTGTATATATCACATTTTGGTTCATATTGACTATTGGGTGTGTTGCTTGTATTTCAGGTAAATATCGGCATTTCGGCATCTTCTGGAGTCAAACTTGCATGTCGAGACCAAAGCACATGTATACGGAAAAGATCCGATGGCCAAAAAGAAGGATTTGAAGATTTGGAGCTTCAACCGACCGGGTGGACAGACCCACCCGATCGGTTCGTGCACATATATCCGACCCGAACAGAAGCTGAAGTGAAGAGTAGCTCATCCAATCGGTTCAGCGATTGGGTGAACTCGCAGAGCTCTCTGTCTTTTGGGCTTAATTCCAACCGATCGGGTGACATCTCACCCGATCGGTTCATCTGTAGCCGCATTTCTTAAATTGATGAACCGACGGCGCCACCCGCTCAGCTCACAGATTGCTTGAAGCTTCTGAAGCCCGATGGTGCCAAAGCCACCCGATCGGTTGACTTCTCAACCGATCGAGTCATCTCTCCGGGTCATTTTGGGGAAGAACTCATCCGACCGGTTGACACTTCAACCGATCGGGTGGCCTTTTCTTCCCCTTTCGCGCACTGCTGCTCATTCATTGAAGATCTTCTATCATTCCAGAGGAATTTTGAGTTATCTCTTATTTTTCTAGCATCTGCATTGTTGTTAGCTTTCCAACGATAGGTCGTACGCCCAAATCCGATTTTTCTACATTTTTCTGGAATTTTCTGAGCGCAGCTAGGTGCTGAAATTGGAAGATGTCTGGATTTGCATTTCACCCGATTGGTTGAGAGTCCGGGTGACCGATCGGTTGAGCCATTTTCAGCAGCTGAGTCTCTGTTTATTTCCACCCGATCGGTTGATACTTCAACCGATCGGGTGGGGCTGTTTTGGCAGTTTTAGTGTGTTTTTGGTCCCGAACTGTTAAGGGTTTGTGGGGCTTGTTTATATGAGATTGTGCACGACTTGTGGAGTCTCCTCTCCCATTTTTTCAGAAGTTTTCTTCCCTTTCTTGGGAGCTTTAGGTTAGGTTAGATTAGGTTTTCTACTTTAATAAATCTTGTAAAGGATTGGTGATTCAATTGCAAGATAAGTATCTTTTCTCTCATTTTCATTGTTTTGTGTTATTTTCATTTTGCTTGATGATGAATGTTTGTTTGGATTTATTGATTGCTATCATGTTCTTCATCATTGAGTAGTTGTTGATGAACCCTAATATGGGTTAGAGTGGGATTGATGCTTGGGATTTTACATTTGACTTGATTGCATGGCAAGTGTTTGATGGAATGTGTCAATGGGGATTTCTAGCAATCTGAGTCCAATTCATATGGCGACACACTAGTGTGTCGGGGATTGGGGTCCGGTGTCTTGTCCAGTCAAGATCCGCTTTGATGTATTGCTAGAAATCACATTCGACCTATTTGGCCATTAGGGCTAGCAGGGGCGTTTTATTGTCATTGACGGGAGAAAGACCGCCTCTGACCTTCGGGCCAATGGGAAATAAAATTGGTGTTTGATCCCCTAGCCACAGCTCACGCCCCTAGTGTTGACATCGAGTCCTCGCGCGTGAGAATGGCTTGGATGAAATGTTGGGAGTTATCATTGTGGCCTTAATGCTCCCGGTTGCGATCGGTGTTAATGTACATGGGAATGCCCACCGTCTGTAACCGGGTAGACCTAGCGTACTGGGCATCGACCGGAATATCGGGCCCATGGGACGCTAGGTACCACCTTTAGGGACAATGTCTCACCCTGGGTCAAGTCGAATGCCAAGTGTCATGAGTGCTCTAGCCTGTGTTAGCGGGGATTCATTTCTTGTCTTTTTATTTCTTTCCTTTATTTCTACACTTCCACCCATATTATCCACGTAGCTCTCATGCAACCTAGGCGAGGCTAGTAGCCAATCAAGCCATCCACCTCCCTGAGTTTGATATGCCTGCACCCTACACTAATCATGCACTTGCGATAAAACGACACCGCGCCAAACCGTAAATGGTGCACCGGTCAAGTTTTTGGCACCGTTGCCGGGGAAGCGTTCGGTTTGATATTAGCTTAGCTTGGGTTCGTTAGACTATGTTTTTTAAAAAAACAAATACAATAACCAAGAAATTTTTTCCCACCGTTATATTATCTTTTTGTTATTCTCTTGTACTATTGACGCTCCTCTCGAGTTTTCTATTTGTGGTGTGCAGATATATATTTTCTTGCAATGTGGAATTCTTGTTCCAATGCTCTAGTGGGAGGAACCGGTTCATTTGAGATGGTTGTTTGTGAGGATTGTGGCATGGCGGGGCACGAAAGATTGGAGTGCATGTTTACTTCCCCTACCCTCACCCCACACCCAAACTCCAACAACACATTCATATACCCCTCCAACTAATTTCCTCAGCCTTATACCCCTCCACCAACACAATAAAATCAATCCTCGTGTCTCTCCTTGAAAGTGCCAAGTTTAACCAAGGCCAAATATTACAAAACTTTATGGTACCAATCACCGAGCCTACACTGAGGAGAGGGGATGAAGGAGAGGATATACCCACTTCCATGGTTGAGACCACCATGCCATTGGCCACCATAGGCACATCTCATGCCGATACCCTATTTTTCCAACACTACCACTTGAATGATGAAGCATTTTTTGATGATGATAGTGAGGATGGGGTGACTTCTCTATGATCTGTGGGAGAGACTTCTCATCTTGATTTGGATACCCCACATGAGTCTTACGAGAGCATCGAGGAGACTACAGAGCTTATGCATACCGACGAGGAGGATGTGCATGAGGACACGGACACCACGACCACATACGAGTGGACCGCTCCATATCCACCTCTACTGTCATCTCTGTTGCTGCTTCTTCCTTGGTCTGTGGTCAACCACGAGGATGTCATTCAGGACATCGGGCAGATGATGGAGCATAAGCATATCGTCGAGGAGGATGTGCAAGAGGGTTTGGATACGATGGTCCACTTCAAGGAGCCCGAGTCACGTCTTCCTCTACCGTTGCTCTCCACTTCTTCTGCGGCTGAGCATCTACTTGAGCATATTGCCCCTATTCAGGGAGATTTTCATACTTACTCTCACTCCACTTATGAGTCTCGCTTTTCACTTCCTATTTCTTTAGACTCACATAATTTTTATACACCATATCTCTCACATGACACTTGATCTACTTCCTTTGAGGTATGCTGTGGTGCGTCACCACCTGGAGAGCCACTTCACGTGGAGAGCGAGGCTTTGGTTGTCGTTAGTACACAGGATAGCGACCCATTCCCAGGGAGTATTCGTCACCCTTTTATTCTTTTCCCATCTTATTTTGACGATTATCCCTGGGATACTTTTATTTTGGGGAAAGATTTTTTGCCATGGACTAATGCACCTCGTCCTTTGCAGGTCACAGGTGAACACCTACTAAGGATGCTTAGAGGTGCACTGCTTGGGTCCGTTGGCACACATGGCACATCGCTTCTGGCAGAGCCACAGAAGGAGCAGTTAGAGAAGCTACCTGCCCCACTCCAGATTCTGGATCCGCCTATGCTCAGGTGTATCCTAATCTAGTAGTGTAAAAATTTACCGCTTTCTAGTTTAGATTAGAATAATCTCGTCTCCTCTCATTAGAGAGGGGAGCATATCTAGGGTTTGCTTTTGCATCATAATAACATATCATGTCGTGCCCTTATATCATTTCACCCCCATCACCCTATCCTTGGTCTTTTGGCACTTTCCTTGGCTCCGTTATCATTTTTCTCCATAAGACCCCTACCATCTCCAAAGGGTGGTGATGCCTGTTTTGCCTATTGTTCACTCTCCCCTTTATCTTTTATACCCCGTATCGGATTTTCATATCTTTTGGGGATAGCTTATACTAGCTTGGGGGAGAGTATCAACCATAGTCATTTTTGTTATTTTTGATGCATCTTCCCCCTCTCGTGAGTGATCTTATTGAATTGAGGGAAATGCAAGATTTAGCCTG
Organism: Scilla litardierei; assembly: GCA_030789695.1. NCBI lineage: Eukaryota > Viridiplantae > Streptophyta > Magnoliopsida > Asparagales > Asparagaceae > Scilla > Scilla litardierei. The sequence continues at coordinate 32,346,843 of CM061137.1, forward strand.
GGGGGTTGCATTTCATGCATGTTTTCCTTTATTTTCTTCCATTTTCCACCTTTTCATGCATCAAAAATTTTTCTTTTCATTTTTATGCATCATTCCCATCATGCATTTTTCTTTCTCCATTTCATTCTCGCTCTTTCTAGAAATGAACCCTCAATGATATTTTGCCACTCATGCTTCACTTTTCGCATTTGAGCACCTTTTTCCATCACGCTATTTCTTTGATTATTCAATGCCCATATATGTGTTTTGCCATCTTTTGGGTTTATTTGCTATATTTCGAGATTGTTGGTTGTGATTGTGTTTAAGGCATGCTTCTAGCTATATATCATATTTTAATATGCCCCTCTATTTGAAGTTCCTAGATTTTCACGGTTCATTTCCAAGAAACGGTTGTTTTACCATCCTACCCCCGTGCTTCTAACTCTTGCATGAAATACTATATGTGTACTCTTATTGCATGTGTTAGCTACCTTTCAACGGGATTAGGATAACCACACCCTTGTCCCGTGCTTTAATTCATGAGGATTTTCTTACAAGCTTGGATTTCTCAAAAGTTCTCTTTTGTTTTACTTTGTACATTCCCCCTCGTTGTGCATCGTTCTCCCATTTGGGGGAGTGCACACTTTTGTACATATTTTTTGCATAATGGTCTTTCAGGGTCTTCATAACCCGACACCCTAAAGCCATCTAGCTTGGGATGCGTAGGCCGCCCCTGCATTCCATTGCAATTCCGCAAGTTTGCAAGACAAAAATATTAAAACCAAAAACAACAAAAACAAACCAAAAAACCAAAAATATGTATATATGCCACATTCTCCCCTTTTCCTTCGCTATCCACATTTCCTATATTTGAGAGCGCCATTGTATATAGGGAAGGCGAGAGTTTGTACAAAGTGATCTTTCCACATCTTCTCCATCTCCTTTTGAAAATACAAGCAAGGCAAGAGAGTGTTTCGAAAATCGAAAACGACAAGTCTGTGTGTGGTGATTTCTTACATCCTAGAGATCGATAGTTATTCACATGATTCATATCTATTCTTTCTTACTTCTTCATGCATGTATGGGTATCTCGTATTCACTGCTTGGATTATGAATTTTGAGCTTCCTCATATTTGGGCATATTATCTACTATAACATGCTATGATAGCTATGCCTTGGCCAATGTCACGCCTCTATCTCTTTTGTGCTCTATTGATATGAACCCATGATGCTATATCATGAGATTGAATTCTTGATTTAGATTGTGATATGCTATACCCTTGTGCTTAATTGTGTTGGTGATTATATTTGTGGTTTGGAGAGGGTGATCTAGGACTCTTCGCTTTCCTTTCTTGCTCTCGCACCCGAACTTCATTCCAACTCGTCTTCCTCGGGCCGAGGAAGAGTTTATCTTGGGGGCTTGACGTGTGTTCATAATTCACCTTGTGCACACGCTCTTTATCATGTTTTCATATGCATTTCATCTCATTCCATGTTGTATATATCACATTTTGGTTCATATTGACTATTGGGTGGATTGCTTGTATTTCAGGCAAATATCGGCATTTCGGAATCTTCTGGAGTCAACCTTGCATGTCGGGACCAAAGCACGCGTATACGACAAAGATCCAATGGCCAAAGAGAAGGATTTGAAGATTTGGAGCTTCAACCGATCGGGTGGACAGACCCACCCGATCGGTTCATGCACATATATCCGACCCGGACAAAAGCTGAAGTGAAAAGTAGTTCACCCGATCGGTTCAGCGATTGGGTGAATCCACAGAACTCTATGTCTTTTTGGGCTTAATTCCAACCGATCGGGTGACATTTCACCCGATCGGTTCATCTGTAGCCGCATTTCTCAAATTGACGAACCGTCGGCGCCACCCGCTTAGCTCACAGACCGGTTGAAGCTTCTGAAGCCCGATGATGCCAAAGCCACCCGATCGGTTGACTTCTCTACCGATCGGGTCATCTCTCTGGGTCATTTTGGGGAAGAACTCACCCGACCGGTTGACACTTCAACCGATCAGGTGGCCTTTTCTTCCCCTTTCGCGCACTGCTGCTCATTCATTGAAGATCTACAATTATTCCAGAGGGATTTTGGGTGATCTCTTATTTTTCTAGCGTCGGCATCGTCGTTAGCTTTCCAACGATAGGTTACACGCCCAAATTCGATTTTCCTACATTTTCTGGAATTTTCTGAGCGCAGCTAGGTGCTGAAATTGGAAGATGTCTGGATTTGCATTTCACCCGATTGGTTGAGAGTCCGGGTGACCGATCGGTTGAGCCATTTTCAGCAGCTGAGTCTCTGTTTATTTCCACCCGATCGGTTGATACTTCAACCGATCGGGTGGGGCTGTTTTGGCAGTTTTAGTGTGTTTTTGGTCCCGAACTGTTAAGGGTTTGTGGGACTTGTTTATATGAGATTGTGCACGACTTGTGGAGTCTCCTCTCCCATTTTTTCAGAAGTTTTCTTCCCTTTCTTGGGAGCTTTAGGTTAGGTTAGATTAGGTTTTCTACTTTAATAAATCTTGTAAAGGATTGGTGATTCAATTGCAAGATAAGTATCTTTTCTCTCATTTTCATTGTTTTGTGTTATTTTCATTTTGCTTGATGATGAATGTTTGTTTGGATTTATTGATTGCTATCATGTTCTTCATCATTGAGTAGTTGTTGATGAACCCTAATATGGGTTAGAGTGGGATTGATGCTTGGGATTTTACATTTGACTTGATTGCATGGCAAGTGTTTGATGGAATGTGTCAATGGGGATTTCTAGCAATCTGAGTCCAATTCATATGGCGACACACTAGTGTGTCGGGGATTGGGGTCCGGTGTCTTGTCCAGTCAAGATCCGCTTTGATGTATTGCTAGAAATCACATTCGACCTATTTGGCCATTAGGGCTAGCAGGGGCGTTTTATTGTCATTGACGGGAGAAAGACCGCCTCTGACCTTCGGGCCACGGGGAAATAAACCTGGTGTTTGATCCCCTAGCCACAGCTCACGCCCTTAGCGTTGACATCGAGTCCTCGCACGTGGGAACGGCTTGGATGAAATGTTGGGAGTTATCATTGTGGCCTCAATGCTGCCGGTTGCGGTCGGTGTTAATGGACATGTGAATGCCCACCATCCGGAACTGGGTAGACCTAGCATACTGGGCATCGACCAGAATATCTGGCCCATGGAACGCTAGGTACCCCCTTTAGGGGCAATGTCTCACCCTGGGTCAAGTAAAATGCCAAGTGTTATGAGTGCTCTAGCCCGTGTTAGCAGGGATTCTTTTCTTGTCTTTTTATTTCTTTCCTTTATTTCTACACTTCCACCCATATTATCCGTGTAGCTCTCATGCAACCTATGCGAGGATAGTAGCCACTCAAGCCATCCACCTTCATGAGTTTGATATACCCGCACACTACACTAACCGTGCACTTACGGTAAAACGACACCGCGTCTAAACCGTAAACGGGGCACTGGTCATAGACGTTTAATTTATAGTTAACTCTCGATTCCCACAATCAACCAATCAATCAATCATGACAACCCCCGACCACACGCTCTCCTCTTTCCATATAAAGCTAAGCGTTAAACGATCACCTCCCTGAGTTCGACAATCTTTCTATACTATAGCACACCGTGCACTTGCGGTGTTCTCGTTCGTGCATCGCAGGCGAGGAACATGGATCATATTTCGAGATGAGAGTCAACGTGACACATTTGATACCCTAGCTCGACAGACCATCATTCCTACCAAATTCCCAAGCGTCCTGCTAGCTCTTGATTCTTTAGGGCACGTCGAGGGTGTCCAGACCCTATTTTCCAACATTAGGTGGGGTGATAGTCTGGCATACGAGACCCACACATATTGGAGACTCACCTGAGAGTTTCTCAGTTCACTCAGGCACCAACATTCACGGTTTTCATTTTGCCTGATGAACATGGATTACTCCATGTCCATCGACTCCATGAACACTCTTTTCCATTGGCACACAGCCATAATCCGAAACTCCATTAAGCACAATAGCCCCTTCCCTGATGAGTATGATCATGATGCTTTATGGGAGTAGATTACTGGCCTTACTGATGCGTCCGAAACTTAACCCTAGAGCAACCTAGTCATGGCACGAATTACACGGAGATAAATCCCCGATAACGACGCCATAAACTTGATGCGTCCGGAACTAACTCCGAAACGATGTCATTTATCGCAAGCGCACTGTATAGTGACAAGCGGGTATCGAACATGGGAAAGCGTTGCTATACTACCTATCTACTCCTAGGTTGAGTTAGACTTGCGGGATTATTGGTGGATGTGGAATATGGAATGTTGTAATGGTGATGGATTCGAAGGTCGTATCACTCGATATCGCAAACAATGGATTCCACACAATATCAAAGAATAAAATATAAAAAGACTAAGGCCTTAGGACTCACCACTAGGATCGTCGGATGTCGACGCTAAGCTAGGACTCTTACGTTGCATTGGTTTTATTGGAGATTGTAGCATCTATAAAGTGAATTCATGCGTATGTGCATCATGAATCTAACATATCGCATTAACCCCACTCTCACGATAGGCGCATACGATAGTTAAGGATCTACAAAGTTCTCACCACTCTCATGGTTCGAACGCTCTCAACTCGTACCACTCTTGTGGGTTAGAGCTTCGATGTATTTTGATGGCTCTTATTGACGCAATGACGGTAGCCGTCAATTAGTGATATAGTTCGTCGGTGGATCCCATCAAGGCATGAGCCGGGCATGGTCACTGCCTCGGTTGGATCTACTAACTCCCTAATTAAATCCATAGGATACTCCTTAAGCTAATCGATTCCATCGACCGTGGGCACGATCTCAGTATGAGTTCTCCTAGGGAATTTGCTAGATCAACCAAAATACAACCCCTTTTATACCCAACACATCATAAAAATCCTATCTTTACATCTAAATCCTAAAATCCTAGAGCTAATCCATTAGCCCTAGATTGAACTACGCATGCATCATAGGAAAAGCAATAGAAGATTCGATAATAGCAAGAGAATTCATCATAGCATGCATCAAAGAGGTATTCAATAAGAAATAACAAAGAAATAACAAATAGAATTAAAGAGACCAAAGTACTTACCTTGATACAAAGGAGGGGCCTATGGCGTAGCCTAACTCTCAAAAGATCGTCTTCCAAAACTTCATAGATCTAACTAAAAAACTTTCCTAAAATCCTCCCCTAATGACAGCTACCATTCTAATATCTCCCTCCTCCAAAAAAACCCATGCCAAACCGCCTCCAAAACCCTCTCCAAGTCGTCCCCAAAGCAGGATCCGGACGCAACTTAAAATTTGGGCCCACGGCAACTCGGTCCGAGTAGGTAGCTGCTCGGTCGAGTCGTCAGAAAATATGAATCCCTTGTCCAAAACCATGCTCTGCCTGCTCAGACTGAGTAGGGCATGCTCGATTGAGTAGGGAGCTGCTCGGTCGAGTAGGTGGCTGCTCGGTCGAGTCGTCAGAAGTCTAAATTCATTGCCCAAAACGTCGTTCTGCCTGCTCGGACCAAGTAGGGTCTGCTCGGTCGAGTTGTCACTCTTCTCAGTCAAGTATGTAGCTGCTCTGTCGAGTAGGCGGCTGTTCGGTCGAGTTATCACTCTGCTCAGTCTAGTAGGGTCCTGCTCGGTCGAGTAAGTGGTCAAAAACAGATTTCAGCACTGCAGCATTAGCTTGCAAAAATTTTCCAGAGCTCATCCGACCTCTGATTAGTGCTTCTTGGTGGCGTTGGAACTGTTATGAAGTCTACTATTTAGGTAAAATATTAGAAAAATACTGAAAAAATCTCAGGTGATAGAAGATTTGAAAAGAGTGCACGGCTATCCTGTTTCCAGCACTTTGGGTCGCTCGATTCCTTCGCCGCATCATAGCTCGATCGAGCGACCTGGAATCCATGAGTCATGGTATTATAGAACCATTCTTTCTTCATTCTCCTCTTCTTCGCTCCTTCTATCTTGCCCCTTCCTTGCTCCCTGGTAGCTTTAAGTCACCGAACGCGACGCATCAGGAGTTTCGGTGTTGAAGCATGCGCTCTTTCATGCAATATACTCAAAATCACTCGATATTCCGTGAAATACGACCAACCGCTCTTAAAGTACAATATTTCCAATTATGAGCATAAAAGCATATGAAATGTGTAATTAAGCAATCATTCTGACGTGTAATCATATAGATAAAATGTGGAATATAATGACACATCACTGACCCCCTTTCCTATCACCAGGGAGAAGGCCTCATCCATTAACCATCACTGCCTTCGTCTGGTGAACTGTATCATCACCAATTTCATTTTCTATAGGTAGGATACATGCCAGGTCTCCCAGAATGAGCTCTTTTCTTGTGGACCATGACACATCCCTGCACTGTTCACGCGGACGTCACATCTTCACCTCGCATCCTTTTCCATGCCGGTTCTTGGCTGGGTCATCGTCTCTTTCACACCCTCAGTAGCCTCGCTGCTAAGATCTGTTGTGAAGGGTTTATCACGATCATTGCTAAGCTCCCTCTAATTTCTCTTCAAATCCCCGATGATATGATCCATGTACCTGGCCCCACATCACTTGACATCTTCGTCTTGATGAATATGCACATGATCAAATCAATCACTGGCAAGATATTTGTTTAGCTTCATGGGCCTCACCACACCCCATATACCACATTTCTTAGCCCCGATTGCTTTCGTATTGAGCGGGACGTAAAGTGGGCATTCCCACCTGACCCAGCTTATGTCCCTACTGTACAGGCACAACCCATCCCTACTCAGGACCCATTTATTCCTGTTGTTGCACATGGATGCCCACCACCACTGTTGAGTATGGACTCCCCGGATTTGGTGTTGGATGATGAGCAAACATAAATATATCATGAACTAACAATTTATGAGCGCAGTTATGGAGATCGTCGCCAAATTCATGTGAACATCCAAAGCGACGTCTCAAGACTTCTCAAAGCGCGTGATCGCATTCCAAAGCGACGTCTCAAGACTTCTCAAAGCGCGTGATCGCATGCCTAAAGCTTCGTTGAAGCTTTTGTACCTTCTTTGAAGTCGAGAATGAAGATTGAAGTTTTGAAGACGGATCGTTAAGGTTTATTTTATAGTCTTCTTGCTTCGTTTTGTAGAATGATAAGCCTTGAGTAGGACTTATATTATATTCTTCATATCCCTCCTATCTTAGCTCTAGGATCTTAGTAGAAGTCCATTCTAACTTTCCCGAAGCATCGCGCTTCGATTCGAACTTCTTGTGCATGTTAGTTGGTTCAAGAAGAAGAACTGACCGACTAGATGGTGATCTAGTCGGTCGGCAAAGCTTCTTGGACCGACTAGTTTCAGTCAGTCTTTTCTTGCTCAGTACTGTTTACAGTTAGTCGGTCTATGTTGACTCACCGACCGACTAGTTTGTGAACTAGTCGGTCAGTGATGCTTCTTTGACCGACTAGTTGAGCTTTATTGTACTTGCCAATTTTCTCCTGAGCTACTGTTTATCGTTAGTCGGTCTAAGAACGTTTGGCGACCGACTAGTTGATAATCTAGTCGGTCAACATTTGTTCTTGGACCGACTAACTCAATTTGTATTCAGACTATTTGTTTTTGACTCTTAGTCGGTCTAAGTTCACTGACCGACCGACTAGTTGTGAAACTAGTCGGTCAGACAGTCTTCTTGGACCGACTAGATTTCTAGGTCTGAAATTCAATCTGTTCCCTGTTCACCTCTTAGTCGGTTCATGTTGTTTCACCGACCGACTAGTTGATGAACTAGTCGGTCAGTGGTTGTTCTTTGACCGACTAGTCTGCTTCAGATTTAGTTCCGTTGGAGATTTGAAAGCGACGTTTCTTTCTCTCTTTTCCCTTGATCCTTTAAATACCTGGAGGGGTTATTTCATAGGATCTAAGGCTGCTATTTCCAGAGTTCTATTGATTCAAAGAGAAGCTTTCAACTCTCATCTTCAAGCTCTCCCATTCTCAAGAATATCTCCCTCACTCTTATTCCTCAAGAGAGATTCATTGATTGTGAGCCTTCCAAGCCAAGGGCTTGATTCTAGGTCATCCATCTCATCCCTAGGCTTCCATTGCTGGTCATCTTCTTAAAGCTAGGGTTTGGTGACTCTTCCTCCATCAAAATCCTCTTTGCCCTAATTTGGTAAGAAATCTCAAGGCATAGGTATTTTGTTGGTAAGCATTTCATTTCAGTTATATTTGAATTGTATACTCTCGGTTGTGAGAGGTTTTGCGTGATCCCGGGTTGTGGGATTCACGGTCATCGATTGTAGGTCGATTGCACTTGTGAGGTTTTCGCAAGTGGTCATATTGGAAATCTTGGGTTAGAGGTTTTCTAACTCAAGTATCTGGAAGGGATCCGAGTGGTTGGGACGTAGGATCACCGGGTACAAGTCGGGGAGACTTGTGTGGATCCGAACCCATTAAACCGTATTGTTTGCGTTTGCATTATTCTTGTTGATCGTTGTCTATTCCACATTGTTGTTTGTTAATTGCACGATAATTAGGAATAACTCTCCATATTATTTAAAAGTACTATTCACCCCCCCTAGTACATGTGCAGTGGCTTCCTAGGGCACTACAATTGGTATCAGAGCCAAGTTCAAAGCTACACATAGCCAAAGTTGAGAGCTATGACTAACAACGACTACAACGTCTTCAAGAACCGCGATGGAGCTTCTTCAGTTATGGAAGGACTATCCTCAGTCAGGCCTCCACACTTTAACGGTACCAACTATGGGTACTGGAAATGCCGGATGCAAATTTTCCTCCGGAGCGCTTCACTGTGGAGAGCCACCATGACGGAGTATGTCGAGCCTTCCGAAGAAGATTTCGCGAAGTGGACTCCCGCGGAGGTCACCGCGGAAGTAGCCAATGCCAAGGCAATGAATGCCTTGAATTATGCGTTGGAGCCCGAGGACTTCAACAAGATATGCACATGTAAGAGTGCATATCAAATATGGAACCAACTCCTCATTTTGCACGAAGGATCGAGTACGGTAAAAGACTCTAAACTCGTCGTTGCTAACAAAGAATTTGAGTTGTTTCATATGGAGCAGGGTGAAACCATGAAGGAGTACTATGCTCGCTTCGTGGATATATCCAACGACTTGGAAGCTCTTGGGAAAACCTACACCCAAAAGGAGAAATGCTCAAAGATTATCGACGGTCTTCCATCATGTTGGGAAAAGTGTACCTTCGCCATCGAGGAAGGTAATGACATGAATAAATATACCGTCGTACAACTAATGGGTACCTTGTTGTCTTATGAGGTACGCAAGGATAGTAAGATCCGGATGAGGGAAAAGATGAAGGCGTACTTGAAGCAAGACGAGCCAAAGAAAAAGGCAATTGCATTCAAGGCCGCTCCATCTACCGATGATGAAGAATCGGAATACGAATTGGACATGGAATCCATTGCCCGTATGGCAAGGAAGTTCGATCGATTCTTCTGAAAAGGTAAATTTTTGAGTAAATCTAACGTTATTTCGACTAATGCTTCTACTCCCGTGTGTTATAAATGCAACAAGCCAGGACACATCAAACCGGATTGTCCTCTCTACAAACACAAGGAGAAGGGGAAGGCATCTAAGTACGACAAGTCGAGAAAGCACAAGAAAGGGCTTGTTGGCACATTCACCGACTCCGAAGAGGATTCCTCAAGTGGAGAGTCGGATGATGGAAAAGTGGAGAAAGCAAAAATTTTCTTCAAGGCCAACGAGTATGATCAAAAGTCCTCATTCGATGAAAGCGAGGATGAAAGCGAGGATGGTAGCGAGGATGAAAGCTGAGAACCTACTATTGATGAAATGAGGTTAGCAAACCAAGAAATTTGGTCTAAATTTACTAAATTAGTAGATAGATATAATAAGACCAAAGATGAACTTGTTAGCCTCCAAACCTCTCCTAAGTCTACCATCACCAACAATGACACCATTGTTGAGACACTCGCCAATGAGAAAGCAAGTTTGCTTACTCATAATGGCTTGTTGAGAAATGAGGTGAAGTCTCTCAAATCTCAACTTGAGCATGTTCTTGTTGAGGATTCGGATGAACATGTGATAGCGGATTTGACGTCTCAAAACTCAACTTTGAGTATTGAGAATAAGAATCTCAAATCACGTGTTTATGCACTCACATCGCAAGTATCCACTTTGGATGCTTCTTTGCATTCTCTCAAAGGGAAGTATGAGTGCACGTTAGGCCGTATCAATGATTTCAATAAAGGTAAGGGCCATTTGGATAATATCCTAAATGACTTACTTCCGGCCAAACACCACATTGGCTTGGGGTATAAGATGGGAGACTCATCCAAATCGCCTACCACCTTTGTTAGGCCGACATCCGATGCCTCGACGAGTGGGAGCAAACACCCCATTGGTAGTTCTCCTACCAATAGTGCTTCCACTTCGTACACACCCCCGATTGGAAAGAAACCCACTTTGGGTAGACCTCCAAAGAGGGGTCATGCATTTTTGTACTCACATGCTATGCCACGTAGGAACACACATCCTACTCCACCGGTGCATGCAAATAATGATTTTTATGCTCCGCACCTACGAGCACGTGCAAACACTCATATGAGACACCCACATGCACGTAATCATGCTCATGCACATCCTAATGCTTATGTTCACACATCTAATCCACATGTGAATGCCTTCTCTCATAATCATCCTCATGCATACACACCCCATGCTTATCCACGTATGTATGCTACACCACATCATGGATCTCATGCTCATTATAATGCTATTGCAAGATCTCATGCTCCTAGGCCACATGCACCACATAGAAATCAACCTTTTGTGCATGCAACCACTAGGAAGAGGATTCCCAAAATTTACACTATTTGGGGTCCCAAGAACACTAGCAATCATAATATGAATGTTTATGTGCAATCCTATATTAATGATGTTATTTTGAATGATGATTATGTTGGAAAGTCAAGTTCCTCTTGGACTTGGTTTCCGAAGGGTTAGTTCCTTTAACTCTTCAATGCTTGGTACCATGAGTTTATGATCATGTTATGGGTACCAAGGCATTTGATTATAAAATTGATTTTGATTACATTAACTCATGGGTTACAATTATTTTAATTTCGTATTTCAAATTTATTGTCTAACCCATTGGATCCAAAAGGGTTTTTGGATACCAAAATGAAGTTTTCTAGGTTCAATCCACCGTGGGATACCAACCCTACCAACTCCTCGATTTGTGAAGACTTTCATTCAAACGGAGTTGATGGTGCTTAGGTAATGCACCAATGTAGGGGGAGCTTAATGTTGTAAGTATGATATTACATTTGGTATCCATGAGGGTTGAATGCATGCTTGGTTAGAATCTATTTCTTTACATTGGTATCATTTTGTTTCTCCTAGCATGATAGAATTGTGAATGCCATAAATGCTTTGAAATTCATATCTATTTTTGGCATGACATGTTTTAAAAGTTATTATGATGATTTTCGTATTACTTTTATCACCTTGTCACTTCTCATCGCACACTTCACTTAGTTTTGATGTGCTTTTACTTTATGTTCATTTTCGATCGATATTGTGACATTTGATATTCTATGATGTGCACCACTCTTCTGATGGTTCATTCCTTTGTGCACATTTTATGTATGTCTCTGATATTGATTTCTTCGCTCGACGATTTATTTTGATTCAATAGCTTTAGTTGTATGAAAACATAGAATTGTTTTCCATGCACTAAAATAGCTATAAATGTTGATATTGGAGAGTAAATTCATTTCATCAATAAGTGAATTTACATTTGATATTTTGATGATTTAAGTTTTCGATTTTCGACTATGGTCTCATTGACACGCTTTGATTTTATTCGAATTTTATTTTGGTGTCATATGAAACGTGGTCGTATTCTTAGACTCCCATGCTTAATGAATCATTTGGCCATGATTTATTGTTATTGGCTTCCTCCCGCTCTTTTTGGATTATGCCAAAGGGGGAGAGATATAATAATGGCATGTGCTAAATGATAATTTACCATGAATCTAATTTGATATGTTAGATTCAGGGGGAGTTAAGAATATAAAAATGGATTTCAAATCCTAAATTTCAAATATTGGATTTGAATTTTTACTTTCCTCGTCTACTTGATGTATGTGCTTATTATTTCATATGGAACTAATGTGTCATCAATGCAGGGGGAGTAAGTATATTCCATTTAGTTCATTATTTTTTATTATTATTTATATTGGTTTTTCATCACCAAAAAGGGGGAGAATGTTGAGTATTGGACTCCCTGGATTTGGTGTTGGATGATGAGCAAACATAAATATATCATGAACTAACAATTTGTGAGCGCAGTTATGGAGATCGTCGCCAAATTCATGTGAACATCCAAAGCGACGTCTCAAGACTTCTCAAAGCACGTGATCGCATTCCAAAGCGACGTCTCAAGACTTCTCAAAGCGCGTGATCGCATGCCTAAAGCTTCGTTGAAGCTTTTGTACCTTCTTTGAAGTCGAGAATGAAGATTGAAGTTTTGAAGACGGATCGTTAAGGTTTATTTTATAGTCTTCTTACTTCGTTTTGTAGAATGTTAAGCCTTGAGTAGGACTTACATTATATTCTTCATATCGCTCCTATCTTAGCTCTAGGATCTTAGTAGAAGTCCATTCTAACTTTCCCGAAGCATCGCGCTTCGATTCGGACTTCTTGTGCATGTTAGTTGGTTCAAGAAGAAGAACTGACCGACTAGATGGTGATCTAGTTGGTCGGCAAAGCTTCTTGGACCGACTAATTTCAGTCAGTCTTTTCTTGCTCAGTACTGTTTACAGTTAGTCGGTCTACGTTGACTCACCGACCGACTAGTTTGTGAACTAGTTGGTCAGTGATGCTTCTTTGACCGACTAGTTGAGCTTTACTGTACTTGCCAATTTTCTCCTGAGCTACTGTTTATCGTTAGTCGGTCTAAGAACATTTGGCGACCGACTAGTTGATGATCTAGTCGGTCAACATTTGTTCTTGGACCGACTAACTCAATTTGTATTCAGACTATTTGTTTTTGACTCTTAGTCGGTCTAAGTTCACTGACCGACCGACTAGTTGTGAAACTAGTCGGTCAGACAGTCTTCTTGGACCGACTAGATTTCTAGGTCTGAAATTCAATCTGTTCACTGTTCACCTCTTAGTCGGTTCATGTTGTTTCACCGACCGACTAGTTGATGAACTAGTCGGTCAGTGGTTGTTCTTTGACCGACTAGTCTGCTTCAGATTTAGTTCCGTTGGAGATTTGAAAGCGACGTTTCTTTCTCTCTTTTCCCTTGATCCTTTAAATACCTGGAGGGGTTATTTCATAGGATCTAAGGCTGCTATTTCCAGAGTTTTATTGATTCAAAGAGAAGCTTTCAACTCTCATCTTCAAGCTCTCCCATTCTCAAGAATCTCTCCCTCACTCTTATTCCTCAAGAGAGATTCATTGATTGTGAGCCTTCCAAGCTAAGGGCTTGACTCTAGGTCATCCATCTCATCCCTAGGCTTCCATTGCTGGTCATCTTCTTGAAGCTAGGGTTTGGTGACTCTTCCTCCATCAAAATCCTCTTTGCCCTAATTTGGTAAGAAATCTCAAGGCATAGGTATTTTGTTGGTAAGCATTTCATTTCAGTTATATTTGAATTGTATACTCTCGGTTGTGAGAGGTTTTGCGTGATCCCGGGTTGTGGGATTCACGGTCATCGATTGTAGGTCGATTGCACTTGTGAGGTTTTCACAAGTGGTCATATTGGAAATCTTGGGTTAGAGGTTTTCTAACTCAAGTATCTGGAAGGGATCCGGGTGGTTGGGACGTAGGATCACCGGGTACAAGTCAGGGAGACTTGGGTGGATCCGAACCCATTAAACCGTATTGTTGCGTTTGCATTTATTCTTGTTGATCGTTGTCTATTCCGCATTGTTGTTTGTTAATTGCACGATAATTAGGAATAACTCTCCCTATTATTTAAAAGTACTATTCACCGCCCCTCTAGTACATGTGCAGTGGCTTCCTAGGGCACTACAACCACCACCACCCACCCACCCCTACATCATACCACACGGAGACATCGTCAGTCTGACGATGGTTTTGCCCTTTTTGGTCCTCCTCCTCCACATCCCTCCCTAGAGGAGCGTATTGCACTTGCAGAGGAGAGTATTCATCAGGTTAAGTCCTCCATAGACGGCGTTAGGCCCACACTGGATAGCATGCATGCGAAGTTTGCCGCCGTCTATATTTGGCACTTTTCCTTAGGGCCACTACCCCGAGCCTAAACCATGTCTCCTACTCATGCCACCACCACCATCACTACCAGGTAGTGGCCCCTCCTCTTGACCCTAGCATCCATTCTACCCCCATTACATATATCCTTCATTCACACTTTTCAATCACTTTCAGTAGTTATTTTTGTTTTAGCCCGAGGGAGTTTTGACACCACCTCTTGCACCACACATATTTCCTCATGATTTCATTGTTTATTTCGTATTGAGGACAATGCTCGGCTCAGCTTGGGGGGAGGAGCATTCCATGCTTCACATTTTATTTTTCCACCTCCATTTCCACACTTTTCACCCATATGTCTATACTCCATCCCTCTTTCCTTTTTCTTTTTATTTTTCCTTTTCTTTTCATGCATCATATCTTCTTCTTTTTACGCATTAAAAAACACTTTGCATTTGCATCATGCATCATGCATCTCCATGCATTCATGTGTATATATGTGTTTTTGAGAATTTTCTGAGATCGAGATTTTATATGCATGGTTATCTAGGGAATTTCCAAATTCTATCTTTTTACGCTCAATTTCTCGAGATCGATTAGAATATACGTTTAGGATATGTTTTAAGTCTCGGATCTCACTTAATATGCTCGTTATTCTCATGCTCTTAGTCCCTAGGATAAGAGTACTCGAAACCAACCTACGTTGAATTTTTCTTGGGAATCCATTTTATACATGGGTCGAGGAGTTTTTAGTTGAGAATAATAGCATACAATCTTTCAAGACTTGAATAACGACATTTTCACCTAGTACTAAGGAATGAAACTACCTATCCTATTCATGCTTTTGAAAAAAAAAAGAGAGACAAATGTGTATATAGAAAAAGAATAAAATATGCATCGTTCTCCCAGCTATGCTAAGTAGCCGGATCCCCGTGCCTTAGGAAGCATTGGGGCCTCGTGTCGAAAGATTTGGCTTGGGGGAGTGCATATGAATAAGGACTATAGTTGATTTGAGCTAGTAGGTTCGAGGGGTCTCTCTTGGCCTGATGTCCTAAGGTCGTCTGACCTAGGAGCCATCGACACAACGCTCTTTACAAAAACCAATTAGAATAAAAAAGAACTTTTTTTGAAAATAGAAGCATGAATATGAATAGCTAATTCACGAATCAAGGAATGGTGATGTGTTGTGAGGGCCACTTCCTCGATAGACACATAGGCCATTATCTGATACTAATCCTTCTCTCCGATCCTTTGCAAAAATTTGATCTCCATTCATTTGCCTTGGGGGGATAGCGGAAATATTCTAGGACTTGAGCATGACAATGATTGGGTATATTACTTGATGATTTGTGCTAGAACACTCTTATTTGATTATGTTTTAGTCAATGGAAAGGAATTGACGGGTTTATAGTTCTCATGAATCTAAAATTTTCATCCATCCATGTATATATGCTCGGTGTTGTGAAATTATTGAAACAATGCCATCATTTGTGTGCTTGCTTGAATGCCTCCAATCTTTTCTCTTTCGTGTCTTCCTTGAGGAGAAGGAAGAGTTTAGCCTGGGGGATTTTGATGAGTGTTCATTATGTATATATTTTATGCTCTATCCATATGCATATCACACCATTTTATCGCCCGTTCCACACCATTTCCCCCATTTTGGTCCCTTTTTACTTTTGGGTTTCTTGTGCACACTACAGGTGTAGATGAATGATTTTGGGACACTAGATCGGAGGTGAAAGCGATTGAGCAAAGCGAGAAGCGAACGTGAGCCAAAAAAATCCAAAGAAGGAGATGAGGAAAAAGTGCAACACGCGACCGTGTGGCTGATCCACACGGTCGCGTCCCCAGGACACCCCCAAGCTGCCAAAAGCCCATCGATATGGTTGCGTCACGAATGAAACTTTCACGTTATCCCTGAGCCAAAAAGAAGAAAAAGTGTCATTGATGTGGTCGCTTAGGTAGGCGATGTGACCGCATCGCACAGAGGAACTAATGTCTCTAAACGGTGACCCACGTGACCATTTAGATGAAGATTTTGAAGAAGCTGGACACGATACGACGTGGTCATGTAGATTTCCACACGATCGGGTCGATATCAAACAGAGCTACAGCTGTTCGACTTTGCGGATGACGCGGCCGCGTCGATTCCGACATGACTATGTCGATAGAGATTTATAAGGGTTTCTGTGTACCGTCAATGGGCATTTTTGGAATCTTTTGGGAATTTTTGTGGGGAATATATATTAGTCTTCTTCCTCTGAGATAGGACACCTTTTACAATACTTTTTCAGGGGTTTCCAGGGAATTATCAGGTGTAATCTTTCAATTATTCTCTGCAACTTTCCATTTTTCTTTTTCTTCTTTTGGATTTTTGTTCTCAATTTTGCAATAAAATTTGTTTCTCTTATTTCTCTTCATTGTGGATTATTTGATTGTCAGGCTCTATTCCATCTACATTTCTATGGTGATTCAATTGATGATTTTTTTTGCTTTTTTATCAATGGATCGTGATTAATTGCCCATCTAGGGCCATGGGTTGAGTCCTTTTGGATTTGGCCATGGATTGATATGAATTAATTGGTGGTCGTATAATTGGATATTATGGGTAAGCTAGGATGATTATTATTGATGCACATTTATTTCCCCCCGTGTGGATAAATAGATTAGTCGATAGCGGGAGCTACTGCTAATCTAGGGTTTTTGATCCCTACATTAATCCATACTATCCATGTCGCCAACAGGAGTTGGTCATAGATTAGAGCCCTCCTAGCATAGATCTGAATCCTATCCACGGGAGTGACGTTGAGGAAGACTGAGGACATTTTTCGGGCGTAATGCACCTATCGCATGTTGATGACCAATGGGAGTTGGCTTTGGCATGGGGTAGGTAAACCTACCATGGCATCACAGAAGTGGGGGATATGGATAACATAAAGAAATATTCTATTATTGCATCACGAAATTTGGGGGTAGGAGAATGCCCTGAGGTTAGACAACCTCTCCATATCCCATGAATTCATCAACAAAACAACCTAATTCAATCCTAGTCTAAATCTAATAGCAGTGATACCTCTACACTGGAGCCTTTACATATTGATATTTTCCATTAGCATTCATTACTTAGTCTCACATTTTGATCACGTGGTTAATTAACTTTGAATCAAACCAGTACTCAGCAACTGCCTCCCAGTGGACCGTATAACGCTACAACTACATCATACGCTTGCGACTATAAATTTCGAGGACAACACCCAAGTTGAAGTTCTTATGTATGTGATGTAGTTATAGGGAACTTGATCCCATGATGATGAAACTTGAAGATCTTTGACGATCAAGAAGTTGCCCAAAACAAAGGATAGAAATTTGAAGAACTTGGCCAAAAAGAAGACGAGTTTTCTTAAAGCTTTTGAGCAAAGAAACACTTTTCTTTTGCAAACAGATGGGTTTTCTTGATGTATGAAAACTAAGAAAAACTCATTTATTTATAGGGAAAAAATCGGATCAATACTATTTGCTAAAATGCCCCTCCAACGGTCAAAAATAGCAAGTTAAAGTTTTCCTGTTATCAGCCCAACAGCTAGTACTAGTCGACTACAATTCATCCACTAGTCCACTAGCAGTGCACTAGTCGACCACCTGGTGAACTATAGTTGACTAGTTTGACATAGTGAGAAAAGAATAAAGCTCTCTGTATTTAGTGGTCAACCACAGTTGTTGAACTAGTCGACCACTGTATTACCACTAGTCGACTAGTCTCTTAACTCTGCTCGATTAGTTTTCTGACATTGGCCAAACCTAGTTCTGTTTCAGTAACTAGTCGAGTGGTGTATCAGTCTAGTTGACTAGTTTGCCTGAAATTATAAACATGACCTATAAACACTTAGAAATTATTTAAAAATGATGTTAAAACATTTTGTATCTATTCTTAAGTGTGAGTGAGCTTTAACTAAGGCTTTAAGATGCTAAGATAAGGAAAATAAAAGTTACATAAAAAATAAATATTACATTGAAGTCCTTTGATGTATATGTGGCACTTTGAGCTTCTTGTATTTCTTCCTTTGATTCTTAACATTGTTGAACTCACTTTAGCTTTGAATACTCATTGATTAGCTTGAAACTCATATGCATGCACTTATAGCTTGTTAGATGTCATGTTTGCTCATCATTAAAACTACATGTGACGACTTAATATCCTAAAAAATAGATCTTACATGTTAGGATCTTTAATCTATTGTTTATGAGAATTACTGGTGTGTTGAGAGGGGAGAAGAGGATCCCTTTATATAGTTTGGGATCCTCCAAATCCAAGTTGCTTTCAGAATTCAAGTTGAAACCCAACTCTGTCCCTAAACATGCAAATAGAAGAAGGCTAGTTCATGAACTCTTTTAATCCCAATTGGATTCAAGATTTGAATCCTATTAATATCCTAAAACACGGAGGGATTTAAAAAAGTAAAACTACTAGAAATCCTACAACTCTTGGGATTTCATATTAGAGTCAAACCCTTTGAATTTGAGGGTGGAAGGGGTTTTGATGTAGGAGGATAAGGTGAATGAGGATGTGAGGATGGGAGGAGGAGGAGGAGGAGGTAGCGTATTTGTTTAGCTAATTGAGAAAAAGGAAGAGAATGATTAGGAGATAATGGTAGAGGTAATCACTGGGAGGTAGGATGTGATGAGTAGGTGTTGGAAGAGAAGGATGCAGAGGGAGTGGGGGTGGCAGTTAAGGAGGAGGAAGAGAATACAGATATGGAGGAAGAGGGGGTGACGAGGAGTTCGAATGGGGGAGAAGGTGGAGCGGTGGGGGGTTTGGATAGCGGATGAAGAGATGAAGGAGGATGTGAGGAGTGAGAGATGGAGTGGGTAGAGGGGGCGGCAGGTAACCAAAAACTTGACTCGTCTCGAAATGTGCGATCGCTATTCCCAAGTATAGGAGATCGATCAAGTAGTAAACCTGAAGAGTCAGGTATCGAATCCACAGGACAGTGGACCTGTAAACCAAAAGAATCAGTTTCTAAAGATCAATAAAATGCTAAAAAAACTACCACCTTTCGAAGGTGAGATAATTGTGATGATGGTTTTAAGTAAACGAGAAATTAATACTAAAACAAGTACGGAGAGTCGTTATAAGGAACCAATAAGAGGAGCATGTGTCGGTTGTGATTTCGTTAAGGGTTTTGTAATCAATGATTCTGAATATCTTTTCTATAACTCAACTTCTCATCTGGATAGGGCATAAGAACGTTGGAAAGTATGGCGATAAAGCGCGTAAACAAAAGTACCAAAAAGTAATCACGTATAATGTCGATATCATATAGAAAATACGCACAAGTGCCCTCTCGAGTCACGATACGACCTCTTGGATCGCATCACGAATAAGTCTTACTCAAATCATATTCAATTAAGCATGCACACATCTCTGATTAACATACTCAATTAGATTATACGTAGAAATCGATGAAATACGTGATTATAACATGCATATATGACAAAAAGACAACAAAATCAACAATCACATAGCCCTAACTACATCACAACCAATACATGAAGGCACTAACCACACATGGAGAGAAGAAAACTCAGTTTCATTAGCAAATACATGATCAAAAGGTCAAAATACATGCTAAATATGTGAAATAAAAGATATAAGTTGAGATTTCTATCACCAAAACGCCTCAAAAATCCTTGAAATTCCTTCTGTAAGAGCCTCTATTCTCTGTCTCCAAAGACCAAGAAAATCTCATGAAAATACGCTCTGTAGCCCCTCCAATACGCTCAAAATACGCTAAAAACAAGTCTAATTATTCTCCGGAATATTGGGGTATTTATAGGGGTGTAAGCCCGGTTGCGGATGCGAAGTTTTCTCTCAAACCCACTTCAAAAATCACTCGAACCCACAACCCTAGGTCGGCGCATTTCTGGGCCGTTGGATCAAAGCGGGATGGGCTGTGGGCTCGCCACGTGTCAAGCGGATCGGATTTGCGGCTGCTTCGCTCTGCTCTCCAAGTCACCTTCGTCTTCAATCGTGACCGTTGGAGTTTGAAGCAACGGATGGGATGAATCCACGTCGCCCTGTTAAATGCCCACTCCGCTTCGCTTCGTTGGGAGAAATGTCGTCTGTTGGATGAAGGCGCGATCGTCTGAGGAGCAGACGCGTGTCCCATGGATTCCCGCCATCACCTGCTGAAGCGCCAACCTACATCCGACGTGTGGTGATTCATATCCGTCCGATGGAGCGGAGGGTCGTTGCGATCTTGCCACGTGTCCCCAAATACGCACGCCCCGCTCCGCGTCGGTGGGTTGCTTTCATCCGTTTGATCTCGGATCGACGGATCATAATAGGCCGCATCGCCCCTTCGTCTGTGTTGTCGGATGCAGTGGTGAGCAGCCAGGATAGTGACACGTGGCCTGCCTGATGAGCTCATACGCGTATTATCCCCGTATTTCTTCCGCATTTCTCCATTTAATTGGTATTCTGCATTCAAAAATTCATAGTAATTAGCACAGATCTCGGAAAAATACAAATAAATAGTCGTTGAAATCGTGAGATCAAGATCTTCAATGCAAAATACAAAAAGGGCAGAAATACTCAATATATTGTTGTTTTGTGCATAAAATGAGAGTTAGCTCTAATAATTAAGGGTATTCAAAATACGATCATATTAGAGACCACATAAGTACCATATATGCACAAAATGGGGCTAAATGAGGGGCTAAATATGTAATATTTACCATGAATCACACCCTCCAACTAGCGTTTTGCTAGTCTCTAGCAAAAAGAGCGACTAAATCGGATGTTTAGAAAAATATAAAATCCTTCCAATTGTCTAAGGCTTGGTTCAATAGCGCACCTTACTTCATAATATTTACCACGAATATACGCAATTATGAATGAGATCAAATCCATGTCATTTTCTCTAATCCAGTTTAAATACATAACATACAAGCATCGTTTAGCCCATGCCAAAGGTATAACACAACATCAATTCATAATTCTCTAATTTTCAAGGAAGCGGCATTATTTAAAGATCGTCTAATTCATGGGTGTTGATTTTGCCATATTTTTTTCTTTTCAATCTCTTTTTTTTGACTTAGAATGATCCATGTATCGAGCTTTCAGTTAATGACTCCTAGGCCAGACGACGTTCATGTATTAGGCTTAGAAGGGCCCCTCGAACTTAATAACTCGAATCATCTAAGTTTTTATTATCCCTTTTTTGAGTGCACTCCCCATACATCCATCTTTCGACGCGAATCTCCAATGCTTCCTGAGGCACGAAGACCCAGCTACTTGATAAACTCAAGGGAACAATGCACTTTATTCTTTTTCTCATTTTTTCTTCTTTTTTTCTTTCTTTGGCAACTCACTCCCATTCATTAGACTCACATTTCAACACATATGTATGGCCACATTCCTCTTTAAAAAGAAAATTAGTCCTATCAATCATGTCCAGTTTAAATTTGTGCTTCACACCGACTTGCATGAAATTAATTCAAACCATTTCAAGATATTAGTCATGAGATTTGAAATCTTTCATAAGGGGCATTTAATGATTAATTCCATGAAGAGAAAAATAATGATATCCAGCCATAAACAATTTTTAGGATGCCATTAATGCATAACCATACGATAAAGTGACACTTTAAAGGGCTTAGATGATGGTTAGAAAATGAGTGATGGTGATTTATTCTTTTCTCTCTTTTTTAATAAAAAACTACGATAATAAAAAGAAAATCTCCTAACAAAAAGTCTAATACACTCCCCCCAACTTAAAGACAAGCATTGTCCTCAATGTTGAAAAGAGAATACTAGAGTCAAAATTCCTAAGAAAGACGAATTAAAAATGTAAAATAAAAAGAAAAAACTACTACTACTAAGTAAAGGAAAGAACACACCGGTTTAAGTGCCACCCGAAGGTGGATCCGTATGCTCCATGGTTGTATCCTCCTTGGTCCAATGTTCTTGAAAGTGTTTCAGTCGTTACCCATTGACTTTGAACTCGCTCCCATCTTTTTCATTCACCACAATTACCGCTCCGTGTGGAAAAACTTGTTTGACATGAAAAGGGCCCGACCATTTGGAACGTACTTCCCTGGAAATATATGCAATCGTGAGTTACAAAGAAGAACTTTGTCCCCAAGCATGAATTCCTTCCGTAGGATCGTTTTGTCATGCACAACTTTCATTCTTTCCTTCGCTAATTTTGCATTTTCATAGGCTTCCCTACATAGATCTTCAAGCTCCAATATCTGCAATTTACGGGAATCATTCGATGAGTCATCAAGCAAATTTAAAGTTTTAATAGCCCAATAAGATTTATGCTCTAACTCAACGGAGAGATGACAATTTTTTCCATAAACTAAACAGTAAGGGGACATCCCTAAAATAGTCTTGTATGTCGTCATGTAGGCTAATACAGCTTCAGGCAAGCGAAGACTCCAATATTTACGTGTGGGATTCACTGTTTTCTGAAGGATATTCTTGATCTCTCTATTTGCAAGTTCAGTTTGTCAATTCGTTTGGGGGTGGTATGGAGTGAAAACTTTTTGTGTCACCCCAAACTTCTTTATTAAATTTGCAAAGAGCCTATTGCAAAAGTCAGATCCTCCATCACTAATAATGGCCTTTGGCACTCCAAAGCGCGCGAAGATATTCTCTTTCAAGAACTTTAGCATGATGGATGCGTCATTAGACCGGCAAAAAATAGCCACACACATTTAGAAACATAATCAATTGCAACGAGTATGAAAACATAACCAAATGAAGGTGGAAAAAGTCCCATAAAATCAATCCCCCAACAATCAAATAATTCTATCTCTAATATGGAATTTAATAGCAGCATATTTCTTTTTGTGATTCCCCCTAACTGTTGACAACACACACATGATTTACAATAAGCATATGCATCTTTAAACATGGTGGGTGAGAAAAATCCACTTTGTAAAATTTTTGCAACAGTTTTATGAGCAGAAAAATGTCCTCCACATATCCCATCATGGAAAAATTGTAAAACACTACTAATCTCATGATCGGGTATACATCATCTCACAATTTGGTCTCCACAATATTTAAAAAGATATGGATCGTCAAAGTAGAAAGATTTTACCTCATGTTTGAAATGTTTAAAATCAAGAGAAGACCAATGTGATGGAATTCTACCTGTCACCAAATAACTGACTATGTCCGCATACCATGGTAGAATAGAGACGGCGAAAAGTTGCTCATCAGGGAAGGAATCTCTCAACAGTGTATCTGATGACTCTGTGCCTACTGTCAATCTAGAGAGGTGGTCTACAACATGATTCTCCACTCCCTTCTTGTCTCGTATCGCGATGTTGAACTCCTGCAAAAGAAGAATCCAATGTATAAGTCTAGGCTTTGTATCCTTTTTAGATAATAAATCTTTGAGTGCAGAGTGGTCCGTATAGACGACGATAGGCGATTCCAAAATGTAGCTCTTGAACTTGTCCAATGCTAATACCACCGCAAGTAATTCCTTTTCCGTTGTCATGTAATTTCTTTGAGTATCGTTCATGGTCTTACTTGCGTAGTAAATCACATAAGGAACTTTTACTTTCTTTTGCCCAAGAATGTAATCACTCACATCGCACATAATCTCGAAAGGAAGAGTCCAATCTGGAACCTGCAAAATAGGCGATGAGACAAGTAAGGATTTCAGTTTTTCAAAAGAATTTTGACACTCTTGCGTCCAAATAAATTCAGTATTTGAAGTTAATAAATTGCAAAGCGGTCGAGAGATAGCGCTGAAATCCTTTATGAAGCATCTATAAAATCCTGTATGACCCAAGAAGGAACGAATATCTTTGACGCTTTTTGGTGTTGGCAACTTCTCTATAACCTCAACTTTCACCCTGTTCACTTGAATACCTGCTTTAGAAACTAAGTGACCAAGTACCTAACCTTCCGTAGTCATGAAGTTGCACTTTTACCAATTGAGTAGCAAGTTCTTCTCTTTACACCTACACAGAACAAGGGCCAAGTTAGATAAACAATTTTCAAAAGAAGTGCCATACACTGAAAAATCATCCATAAATACTTCTACTTCATATCACTGAATATGCTTAACATGCAACGTTGAAAGGTAGCAGGTGCATTGCATAATCCAAATGACATCCTCCTAAATATGAAATTTCCAAAGGGACAAGTGAAAGTGGTTTTCTTTTGGTCCTCTAGAGCGATCTCTATCTGATAATAACCTGAGTAGCCATCTAGAAAACACTAATATTCATTACCAACCACTCTCTCTAAAATTTGATCCAGGAAAGGCAAAGGAAAGTGGTCTTTTCTTGTTTTTGAATTAAGCTTCCTATAATCAATACACATTCTCCATCCAGTAGTGGTTCGCATAGGTATGAGTTCATTATTTTCATTTTTAACCACAGTTAAACCAGATTTCTTAGGGACAACTTGAGTTGGACTAACCCACTTGCTATCAGAGATTGGATAAATAATTCCAGCATCTAGTAATTTAAGAACCTCACCCTTTACCACTGTTTTAATGTCGGGTTCAACCGACGTTGCATTTCACGCGTGGGTTTTGCTTCATCCTCAAGATATATATGATGTGTACAAGTTAAGGGATTTATACCTTTGATGTCTGCAATGGACCATCCAATGGCCCCTTTTTGTTCCCTAAGTACATTATGCAATGAGTGTTCCTGTTCAAGTGTAAGTTTGGAGGATATTACCACGGGGAAAGTCTCATCTTTTTCCAAGGTAAGCATACTTCAAGTAGTCCGGCAATAGCTTCAGCTCAAGCTTTGGATGCTCCACGTCAGAGGGTAATTGTGGTGGCTGTCCAGCTGGCAATGGTTAAAATCTCGGTGCCCATACTTCCCTTAGTTTTTCATGAGTGCCCTGCACAAAATAAGACTCATTAATTTCATCAAAATTATAAGCAATATATTTAGATTCACATTCATACTCAGCCTCAAAATAGTCTTCGATCAAATTTTCAATAAAACATACCTCTTCAACACTTTCAACACTTGTGGCAACTTACATGATTTAAAGATATTTAATTCTAGCTTCATGTTACCAAACGTTATCTTCAACTGTCCATCCCTACAATTGATTACAACATTGCATTTATCTATGAATGGACGTCCCAAAATGACATGAGTGATGTTACCAGAAGATGGTCCATGTATGTCTAGGATGATGAAATCCACGGGGCAGTAGAACTTGTCCACCTGAACCAAGACATCCTCTACGCAACCTCTTGGAATTTTCATTGATCTGTCTGCTAACTATAGCATCACTGGCGTTGGTTTCAGCTCTCCCAAATCTAGTTGCAAGTAAACAGAGTAAGGCAAAATATTCACACTAGAACCCAAATCAAGCAAAGCATTTCCAAAGCTCTTAGTTCCTATAGTGCATAGAATAGTAGGAGAACCTGGATCTTTATATTTGGGTGGAGCGTTATGTTGAACTGTGGCACTTACCTGTTGCGTGAGAAAGGCTTTCTTTTTCACATTAAGCATCAGTTTCACAGTGCATAGATCCTTTAAACATTTAGCATACGCAGGCATTTGGTTTATCGCATCAAGCAAGGGAATATTAATTTTTACCTGTTTGAAGATGTCCCTAATTTCTGCCTGATACTTATCTTTTGAAGGTGGTGCTAGCCTCTGTGGGAATGAGCTGGAGGTGTATACGGTTCAGGCTCCTTTTCTTTGACCTCCTCTTTTTCTAAGCTTTTCTTCTCCTCTTGCAGCTTTTATGATACAAGCTCATCCTCTTTCTCCTCAACTATTTGTTCATGCCTAGGTGGTTCTGGTTTTTCTATCTCTCTTTCGCTATGCAAAGTAGTCACCGCCTTACATGGTTTTACGTTGTCACCTGAAAAAGAAGATGAATTTATGTTCAGATTTGCAACAAATTGAGCTCGTAAAGTACATTTTTCTACAGATGCAACAATTTTAGAAAAGTTTTGGGTAAGCTGCTGAAACTGCTGCTAAAATTGTTGTTGAAGTTGTTGTTGTTGTTGATTCTGCATCTGCATCATTTGCTGAAGTACAGCTGTAATATCAGTACTCTGCTCCTTCTTCCCTTGATTGCTCGCATGATTTGGATGATGGTAAGAAGCGGTCGTCTGTTGCACCGGCTGTTTTGGTCTCCATCTCAAATTTGGGTGATTCTTCCAAGAAGAGTTGAAAGTGTTCGAATTTACCCCTTGATTGGACACCCAATTCACTTCAGTTTGTGGGTTCCTTATAGTCTCTTTCATAGCAGAGATCGCGGGGCAAACAGACGTGTCATGAGTGGGCTACTCACAAATGGCACAAAACGGTCCAACTTCGACTGCTTTTGCTACTCTCAAGTCTAGGCCTTGTAGCCTCTGTGTCAGAAATGCATCCACATGTGCTCTTATTGCATCGTCTGGCTTCAATGAGTGCATGCCTCCTTTAGATGGTGGAAGTGGCCCTGATCTACAAAACTCTAAAGTAGACTCCCATCTCCTTGCATGCTCCGCTACTCCATGTAATCCCATGCCTCTGTAGGAGTTTTCTGAAAGAATTCGCCGTTGCACATCATCTCCATGTATTGCCTAGTTTGCGGCTGCATGCCATCGTAAAAGAATCCAATAACACGGCCTTTGTCATATCCATGGTGTGGGCAAGCGATCAACATCTCCTTGAATCTCTCCCATGCTTGGTCGTACGTCTCCTTCTCCCTGTGCGAAAAGGACATGATTTTTCGCTTCAAGGCATGGGTCCTCTGCAAAGAAATTTTTTTTTCGAAACTCAGTTTGCAATTGTAACCAAGTAGAGATAGATCTAGGTGTCAAAGAATTAAACCAATGTTTTGCTTTATCTTTCAGAAAGAATGGAAATAATTTAAAGTAAACATAATCAAAGCTAATTTTTCTATCCAACTGTGTCGAGGATACTTCTTCAAAATTTCTGACATGCAAATAACGATTATCATTTTCAATGCCATGGTAAGATGGTAAGAGTTGAATTACACCTGGCTTCAGATTAAAATTATGAGAATCTGCAGGTAGAATTATGCACGAATCAGACACCACCCTAGACGGCATATAAATGTCCAATAAAGGCCGTTCTTGTGCAGGTGGTGTGATATGTATTTCGTCATTATTATTAGCCATGTTTTATGTTCGTACAAATCTATGTGAAGTAGGAGACCTGTGCCACATAAACTAGCCGAAAAAGATGGTTTTTATGTTTTATGTTTTTATATTTTATCTGTTTTTTGTAATGGAAAGCAAATCAAAATCCTAAACTAAAAGATGGAAAGATCTCACCGAATATTTCTCAAGAGAAACTGAAAGTATGGATCACAAATACCGCTGTCCTCGACAACGGCGCCTAAAACTTGACTCGTTTTGAAATATTCGAGCGCTGCTTCCAAGTGTAAGAGATCGATCACCTAGTACACTTGGAGAGTCAGGTATCGAATCCACAGGACAGTCAACCTGTAAACCAAAAGAATCAGTTTATAAAGATCAATAAAACGCTGACAAACTACCACCTTTCGAAGGTGAAATAATTGTGATGATGGTTTTAAGTAAACAAGAAATTAATACTAAAACAAGTACGGAGAGTTGATATAAGGAACCAATAAGAGGAGCATGTGTCAGTTGTGATTTTGTTAAGGGTTTTGTAATCCATGATTTTGAATATCTTTTTTATAACTCAACGTCTCATCTGGCTAGGGCATGAGAATGTCGAAAAGTATGGCGATAAAGCGCGTGAACAAAAGTGCCAAAAAAGTAATCACATATAACGTCAATTTCATAAAGAAAATACGCACAAGTGCCCTCTCGGGTCACGATACGTCCTCTCAGATTGCATCACAAATAAGTCTTACTCAGATCATATTCAATTAAGCATGCACACATCTCAGATTAACATACTCAATTAGATTATACGTAGAAATAGATGAAATACATGATTATAACATGCATATAGGGTGAAAATACAACAAAATCAATGATCACATAGCCCTAAATACATCACAACCAACAAATGAAGGCACTAGCCACACATGGAGAGAAGAAAACTCAGTTTCATTAGCAAATACATGATCAAAAGGTCAAAATACATGCTAAATACATGAAATACAAGGTATAAGTTGAGATTTCTATCACCAAAATTCCTCAAAAAAGCCTTGAAATTCCTTCTACAAGAGCCTCTGTTCTCTGTCTCCAAAGCCCCAGAAATCTCACGAAAATACAATCTGTAGCCCCTCCAATACGCCCAAAATACGCTAAAACAAGTCAGAATACTCTCTGGAATACTGGGGTATTTATAGGGGTGTAAGGTCGGTTGCGGATGCGAAGTTATTGCTCAAACCATCTTCAAAAATCACTCAAACCTGCAACCCTAGGTCGGCGCATTTCTGGGCCATTGGATCAAAGCGGGATGGGTTGTGGGCTCGCCATGTGTCCAGCGGATCGGATCCGTGCCCGCTTCGCTCCGTTCTCCGAGTCACCTTCGTCTTCAATCGTGGCCGTTGGAGTTTGAAGCAACGGATGGGATGAATCCACTTGCCTGTTAAATGCCCGCTCCACTCCGCTTCGTCGGGAGCGATGTCGTCCGTTGGATGAAGGCACGATCGTCTGAGGAGCAGACGCGTGTCCCATGGATTCCTGCCATCGCCCGCTGAAGCACCAATCTGCATCCGATGCAGGGTGAATCATATCCGTCCGATGGAGCCGAGGGTCGTTGTGATATTGCCACTTGTCCCAAATACGCATGCCGCGCTCCGCGTCGGTGGGCTACTTTCATCCGTTTGATCTCGGATCGACGGATCACAATAGGCACATCGCCCCTCCGTTTGTGTCGTCTATGCAGCGGTGAGCGGCCAGGATAGTGCCACGTGGCCCGCCTGATGAGCTCATACGTGTATTATCCCCGTATTTCTCCCGTATTTCTCCATTTAATTGATATTCTGCATTCAAAAATTCATAGTAATTAGCACAGATCTCAGAAAAATACAAATAAATAGTCGTTGGAATTGTGAGATCGATATCTTCACATGAAAAATACAAAAAGGGCAGAAATACTCAATATATTGCTGTTTTGTGCATAAAATGAGAGTTAGCTCTAATAATTAAGGGTATTCAAAATACGATCATATGAGAGACCAAATAAGTACCATATATGCACAAAATGTGGCTAAATGTGGGGCTAAATATGTAGTATTTATCATGAATCAGTAACCCTAACCATTGCTCCAACTTCCTTATCCGTATCTCCCTGCATATCCTCTTTGTCTAAATTGCTGATTCTTCTCCCCCCAAAGAAACATGATAACTTGATATAAAACTCATTAACACGCTAATAGAAACCCAAAAAACCAATACTTATATGTTTAATTAGGTGTTAGCAGAGATGGTTAGTATTTAACCATCTGAGCGAAAAATGTTTAGAGGGATTATTTTCAAGTAAAGTAATCAAATTAAGTGACCAATTGGCAATAGCATAATTTAAAGGACTCTTTTAAAAATACACATACATAGAGGGGATTTATATCTACCAAAACATAAAAAGTAAAATGTGTTGTAAACTTGGTGGCTACGGAACCCGCAGCCCTGTATTTATAGTAATAGGATTACATAATGGGTGGATACACATACACAGATGGGCCTCCAAAATCCCGTTTATAACACTTCCCTTTATCCATCCATTGTTGTAAGCCGTAATAAGCGCTTCAGGGTTCATAGAGCTTATCTGACCATGGGTGTATGGATACTTGTGGATCCTAAGTTTAAGAGTTCTTGCCTCGTTAAAACATTTGCCATGGAAAACCCAGTGGGAAAAACCAATGGCTAAGGGAAAAGAGTACAAGTCTTTGTAACTTCTCCTGATCGATGGATATCATCAGAGGTGGATACTTCTGGATCCAGAGTTGATGTGGTTGCCTCGTTAAAACCTTTGCTATGGAAAACCCAATGGAAAAAACCAATAGCTAAAGGAAAAAGAGTACAACTCAACATTAACTCCCCCTGAAGTGTACAAGCTTCAGGCTTGTAGATCTCTCAACTGACTCATCACAATCCCTAATACAAGTTTTCTAAAGGTACAGCGAGGTAAAGCTTCAATAAATAGATCTGCCAGGTTATTGCAAGACTGGATCTGCTGGATGTCGATCTGGTTGTCTACTTGTTGTTCATGCATCCAGAAGAGCTTGGGGGAAATGTGCTTCGTCCCGTCACCTTTGATGTAGCCACCTCATAGTTGAGTGATGCAGGCAGCATTGTCTTCATACATGGTGGTAGGTCCAAGATGTCCCGTCTTCAGGCCGGTAGTTACGAGGATGTGGTGGATGACTGAACGAAGCCAAAAACATTCTCGGTTAGCTTCATGGATCGCAATGAGCTCAGAGTGGTTGGATGAGGTCACTGTTGTGGACTGCTTCATAGATCTCTATGAGATGGATGGCCCATCGTATGTGAATACGAAACCAGTTTGGGACTTTGCGGTGTGTGGGTCAGACCTGTATCCTGTATCTGCATAACCAACTAAGTTGGCGGATACACCTTTCTTGAAGTATAGTCCCAGGTCCACAGACCCTTGGAGGTAGCGCATAAGGTGATTCACTCCGTTCCAGTGGCACTTTGAGGGCATTGAACTGTATCTGGCTAGTAGGTTAACTGCAACTGCCATATCGGGACGTGTGCAGTTTGCCAGGTATAGGAGTGCTCCAATTGCACTCAGGTAGGGTACTTCAGGACTCAGTGCTTCCTCTCCCTCTTCTAGTAGCCGGAAGGGGTCCGTATTAATGTCCAATGATCTGACAACCATTGGTGTACTAAGCGAATGACATTTGTCCATAAGGAAGTTTTTCAACAACTTCTTTGTGTATGTGCATTGGTGTAACAGGATTCCTCTGCTTAGGTGTTCAATTTGTAAGCCTAGGCAAAACTTCGTTTTGCCAAGTTCTTTCATCTCAAAGGTCTGTGTAAGACTCTAGTATTTCTCAGCTATCTCTTCAGGAGATCAGATGATGTTTAGGTCATCTACGTAGACGGCAATGATTATGAATCCTGTTCCCCTTGCTCTTATAAAGATGCAAGGGCAGACTTCATTAGTTGTGAATCCTTGTTGCACTAGGAATTCATTGAGTCTATTATACCATATTCTCCCCGACTGTTTTAGACCATATAGTGATCTTTGGAGTTTGACAGAATAGACATCCCGAGGTCTTTCTGTCATTTTCGTCGGTAGTTTATATCCGTCCGGGATTCTCATATAGATATCATTATCTATATTTCTATATAGGTATGCAGTCACAACGTCCATGAGCTGCATATCCAGGCCTTCCTGCGTAGTTAGGCCAATAATGAAACAGAAAGTGATCGCATCCATGACATGGGAATATGTATCATCATAGTCTATTCCTGGTCGTTGGGAAAAGCCTTATGCAATAAGGCGCGCTTTGTAGCATACGATCTCATTATTTTCGTTTCTTTTTCTTACGAATACCCATTTGTATCCCACAAGTTTAACACCCTTTGGTGTTAGGACCACAGGTCCAAAGACTTTGTGCTTCGAGAGTGAGTCCAGCTCCACTCCTATTGCCTCGTTCCACTTTGGCCAATCCTCTCTGTGTTTACATTCTTCTAGAGAGCGTGGATCGGTCTCATCATCGTATTCAGTAACGTGATTGGCAATAATGAGCGCGAAGATATCATCGATGATTGTGATTTTCTGTCCAGTACCTCCCCAGTACGTACATAGTTTAATGATATTTCTCCTATATTTTCCTCTTTAGGGGTTTTAGGAGGGGAGAGGTATCTGGGCTGAGCTCAGCATCCTGTGATGATATCGTTATCATTGCTCCAGGATTTTTCCTCTTCCGAGGGTTTTTATCTTTGGAGCCTGGGGTCATCCTCTCTTTTGTTGAGGTACGGCCGCTTTTGCTGCAGGTGGATTGCATCCATATTTGGGTATGTCAATCCTAGCTGGCGTGTTTGCAGCAAGGACGTGTGATCTGACAATCTTCTAGTTGTCAGTGAATTTGTCCGGTAAAATGTGAGCTGTATTTTGTATTTGAAGGATCTTCAGGATCTCGTCTTCACATTGGTTTGTACGCGGATCAAAGTGGGATAAAGTTTTGGTATCCCATGAAATGGTCTTTGAAGCTTCTGGCTTCGCTGTGTTAATGCCTAGTTTGGAAAAAGTGCTTTCATCAAACTCACAATCTGATAGACGTGCCTTAAAGGCGTCCCGGTTTGGGGTTTTAGGCATGTAATGATCGATGGTGAGTCGAATCCTATGTAGATACCCAGTCGACGTTGAGGACCCATCTTGGTCCTCTGTGGTGGTGCTATGGGGACATAGACAGCACATCCGAATATCCTTAGGTGAGAGATATCCTGTGTGTTCCCATATGCAAGTTGCATTGGAGAATAAGATAGACTTCCTGACGGTCGTAGTCTTATTAGCGATGCAGCATGCAAGATAGCATGTTCCCATGCGTTCACCGGCAACTGGCATTTTATCAACAATGGACGAGCAATCCATTGTAGTCTCTTTATAAGAGATTCGGCTAACCCATTCTGGGTGGGAACATGAGCTACAGGATGTTCAACTTCTATGCCAGTTGCTTGGCAATAGTCTAAGAAGACTTGTGAGGTGAATTTCCCAGCGTTGTCCAGACACAATTTCTTGATCTGGTTGTCTGGAAAATATGCCTGCAACTTTATGATTTGTGCCAGTAGCTTTGCAAAGGCTACGTTGCAGGTGGATAAGAGGCATACATACGACCATTTGGACGATGCGTCAATCAGTACCATGTAGTACCGAAATGGGCCACTTGCAGGGTGCATAGGCCCGCAAATGTCTCCATGTATTCTCTTTAGGAAGCTTGGAGACTCTGAGTCCACCTTCAGGGGGGATGGTCTTGTAATCAGTTTCCCTTTATGACAAGGGGGACAAGGAGATGCACCCTTTCGAAGTAGCTTCAGGCTTTTCGAGTTAATTCCACGGGATTGGGATATGATGCGACGCATCATGTTCCTTCCAGGGTGTCCGAGTCTATTGTGCTAGAGTTGGAATTCTGGTTGATTATCGCACTTCTGGTGCTCAAGTGTGTTTGCTTCCATTGCTCTTATCTTTGTATGGTAGAGACCCGACGGAAGTCCCTCAAAACGCTCGACGGTGGTTTTAGCACCGTTTTTATGAGTCGTTACATACAAGAATTTTCTGTTTTGTTTGTTCACAGTCTCTAGGTGGTATCCATTTAAACGGATACCTTTAAAACTTAACAGATTCCTATGAGAGCTATGGAGAAAATCTTGTGTTTTGTTGGGGAGCATAAAATGTGCTTTCCATGATCCTTCAATAATTCCTGATGGATTGGAGATTGTATTCACGGTTCCATCGTATTTATGTATGCTTTGAAAAAAAGCAAATGTCTTGGAGGATCGTATGCGTAGAGGCACTGTCCACTAGGCATTTATTATCCATCTAATTTAAGAGAGAAACCATAGCAATATAAGGCACAAAAAGATTACTAAAAATCAATCAACGTCTGAAAAATCATCTAACATGCTAGAAATCAGACAACTAGAAAGTAAATTGTTTTTCAAATTACAATGCATAACAGAAGGTAGATAATGCTTCAGTCGAGCAGGTCATCATTTGAGAAGTCCTCAGCGATGAACCTGATTGGTGCCAGGTCTTCGTGTTCCACCAGGTTTGTCTCGACTGGCTTCTGGTTAGCTTTGTGCAAGTCCTGGAGGTGGCGTGGAGTCCGACAATTCCTGGACCAGTGTCCAGTCTTGCCACACCTGTGGCATTTATCTTCCCAGTCTTTTCTTGGGACAGATGTCTGGCCGTTGTCTTTTCTCTTCCACACATTTTTCTTCTTTCCCTCATTGTTGGTTCTTGGAGGGGGTCCTCTAGCCTGCTTCTTCATTGCCTTGCCCTTCTGGGGTTTGCCTTTGAAGTTGGTCATCTTCTTCTGGGAGGAGCTGTGATGCGCTTCAGGTGCAGGAGCAGTGCCGGCAGGGCATAAGGTATGGGTGGCCAGAAGGAGGTCTCTATTCTGCTCTGCCATTAGAATGCATGAGAGAAGCTCCCAGTATTTCGTGAACTTTCGTTTACGATACTGCTGCATAAGTATAACATCCTTCTCGTAGAAGGATGTATACGTCTTCTCTAACATGCGCTCCTCCGTCATTTTCTCACCATACAACTTCAGGCATGAGGTGATACTGAAAAGTGCCGAGTTATACTAGGCGATAGATTTAAAGTCTTGGAGACGGAGTTCTCACATTCATATCACCCTCGGGAATGGATAACATCTTTTTGATGTTTGTATCTATCCTCGAGGGCGGTCCATAACTCATAAGAGTCTTCCACCGTGATGTAAGAATCCTGGCTATGGAGAAAACACTAGAAGGGGGGTTGAATAGTGTTTAAGCAATTTAAAAAGATAGTTACAACAATTTAAATGCTAACCAACAAAAAATTTCGGAATTAAAATTAAACCCAATTAGAAACAAATGCAGACGTAAGGATGTTTCAAGGGTTCGGATTACCCAAGTCACTTCCCGACGTGTTCCCAGTAATCTTACGTCCCTTCCACCCGGATACCTCCGGATACTCAAGTTAGAACCCTAACTTGAGGTTTCCTTAAAAATCACTTGTAGCAACCCTACAAGTGAAATCGAAATAGAATCGATTGACCTTGACTCCCACAACTTGGGAGCAAGCAAACCACTCTCACAACCCGAGAGCAAATTCAAATAACGAAAGTTATGAAATAAGAAAGCAACACTTATAATCACCTATGCCTTGAAGTAGAACTTGAAGGAGAAGTGTGTTGTGTTTTGAAGACTCTCTTGGAAGAGAGGAGAAAGCCCTTTCTCTTGACTGCACCAAATGCCTAGAAGATGACTCTTTGGTTCTAGGTTGGAGAGCAAGAGATCAAAGATTGGAATTCTTCAGGCTTTTGGATTTGAGAGCTTTTGATCTTGAGAATGAAAGCTTGAGAGATTTTGCAATAGCCTAGGTAACATCTCAATGGAACAGTAGATGCTCCTTATATAGGTTTCTCAAATCCACAAAACAGAATTAGCAAAACAACCTTTTGGAATCCATGAGAAAAATCTCAACGGATAGAATCTGCGCTCGCGATAGTCGACTGTTGAGGAAACTACAGTCGACTATTGCACAGTCAGCAAGGGTAGGTGAGAATTCATAACGGTAACTTACCACGTGGACAGTCGACTGATGAAGCATAAACAGTCGACTGTTGAACCAACAGGCGACTGTAAATCCTTCTACAGGCGACTGGCCGTAAAATGGGTAAGTTGAAGAATTCTGGAAATCTTCTAAGATAACAGGACAGATGACTGATGAGGATAAAACAGTCGACTATTAATCAGGACATGCGACTGTAAATCCTTATACAGACGACTGTCAAAACCCTGAGAATTTCCAGAGAGCTGAGTCAACAAATTGGCTCACAGACAGACGACTGTTACATCATAGACAGTCGACTGATCCAATGGACAGTCGACTATAAATCCAACATAAGTGGACTGGCCGTAAAAGACAGATCAACAGAGATTGAGCAAAAGATAGACAGGCGACTGATAAACAAAACACAGTCGACTGTCACTTGGGCAGGCGCCTGTGAATCGTTCATGAGTCGCATGTGGGAATAAAAACAGAGAAGCCCAAAACTAGTTTGTAAAAGATTGTGTATAACAGGAGACTGTAAAACATAATACAGTCGACTGTTTTTTAGACAGACGACTGTAAAACGTGTAATGCCCTGCGTAGATACTGCACACGTACTAGAGGGGGGGGTGAATAGTACTTTAAAATAATCAAGAGTGTTATTCCTAATTATTGTACAAAAACACCAACAACAAAGCGGAATAACTACAAACAACAAGAATTAAACAACGCAAACAATACGATATAACGGGTTCGGATCCACCCAAGTCTCACCGACTTGTTCCCGGTGATCCTACGTCCCACCCACCCGGATCCCCTCCGGATACTTGAGTTAGAAACCACTAACCCAAGATTTCCTTTAGCCCACTTGCGGAAACCCCACAAGTGCAATCGACCTACAATCGATGTCCGTGTATCCCACAACCCGGGAACACGCAAAACCTTAATCCCACAACCTGGGACTAAGCAAACTCTCACAAACCGAGAGTGACAACTTGCCAAAGCAAAGTAAATGAAATATGAAACACTTACCACAAAATCCTATGCCTTGAGTAAACTTACCAATATTAGGGCAAGACGGATTTTGAGGAAGAAGAAGGCACCAAACCCTAGCTCCACCAAGATAACCAGCAATAGGTGGCTAGGGAGAGATTGGTGACTTGGATTCAAAGCCCTGGGCTTGAATGGCTCACAATCAATAAATCTCTCTTGAGGAATAAGAGTGAGGGAGAGATTCTAGTGAGAAGAGATAGCTTTAGAATGGAGTTGATTTGCTTCTCTTTGATTTCTCTAAACCTCTAGAATGGCAGCCGTGAATACTAGGAAAGAACCCCTCCAAGTATATATAGGATAGAGGAAAGAGAGAGGAAAAATCGTGGCATTAAATGCTCCAACGGCTCTATTCTGAAGCAGTCTAGTCGGTCAAAGAAGGATCACTGACCGACTAGTTTCACAATTAGTTGATCGGTGATTCAACATGAACCGACTAACTGGAGAACAGCCAAAAGATGAAGTTCAGACAATAGATAACTAGTCTGTCTAAGAAGATTTGCCAACCGACTAGTTTCACAACTAGTCGGTCGGTGAGAGTTCTTTGACCGACTAACAGTTGAAATAGTATAGTCTGCAATCAAGGAGAACTAGTCGGTCAGAGAACAAATCCTAACCGATTAGATTCTCAACTAGTCGGTCGACAATTGTTCTTTGACCGACTAATGATAAACAGTAGCTCAGGCTGTGAAAATGAATACACAACTAGTAGGTCTGAGAAGAATTCCTAACCGACTAGTTTGACAACTAGTCGGTCGGTGAACCTTCTTGGACCGACTAACTGTAAACAGTAAGTGAGCTGAAATTGAGAAGGCATTCTAGTCGGTTCAAGAAGGATTGCCGACCGACTAGATTGCCATCTAGTCGGTTGGTTTTTCTTCTTGAACCAACTAACATGCACAAGAAGCCGCGATGAGAAGCGTAAGGCTTCGGGAAAGATTCTATGGGCTTCTATGATAATCCTAGCTCTAATAATGTAATACCTACTCAAGACTTAACATTCTACGGAAAGAAACTAGAAGACTATAAAATAAACCTTGATGAACCGTCTTCAAAAGCTTCAATCCGAATCTCTTGACTTCAATAAAGGTCCTTGAGCTTCAACGAAGCTTCAGGCACACGATCACGCGCTTTGAGACATCTTGAGATGTCGCTTTTGATACGTAGACTTTTGGCGACGATCTCCATAACTGCGCTCACACAGTGTTAGTTCACGATATTTATGTTTGCTCATCAGCAAAACCAAATCCGGGGAATCAATACTCAACATTCTCCTCCTTTTTGGTGATGACAAACCAACGTAAATAATAATCAATAATAATAATTCAAATGAGTTTTACTTACCCCCCCTGCATTGATGACACGTTAGTTCTGCATTCAATAATGATCATACACATCAAGCAGACGAGGAAAGTATAAAGTGTGAGCTCAAATATCGAAATTTAGGATCTAAATCTATTTTTATATCTTGACTCCCCCTGAATCTAACATATCAAATTAGATTCACGGTAAAAATTTTTGAATTATCATTAAGCACATCGTCATTATTAATTCTCTCCCCCTTTGGCATTAGCAAAAAGAGAGGGAGGAGATCAACGACAACAACAATGGCTAAAAATAAAAGCACGAGAGTCTAAAAATATGACCATGGTCCAAATGACACCAATGGAAAATACCAAATATAAAATACCGAAGAAAATCAAGGCGTGCCAATGAGACCATAGTCGAAAATCGAAAAATGAAATCATCAAAACTCAAAGCAATTGAGTTATGGAACATACTCTCCAATATCAACATTCTTGGTTAATTAAGTGCATGGAAAACAATTCTATGTTTTCATAAAAGTAAATCTATTTAACCAAAAATAATCGTCGAGCGACGAAATCAATATCAGAGACATAAATCCAATGTGCACAAGAAAAAAGATGCACACATTATATAACACCAAAGGTCGCAACATCGATCGAAGAAGATCACAAAGAACAAGCATATCAATTCTAAGTGAAGTGTGTGATGTGAGGTGACAAGGTGATTAAAACAATATGCAATCAATAACATGCAACAGTGTTATGCCAAAAATAGAGATAGAAACTTCGTAAAATTTACGTCATACACAAATCTAGTACTAGCATGCATTCCAAGAGAGATACTCACTAAATGAGTCAATAATAAGCATGGAATGCCATGAGCATGAGAAAGATAAGAACATAATCATAAGCTCAAAACTAGCATCAAGATATGCATGAGATAGTCTAAAAACATAAAGAGACATCTACATGCATTCAACATACATGGATACCAAAATTAAGAATATACTTACAATATTAAGCTCCCCCTACTTTGGTGCATCACTAAAGCACCATCAACTCCATTAGGATGAAAATCCTTGCAAATCAAGGAGTTGGTATGGTTGGTATCCTACGGTGGATTGAACCTAGAAACACAATTCTTGGAGCTAAATATAGATATGTTGCTCCTTCTCTTATTCTTGAGTATCTGAAGATAAAAATATCATTCCATGGCACCCAAGATCATCGGGTCCTAAGAGATTAGACCTTTGGAAGCCAATTCCAATTGGACTTAGACTTCCCAACAAAATCATCATTATGCACGACATTCATGAAATACGAATTAATGTAAGCTTGTTTTTCATGCATGCTTGTGTCCTTCGGGCCCCAAATAGTGAATGTCTTGGGAGCCCTATTCCTATTGGGAGCATGCACATGTTGTTGATTTCTACGTGATGCATGACGTGGATAAGCATATGGCACATGATGAAATGGTGCATGATGAAAATTGTTCAAATGATAGTGTGGATGAACATATGCATGTGGAGGAACACGTGCATGAGTGTGTCTCACATGGTGTGCATGTGCTCATGGATGTGGAGCATAAAAATCATCATACGTGCGAACATGTGGAGTAGGAGGTGTGTTCCTACGTGGCATGGTATACATGAAAGCATGACCCTTCTTTGGAGGTCCACCCAAAGTGGGTTTCTTTCCAAATGGCGGTGTGTACTTAGCAGAAGCACCACTGGTAGATGAACTACCCATGAAGTGTTTACTCCCACTAGTTGAGGCTTCGGAAGATGGCCTAACAAAGGTCGTGACCGATTTGGATGAGTCTTCCATCTTACACCCTAAGCCAATGTGATGATTGGCCGGAAGTAAGTCATTTAGGATATTATCCAAATGGCCCTTACCTTTATTGAATTCATGAATTCGGCCTAATGTGCACTCATACTTCTCGGTGAGAGAATGCATAGAAGCATCCAAGATGGACACTTGCGATGTGAGTGCACAAACATGTGACTTGAGATTCTTATTCTCAATACTCAAAGTTGAGTTTTGAGACGTCAAATCTGCCATCACATGTTCATTCGAATCCTCAACATGAACATGCTCAAGTTGAGATTTGAGATTTACAATCTCATTTCTCAAACTTTCAACAACGGTGTCGTTGATGATGATGATAGGCTTAGGTAGGTTCGGAGACTAGTTAGCTCATTTTTAATCTTGCTATATCTACTAGCCAATTTAGAAAACATAGACCAAAGTTGTTCGTTAGCTAATCTAAGTTCATCCATTGTTACATCATCGCCTTCATCCTCGCTTTCATCCTTGCTTTCATCGGAGGATGTCTCTTGAACATGTTCCTCTCTAGCCATGAAGCACATGTTTGCTTTCTCCACTTGCTCATCATCCGGCTCTCCACTTGAAGAGTCCTCTTCGAAGTCGGTGAATGAGACGACAAGCCCTTTCTTGTACACCTTCTTGTACTTTCTCGACTTGTCGTATTTGGGTGCCTTCCACTTCTCCTTGTGTTTGTTGAGAGGACAATCCGGCTTGATGTGTCCTGGCTTGTTGCATTTATAACACACAGGAACGGAGGCATTAGTCGAACTAAATTTAGAATTATTCTTGAACTTACCTTTTCGGAAGAATCGGTCGAACTTCTTTGCCAAATCGACCAAAGCTTCTATGTCCAACTCGTCTTCTGATTCTTCATCATCGGTAGATGTAGATAGAGCGGCCTTGAACGCAATTGTCTTTTTCTTTGGCTCGTCTTGGTTCAAGTACGACTTCATCTTGTCTTGCATCATTATCTTACTATTCTTGCGTACCTCATAAGACATCAAGGTACCCATTAGTTGAACGACGGTATATTTATTCATATCATTTCCTTCCTCGATGGCGAAGGTACGCTTTTTCCAACAAGAAGGAAGTCTATCAATTATCTTTGAGACTTTCTCCTTTTGGGTGTAGGTCTTTCCAAGAGCCTCCAATTCATTGGTAATGTCGACGAAGCGAGCATAGTACTCCTTCATCTTCTCACCCTGATTCAAATGAAATAATTCGAACTCTTTGTTAGCAACAACGAGTTTAGAGTCCTTTACCATACTCGTTCCTTCGTGCAAGATGAGGAGTTGGTTCCATATTTGATATGCACTCTTACATGTGCATATCTTATTGAAGTCTTCGGGCTCCAACGCACATTGCAACGCATTCATCGCCTTGGCATTGTTTACCTCCGCGGCGACCTCCGCGATAGTCCACTTCACAAAATCTTGTTCGTTGGGCTCGACATACTCCGTCATCATGGCTCTCTATAGTGAAGTGCTCTGGAGAAATGTTTCCATCCGGCATTTCCAGTACCCGTAATTGGTACCGTTGAAGAAGGGAGGCCTAGTTGAGGAGTGTCCTTCCATCACCGAAGAAGCTCCTTCACGATTCTTGAAGACGCTGTAGTCGTTGTTTGTCATAGCTATGACCTTGGCTCTGATACCAATTGTAATGCCATGCGTAGCTACTGCACACGCACTAGAGGGGGGGTGAATAGTACTTTAAAATAATCAAGAGTGTTATTCCTAATTATTGTGCAAACACACAAACAACAAAGCGGAATAACTACAAAAAACAAGAACTAAACAACGCAAACAATACGATATGACGGGTTCGGATCCACCCAAGTCTCCCCGACTTGTTCCCGGTGATCATACGTCCCAACCACCCGGATCCCCTCCGGATACTTGAGTTAGAAACCACTAACCCAAGATTTCCTTTAGCCCACTTGCGGAAACCCCACAAGTGCAATCGACCTACAATCGATGTCCGTGTATCCCACAACCCGGGAACACGAAAAACCTTAATCCCACAACCTGGGACTAAGCAAACTCTCACAAACCGAGAGTGACAACTTGCCAAAGCAAAGTAAATGAAATATGAAACACTTACCACAAAATCCTATGCCTTGAGTAAACTTACCAATATAAGGGCAAGAAGGATTTTGAGGAAGAAGAAGGCACCAAACCCTAGCTCCACCAAGATAATCAGCAATAGGTGGCTAGGGAGAGATTGGTGACTTGGATTCAAATCCCTTGGCTTAAATGGCTCACAATCAATGAATCTCTCTTGAGGAATAAGAGTGAGTGAGAGATTCTAGTGAGAAGAGATAGCTTTAGAATGGAGTTGATTTGCTTCTCTTTGATTTCTCTAAACCTCTAGAATGGCAGCCTTAAATACTAGGAAAGAACCCCTCCAAGTATATTTAGGATTAGGGAAAGAGAGAGGAAAAATCGTGGCATTAAACGCTCCAACGGCTCTATTCTGAAGCAGTCTAGTCGGTCAAAGAAGGATCACTGACCGACTAGTTTCACAACTAGTCAGTCAGTGATTCAACATAAACCGACTAACTGGAGAACAGCCAAAAGATGAAGGTCAGACAATAGATAACTAGGCGGTCTAAGAAGACTTGCCAACCGACTAGTTTCACAACTAGTCGGTCGGTGATTGTTCTTTGACCGACTAAGAGTTGAAATAGTATAATCTGCAATCAAGGAGAACTAGTCGGTCAGAGAACAAATCCTAACCGATTAGATTCTCAACTAGTCGGTCGACAATTGTTCTTTGACCGACTAACGATAAACAGTAGCTCAGGCTGTGAAAATGAATACACAACTAGTCGGTCTGAGAAGAATTCCTAACCGACTAGTTTGACAACTAGTCGGTCGGTGAACCTTCTTGGACCGACTAACTGTAAACAGTAAGTGAGCTGAAATTGAGAAGGCATTCTAGTCGGTTCAAGAAGGATTGCCAACCGACTAGATTGCCATCTAGTCGGTTGGTTCTTCTTCTTGAACCAACTAACATGCACAAGAAGCCGCGATGAGAAGCGTAAGGCTTCGGGAAAGATTCTATGGGTTTCTATGATAATCCTAGCTCTAATAATGTAAGACCTACTCAAGGCTTAACATTCTACGGAAAGAAACTAGAAGACTATAAAATAAACCTTGATGAACCATCTTCAAAAGCTTCAATCCGAATCTCTTGACTTCAATAAAGGTCCTTGAGCTTCAACGAAGCTTCAGGCACACGATCACGCGCTTTGAGAAGTCTTGAGACGTCGCTTTTGATATACGTAGACTTTTGGCGACGATCTCCATAACTGCGCTCACACAGTGTTAGTTCACGATATTTATGTTTGCTCATCATCAAAACCAAATCCGGGGAATCAATACTCAACAAAATGTTCAGAAGTCGACTGTTATAAACAATACAAGCACAATCAAACAAGAAATGAATTGGAGTCTAAGGACGAATGATCTAATGATGTCCTAAGACTGAATTGAAGATGTGTGTGAGTGCTCCAACAAAGTTCTACTTCTAAGCTACATGAGATAAAAGAAATTTACAGTAACGAACACTCTCTTCTATCCAACGTATGAGCTTGAAGTCTTCATGGAGCCTCAATCATCATCAACAATCATCCAATCCATTTCATTTGCCTTCAATTATCTTTGAGAGTCATCTATTGCTAGTAGATCTTCATAATTTGCTTAGGCAATGGATTAACTGCAAAATAGTGGATTAGTCATAAGTATTTATGTTTGCTCATCATTAACACCAAGTAGGGAGAGGTCCAATACTCAACATTCTCCCCCTTTTTGATGATGACAAACAAACATAAACAAAAAGATAAATAATTTTGCGTAATGAAAACTTACTCCCCTACATAGATGCCAATCAAGTTAGTCAACAAATATTTGGGCATCTATATATCAATTGAAGCAAATGAGTAAGATATGAGTGAATTCAATTCATGAAATCTAGGAAATAAAAATCTCGATTCATTGTACTCTTACTTCCCCTGAATCTAAGGCAACTTCAACCTTAAATTCAAAGTGTTAGCACATACTTAGCATATTCATTATGAATCTTGTATGTATGTTTGTTTCTCTTCCCCTATGGCATTATCCAAAAAGGTGGGAGTAAATAACAACAACAATAATCGTGTTAAATAAGAACTAACAACAATCAAGGAGTATAAAGATATATAGAATCAAAACTCATAAAACCATATCATATACTTATGTGAATAGAGGAATGAAAGTCCAATATCGACATTTTAGAAATACGAAAAATAATATATAGTCTCAAAAATGCATCACATCACAGATAGCATGAATAATCCAATATCAAGTCCAAATTGTCTCAAAATCACATCAGGAGAGAATATATCATTCATGGAGACAATATCACAATCAGCACACAGATATGATTAGCAATTATTCACGGTGTGACACAAAAGATGAAACTGGAATATCATTTATATATATATATATATATATCAAAAGATGACATGAGTACACAGACAAAATATGGACATCATCATGTCCGTCAAAATACATCATGATCGCAAAAAAATACATCATGGTCAGACATCAGCATACATCAGCATACATAAAATCTAAACATCATACACATAAACTCCAACTAACACCACTCATAAAATAAAACAAAATCTACGAGTGAGTGTCTCCAGGTGCAACAGAGGAAGAAGTAGGCTCTGTGACAGCAGGGGTATCCTCTGGAGGAGGGTCAGCAGCAGCATCAGCAGTATCAGCAGCGTCAACAGTAGCATCAGCAGCATCCTGAGTAGAAGCTACAAC
Source organism: Scilla litardierei (assembly GCA_030789695.1). NCBI lineage: Eukaryota > Viridiplantae > Streptophyta > Magnoliopsida > Asparagales > Asparagaceae > Scilla > Scilla litardierei. The sequence goes on from CM061137.1 coordinate 32,391,266, forward strand.
AAGATGCACAAAGACATCAGTGCCGATGGGATAAGGAGGCTCATGAGGCTGAGGATGAACAAAACGTCTCAGATGCTCAGGGAAGGGTATACCCTGATGCTAGAACGATAATGAAGCCAACTCATATAGACCAGACACCATCTGAAGGAGGGTGTCAAAAGCTGGAGGAGCAGATGAGGATGGCTGGTCTGATGGTGGAACAGTGGAGGAAGACGGAGCTGAAGTGGATTTACTCTTCTTTGATGCAGACTGCAGAGCCGAAGAAGACTTCGACTTCGCAGATGCATTGAGGAGAGGACCAAAAGGCACTGGCTCGTAGGGAGACAAGTCAATCCCAAAGTGACGAAATACAAGAGTATGAAGTCCACTGTATGGCATGTGAGTGGAGGAAGAAGTAAACTCGACCTTGTCCATCCTATCAAGGAGGACACCGGCCCAGTTTACGGACATCCCAGAGAAGATCGCATACATACACCTTAGAATATCCTGGGAAGGCTGGTTAGATGATCCATACTTCGGCAGGATGTTGGAGTTCACCACGAGGTGAATAGCCAACCACTAGCCGAAAAAATAGACGACCTAATACCAGAATCGGGCTGAGGGTATCTCATGAAACATGTCCCGGAGGACAGAGTGATCAAGCTCGTCAATGTCGGAGATGCAAATGTCAGAAGGAAACGATCCAGTGGAGGGAATCCTAAGAATGGTCCCTAAGCGAGAGGGATCAATACGAATGGGGGTTCCCTGGACAACGGTGTCAATGACTCCGGTGGAGGAATACTCACCGCGAACGCGGTTAACATTGAACAAATTAACCAAAAATGGATAAGCCCGAGGAGATTCGCTCTGAGAGAAGCGAAAAAGACTGGCCAGATGGGTAGCAGATAAGATCTCGAAAATTCTCTCAGCAGTGAAGGCGAAAAAAACGATATACCGCTCCCTAAGAAGTTTGATCCATATAAGAGAGTGAAATTTTTCCAAGCAAATATCATCTCGGCAAATGGGAACAAGGGGATCAGTAGAGGGCAATACAGGAGACACTTCTGTAGAACTCGACACAGAAGGAGAATGATGGGGAGCGTCAGCACTAGGCTCATTAATGCTAACACCAATGGGCTTGCGCTGACGCTTGGTCAAGGGCTCAGTGTCAGAAGAAGAAGACCCTAAAGGAGAATATCCTGGCAAAGTGGAACGGGAGGGAGATTCGGCATGTTTGGTACGGGCTTCGTAGGGTTTCTTGTTCTTGGCAACGGTAGGTTTAGGAGCCCTAGGACCCTTAGGAGCCATGATCTTCCCCTTTCCCTTGGTCTTGGGAGCCATGGAATCAATCAATCGAAAGAAGACGAGTATCGACAAGAGATGAAATCAAACGACAATAATCGCACGAGAGAGAGAGCTAATCGAAAGGCATTAAGTGTTGAATATGGACGACATATATACACCCATGAGGGGATGTATGAGGGCCTATGAACCTCAGATGTCGCGTGTACAAAAGCATGCGCGAAGGGAACCTTTTCTCGTGTGAAAAGGACCACTCGATTAGTGGAAAAAGTCACTTTATAAGTGCAAAAGGGCACTTGATAAGTGAATGAAGAAGAGGATAAGTAAATGTCCTAATATAGGCTAATAAGCTTATATTTAGCTATTTCCTACAATAACTATCCCTAAAGCCTATAAATAGGACTCAAGGGTAAGCCATTTACACTAATCTAACCATGACATAAGTTTGCATAAGACAACTTGTGTTCTTCTTCTCCCTTCCATTAAAATCCTCTTCTAAATAGAGATTTATGCGGTGAAACGCTGCTTCGATCCTCCGTGACGAAGTACTGACCGTTGTGACGAATCCGAGGGCGAAGTTCAGAGATTACGGTGCCGCGTACGTAAGCGTAAGTCTCTCCTTTATTATTTGATCCTAACGTCCTCGTTTTGACAGGATCCAACATTGGTATCGGAGCCATACGGGTTCGCCCCGGTCTAACCGTCGCCCCGGTCTAACTGATGAACGAGGCTTTGTCTTTTTCACGAATGAGTTTCCTACCATTATGGATATGGTAGGAGCTCATCGTGACGGAGAGAATCGTAGCAGTTGTTCTTTTCACGTTAGGGTCTTCTGTCATTACAGATATGGCAGGAACTCTCCGTGACAGGAAGAACTGACCATTCATCTCGCCAAACTCGCACTCTTCATGGATGCTGAGTCTCCATTCAATAGGGAATGTGAACTCTCTTCATGTGGAGCGTGAAGTTTGTGGCCTTGAAAGTGTGTTATTTTTTCATTTTGGCATACGGCCATTGAAGTATAACTACTTTCTCGACGAACGGGTGTCTCATTGGAGAAGAAGATGGCGGTTGCAAATTCTCATCGGAGAAGAAGATCCCTTTGGTGCATGATCGCTATGGCCATATGGGCCATGGAGGCTATGCATCCCCCCTCCTCATGCGGAGGGGGTTGGCTACGGCCAATAACAACCACGGCCACCCCTCCGGTGGGGGTGTGCGGCCAACCCCATGCAAGGGGGAGGCCGGCCATGGCCATATGGGCCAAGGCCGGCCATGGCAAATCCATGGCCGGCCATGGCCAGGCCTCGGCCAGGGCCTGGCCGGCCATGGCCAGCCTCGGCCTCGGCCAGGGGGCCCTGGCCGTGGCCATGCCAGGGCCAGCCAGGGCCAGGGGGCCCTGGCCTCGATCAGGGCCAGCCCTGGCCTCGGTTAGGGCCTGGCCGGCCCTGGCCTCGGTTAGGGCCTGGCCAGCCAGGGCCAGGGGGACTTACATGGATGGGGACATGCATGGCCAGCCCATACGGGGCCGACGACAGTTCTCTGCGGCAAATTCCCCTGTAGAAGGGGAGCGCATGGATCCATACGGGAGCCGGCGACGGTGGCTTGCAGAAAAATCCCCTCAGGGGGGATCCGGCCCTGGCACGGCTACGGCTCAACCCCGGCAATGGCCAGGGATTGCCGAATATTTCGCTAGTATCATAAGGGTACTAGGTTGAAATATAATTTTTTTTTGAAAAATACGTTTTCAAAAACGTTTTTCCGCTGCAAAGTACTATAAGAGTACTGCTATTTGATAAAGTGATGGGGAAATATTAAAAGTTGTTCTAGATGGTGATTTGGATCATAATGACTTTTCCGATTCTAGAACAACATCTTCAATATTTTTCGAAAGTAACTTATCAAATATAAAAATATCGTTCCAAGTGGGATTTTTCCAAGTGGGGGTGATATTAAACTAGTCTGAAATTTCACATTCGATTGATTCAGTATCTCAATGGATCATGATTCGACCAGTGGTCTTTTGGACTAGTTTGTGGGACACCTCAGCTCAGTCTGGGGGTAGTGAACCATGGACTAGCCATTTCCCTGGTCGGTCCGCTGGCCGAGACTACTGAATCATGAAAATGTAACAATATGATGACTATGTATATGAAATTTATGCAATGTTTTTGATCGAACCTTCGTTTTATGTCTTTTGCAGCATTTAAAGCTAAAATGTCTTCTGCCGCTAAGAACATCGTCGCTGAGTTGAACAAAAGTGAAAAACTCAACGGCGATAATTACAAACTATGGTCCATAAAGATACAATATGTTCTAGAGGAGCAAGATGTGCTCGAAACTCTAAAGAACAAAATGATTGAACCAGAGTTGGGCACTACGGCCCAACATAGAAGAGACAAGGAAGCTTTTGATGCTTGGTCTCGGAAGAACAAGATTGCTCGCATTACGTTGCGGTCAAGTATGGCAGACGACATAATGTGAATCTTCCGAGAGCATGACCTAGCCATGGACATATGGTCCAAGCTTGAGGAGAAGTTTGGTGGCACCTCGGTGTCCAAACTTTGTTCTTTAACTATAATATTTGATTCATACAAGAAACGTCCAGATCATTCCATGGGGAAACATCTGCGACATATGGCGAATTCATCTCAGAGTTAAAGGATGCAGATCATGTGCTCACTGACGAGCAACAAATCCAAGCAGTCATACGTTCCCTACCAAATAGGTGGGACCAAATGAAGATGCATCTCACTCATAATGAGAGCATCAAGAACTTCAGCGATGTTTCTAAGCACCTCGAGTTAGAGGAAGAGCGGCTTGCGGCCGCCAAGCCAAGTGAAGAAGTGCACATGGTTGCTAGTTCCTCACACGGGGGAAAGAAACGGAAAAATCATTCGAAGTTTACTAATGAACGTAATAAGCAACCTGAGTCTACCAAGAAACCCAAACATAAGGGTGGGCACAAGAAATGGCACAAGAAGAAGGACTTGAAGAAGATCAAGTGTTTCAAGTGCAACAAGTTAGGTCACTATGCTTGTTCATGTACGAGTGGAGGTGACGAGGTAACTTGTAATAATACTAGTTACATATGTGTTTCCAGTTCAATATTTCTTGTAGAATCTAATCCCTTTTGGATAATTAATTCAGGTGCCACCGACCACATATCAAGGGATAGACGGTCCTTCGTGGAGTATCACCGGATACCCCAAGGAACGAAGTGGATCTACGTAGGAAACAACACACGTGTTGAAGTGAAAGGCGTTGAGACGTGCAAGCTCGTCTTGGACAACGACCGCACTATCCTACTTCATGATGTTCTCTTCGCTTCGGATATTCGAAGGAATATTATATCTGTGGTCGTGTTAATGGGTCTTGGTTATAGCTGGGTTTTTCACAATTGTAAAGTGGACTTGTCTTGTAATAATACTCTAATTGGTTCTGGGTATGTATTTAAAGGATTTATTGTATTAAATACAATGTATGATTCCTCATTTAATAATGAAAAATTCCTTGTTGCAAATTCATCAAATTATGAATCAGATGTAATTTGTTGGCATGCAAGGCTTGGTCACATTGGACCAACACGAATGGATAGACTTGCCAAACGTGGCCTTCTATCCAATGTCTCAAAGGTTGAAATGTCGACTTGCGAACATTGCCTTGTAGGGAAATTTTGTCGCAAGCCGTTTGAAACTGGCACAAGGGCCGAGGTTCCATTACAGCTCATCCATTCGGACATATTTTGGTCGATGAATGTCAAGACAAGATGCGGGAAGTCCTATTTCATCACTTTTATTGATGACTTCACCCGATTCGGTCATATCTATTTGATATCCCACAAAAGTGAAGCATTAACCTGCTTTAAAAACTATATGAGTTTGGTGGAAAATCAATTAGATCGCAAAATTAAGGTCTTGCGAACCGATAGAGGCGGTGAATATCAATCAGCAAGTTTTAAGGAACTTTGTGATGAAAAGGGCATAGTTCATCAAGTAACTATGCCTTATACTCCTCAACAAAATGGTGTTGCAGAAAGGAGGAATAGGACTTTAATGGAAATGATCCGTTCAATGATGGCGCAAGCTAACTTGCCAATCACCTTTTTGGGTTGATGCATTATTGACGGTCGCTTTCATCTTGAACCGCGTACCCTCAAAATCAGTTAGCTCCACTCTTTACGAGTTGTGGAACCAAAGGTATCATGACTTAAACATTTTGAAACCTTGGGGGTGTGCATCCTATGCACATATTTCCTCCCATAAGTATGGCAAACTTGGGCAACGGGGAAGGAAATGTATCTTTATACGATACGCAGAAAACTCCAAAGGTTATGTTTTCATTGGTCAGGAAGACAATGGAGGTCTAATTGAATTTGAGTCGAGGGATGTCACTTTCTTGGAAAACGAGTTTCCAAGAAAGGGCGAGATAAGTCAGGACTTATCTCTATTTGAGATTAATGATCAAGAAGGATTACCTCATTCGAGTGGGAGAATTCTTGGTGAAGACGAAAATACGTTACAACCTTCACCAATGGATGATACGAATGATGCTGATCTTATTCCATACGGGAATAATGATCCAAGTGGGAGCAATTCTAACGACATTCTAAGTGGGAGTGATATTAGACTCGATCTAAATTCGAGTCAACAAGGACTTGAAGAATCTCAAATACGACGTAGTAGTCATACAAGGTTAGCTCCTCTAAGATTTGAGGATGAATTCCGACAAACTTTTATTACTTTACTACAAGAAGATGACGAGCCTGCTACTTTCAAACAGGCCGTATCATGCCCTGCAAAAGACAAATGGATGGAAGCGATGAAGGAGGAATTAGAATCCATAAAAATTAACCAAGTCTGGGACTTGGTTGACTTACCCAGAGGACCTAGAGCTATTGGGAACAAATGGGTTCTCAAGATCAAGCATAAGGCTGATGGCTCTATAGGCAGATATAAAGCTCGCCTTGTCGCGAAAGGTTTTACGCAACAGGAAGGGATAGACTACGAAGAGACCTTCTCACCTGTTGTTCGTTTTACCTCGATTCGCTTGATTCTGGCTATGGTAGCTTGCTTAGACCTTGAATTACATCAGATGGATGTAAAGACTGCCTTTCTCACTGGAGAATTGGACGAGCAGATCTATATGGAACAACCAACAGGGTTCGTAAAAGAAGGAAACGAACATAAGGTTTGTAAACTTCGTAAGTCCATATATGATCTTAAACAATCCTCGAGGCAATGGTATATACGATTTCAAGAAGTTGTCTTATCAAATGGTTTTACCATGCTTGATGAAGATAACTGTGTATATATCAAGAGGATTAAAAGCAAGTATGGTATTATGTCTCTATACGTAGATGACATTTTAATAGCCGGAAATGACAAGGGCTTTGTGATGGATATCAAGGCTTGGCTTTCATCAGTTTTTGAGATGAAAGACATGGGAGAAGACGCATATATCCTTGGAGTTAATATTTCAAGCAATCGTTCGAAGAAACTTCTTTCTCTTTCACAAGAGACTTATATAAAGAAGGTTCTAGAACGTTTTAATATGCAGGACTGCAAGTCCATTGATACTCCTATAAGCAAATGTGATAATTTATGTCTGAAATCGTGTCCAAAGAACCAAAAGGAAAGCAAATTATGGAAAAAGTTCCATATTCCAGTGCAGTTGGTAGTCTTATGTACGCTATGATGTGTACAAGACCGGACATCTGTTTTGCCATTGGAATGGTAAGTCGTTACCAATCCAATCCAGGGCAAGTACACTGGAAAGCGGTTAAGAGGATAATACGGAATCTTAAAGGAACTGCGGACTATGCTTTATGCTATCAAGGAGATGCCTTGAGGCTCGAAGGCTACACTGATGCTGATTGGGCGGGTGATCTCGATGAGCGATGATCGACCTCAGGATATGTTTTTCTACTCGGATCTGGTGTAATATCCTGGAGTAGCTAGAAACAATCCTGCATCACACTTTCAACTATGGAAGCCGAGTTTGTAGCATTTAGCATGGCAGTCCAAGAGGCTGTTTGGCTTAGGAAATTCTTAGACAGGCTAATTGATGCAAGTGACTCAGGTGCTATACCAATACACAGTGACAGTCAAGCATCATAGCCTATGTCAAAGATCCAAAATTCCATTGTAAGACCAAACACATTGATATCCGCTACAAATTTGCAAAAGACTATGATAAGACCAAGAAGGTAGACATAATGTACATATCTACGCATGAGATGATCCCGGATCCGCTTACAAAGGTGATCCCCAGAGATGTGTTTTACAAACACTTATCATCTCAAGGATTGCGTAAGAGCTGAGTTGTACCAATGTAAATTCCCATGTCCGTAAAAGTCAAATTTAATAAAAGAATAAGTTCTTTTCAACATTGCATATGAGTTTCTAGAAAATGTTTGTGTACATTTTAAAATCTCAGCTACATTTTCTAGTATGTAGGACAGATTGAGGTTGGCTCTCTCACATGAGCAACCGCCTTTATTATATCAGACAGATAAAATAAAGATGAGACATGTTTAAAGTCAAAATTGTCAGACGGATGATTTAGAGTCATGACTTAAACAAAATGGTCGTATGAAAGATCTGCATCATATGGATGCTTACAAAAGATCTAAGAGGATTCTTAAATCCTATCTGTCTTATGCGGGATGTGGGTCCAGAAGATTATTTGAGTAGTAAAAGGGACTCAAAATCAGACATTGTGGTGTCTGATCATCATCCTTACAACATCATTAAGACATACGCTCCCTGGGAAAGGAGTGATGTTGTAATACGTATTCATACTACGTATGCATTTGACCATTGGGTTAGAATAGTAATTGTGTTTACTATTATGTGAGACCCAAAGACCACATGGGTCTTAACTTATTACCCTTATGGACTCTAATTGGTTCCTTTAGATTTGACTGGGTGATTGCTATCTTAGCATGTTGCTTATGGACTATGGTAAATTCGGTCCGGCGGGGCATGTTAGAAAAGCAAGTCAAGTCAAGATCGAAAGGATCGCAAGAAGAGGAAGATTAATTTCATAATCACATTTGGACTTTAAAGATTCAAAGCTGGCCAGCCAATTGTAATCCAGATGGGATTCAATTGTTGAATATAAAGTATAAGAAATGTGAAGAAATAATCTAGGGTAAAGCATGCATTAATCTACTTAACTTTGCACCTCGAGGAGTGTTGTATATCTCTAACAAGTGCACAAACAGCGGACTCTATGCGCATGACGGTCACACGGCCTATTTCTCGGTATGATAAACAAAAGAGTTAAAGGAAAAGATGTTTCCTTACAATCCCCTCAAGTGTGAGTGGGAAATGTTGGATATGGACGACATATATACACCCATGAGGGGATGTATGAGGGCATATGGACCTCAGATGTCGCGTGTACGAAAGTGTGCGCGAAGGGAACCTTTTCTCGTGTGAAAAGGACCACTCGATAAGTGGAAAAAGTCACTTTATAAGTGCAAAAGGTCACTTGATAAGTGAATGAAGAAGAGGATAAGTAAATGTCCTAATATAGGCTAATAAGCTTATATTTAGTCATTTCCTACAATAACTACCCCTAAAGCCTATAAATAGGACCCAAGGGTAAGGCATTTACACTAATCTAACCATGTCATAAGTTTGCATAAGGCAACTTGTGTTCTTCTTCTCCCTTCCATTAAAATCCTCTTCTAAATAGAGATTTAGGCAGTGAAATGCTGCTTCGATCCTCCCTGACGAAATACTGACCGTTGTGGCGAATCCGAGGGCGAAATTCAGAGATTACGGTGCCGCGTACGCAAGCGTAAGTCTCTCCTTTATTATTCGATCCTAACGTCCTCGTTTTGACAGGATCCAACATTAAGGCACATCCAAGAGGCAATCGACTAGCATGGAGGAGGAGATCGACGGCGACGGCTGAGGAAATGAGTAGAAAGACGAACGGTTTCAAGTTGGAGGAGATAGAAATCGTGGATCGAAATGAAACGTCTCGAAGTATAAAAGAAGTGGCAAATTAATCTGGGTCATTGGATCGAAGAATCAACGGCTCAGATCGAAGCAGCGAACCGTCACAATAGTAGACAGTCGACTGATGAACAAAAGTCAGTCTGGATGAAGTGATAAGCAATAAGCTCAGGATGACAGACAGTCGACTGTTGAGTAAATCACAGTCGCATGTCCGTGGGACAGTCGCATGTATGCTACACATCAGTCGACTGACTGAGAATCAATAAACTTCATCAAAAAGACAGAGTACTGTAAAAATTTGACAGAGAAGACAATCGCCTAATGACTAAAATGCAGTTGCCTGTTGAAATAACAGTCGACTGTAAAATTGTCATCAGTCGGCTGTGCGAAAGATACAAGTTTCTGACTGAGAAGATAGAGTAGGGCAGTCGACTGTCGAAGGAAAGACAGTCGTCTGTCCTGGTCCAAAAATGCACAGTGAGATAAAAATCCAGAGGATATGAATACTCACCATAGGACCTATACTCTAATCACAAACTCATCATAAAAACAATGTAAAACAATAAATCAATTATAACATAAATCTTTAAAATCAATCTCAAAGAATTCATGAAATCTCATAAATCTTAATTGCCTTTCATAAACACATATATAAGATATATCAAATGAAGATATGCAACATGATGATATGAGCTCAAAAAGTGTTATAACATATATGTTGAGCTCCTAAATTTCAGATTCACCCATAATTCCTAATTCTCCACGCAACCTCACGAATGAATCTTATTTAAGATGTTTTGTGAAGATGTCGGCAATTTGTTTTTGGGTTTCAATGTACTCTAAGATGATGTCCTTCTTAGCTACATGATCATTAATAAAATGGTATCTCACATCTATGTGTTTGGTAAGGGAGTGATGTACCGGGTTCTTGGAAAGACATATAGAACTTTGGTTATCAACCATGATAGGGCAAGTATCACAATTGACACCATAGTCACTAAGAGTGTGTCTCATCCAAAGAACTTGTGCACATGCAAGACAGTGACAATATATTCTGCTTCAGTCATGGATAATGACACCGAGTTCTGTTTCTTGGAAAACCAAGAAACTAAGGAATTTCCTAGAAAATGGCATGTGTCACTAGTACTTTTCCTATCGGATTTGCATCCGGCAAAGTCGGCATCACTATATGAGATTAACTCATATGTTCTAGATTTAGGGTAAAGTAACCCATAATCTAGTGACTGATTGAGATAACAAAATATTCGTTTAACCGCAATCAAGTGTGACTCCTTAGGTCTAGCTTGATATCTAGCACACAAGCATACGAAAAACATGATATCGGGCCTAGCGGTTAAATAAAGTAAGCTACTGATCATACCTCGATATAGACGAACATCTACATCTTTTCCGTTCTCATCCTTTTATAGATGGGTAGTCGTACTCATGGGAGTCCTTTTGCTTGAAGACGATTCCATCCCAAATCACTTAATAAGCTCCACTTTGTACTTTGTCTGATGTATGAAAGTCACATCCTTCATTTGTCGAATTTAAAGTCCAAGGAAGTAAGTGAGCTCTCCAATGTGTCTCATCTCGAATTCATCCTTCATAGACTTAGAAAAATCTTGACAAAGATTAAAGTTAGTAGAACCAAATATAATATCTTCTACATAAACTTGAATCAAAAGGATGTCATTTTCATAATCTTTAATGAAGAGTGTAGAATCAACTTCTCCCATTTAAAACCTAAATCCAAAAGAAAGGTCTTGAGTCGATCATACCAAGCTTTAGGAGCTTGTCTCAACCCATACAACGCTTTCTTTATTTTGAAAACATGGTTTGGAAATTTTTCATGAATGAAACTGGGAGGTTGAGAAACATATACTTCTTCGTTGACATTCCCATTTAAAAATGCACTTTTGACATCCATTTGAAATAGTTTGAAATTCTTATGGGATGCAAAAGATAAAAGCAATCTAATAGCTTCAAATCTAGCTATGGGGACAAAAGATTCTTCGAAATTAATGCCTTCCTATTGCCGGTAGCCTTGAGCTACTAACCTTGCTTTGTTCCTTATGATTACCTCGTTCTCATCGGTCTTGTTCTTGAAGATCCATTTGGTCCCAATGACTTGGTGACCACTTGGAAGAGGAACGAGCTCCCAAACTTCATTTCCCTCGAATGGCATTAGTTCTTCTTCCATTGCCACTATCCAAGAGCTATCCTCACAAGCTTCTTAGACGTTCTTTGGCTCAATGGTAGAGACAAATGTGCAATGAGAGAATTCTTCAATTCTTGACCTCGTTCGAACACCCACACCAATATCTCTAATTATTTGGTTATGTGGATGGTTCCGAACGGTCAGGTAAGCTTTGGGTATTCCTGCATCACTTGGAACATCTTCAACAATCTCATTAGTAGTGTTATTCTCAATAATGGAATCATTAATCTTAACATTACTAGGAGAATCACAAATATCATATACATTATCATCATCAACATGAGGAAAATCAAAATCTTCATCAAATGATACGTGTAGTGATTTCTCGATCGTTGAAGAAGTTTTGTTGTATATCCGGTAGGCTTTGCTACGTGTGGAATATCCAATAAAAATTTCTTCATCGGATCTTGGCTCAAATTTATCTAAATTACCAAAAGTGTTCTTGATAAAACATTTTGAACCAAAAACTCGAAAATATTTAACTTGAGGCTTTTTGTCATAAAACAACTAAAAACAAGTTTTGTACGTTCGGGGTCTCACTAGGATCCTATTGAGCATATAACATGCCATGTGCACCGCCTCTGCCCAAAATTATAGTCCAAGATGACTATCATGGAGCATGGTGCAAGCACACTCAATAAGAGTCCTATTCTTTCTCTCTACAACACCATTTTATGGTGGTGCCCGGGAGAAGGAAAAGTTTTGAGATATCCCGGTGTCATCACAAAACTTTGTAAAATATTCATTCTCGAATTCTCCTCCATGATCACTACAGATAATGATAATGGTGGTTCCTAAGAGATTCTAAATCTTCTTTGCAAAATGGTAAACTCTTCAAAAGCTTCATTCTTATTAGTTAAGAATGAAACCCAAGTAAATCTAGAGAATTCGTCAACGACAACTAATCCATAATGAGCATTGCCTAAAGAAGCGGTTCTAGTTTGTCTAAATAAATCTAGATGAAGAAGTTCTAGGGGCCTCTTCGAAGTAATGCCTTCTTTAAGCTTAAAGGATGATTTACTAAGTTTACCTCTTTGACACGAATCACAAAAGTTTTCTTACTAAAAACAATTTTAGGAAAACCTTTGACTATATCATGCTTAGCTAACTTATATAAGTGCTTGAAGTGAACATGACCAAAACAGCGATGCCATAGTAGTTGTTCACTTGTATTAGCAACTAATCAATGTTCTACAGTTTTAGGCAAGCTCAAATAATAAATATTTTTACGCCTAATACCGGAAAATAAAACATTCGAGTTAGAATCAACATTTGTACACAATCCTTCTCCAAAGTTAACCTTGTAACCTTTGTCACAAAGTTTACTAATGGAAATGAGATTGTGACATAAGCCACTAACAAGAAATACATTAGTAATTAAGGGTTTTGAAGGGCTACCGACAATACCTACTCCAATGATGGTTCCCTTTTGAATACCTCCAAAAGTGACCGTTGCACCATCCTTGATGCTAATCACTTCGGAGAGCAATGAGGGATCTCTCATCATATGTTTAGAGCAACCACTATCGAGAATCCATCATTTCCCTTTAGAGCTAGTTTGACCTTTATTGCTCTTCTTCTTTCTCTTGGGTACCTACATAATATACCATAAGCTCATGGTACCCAATGTTTGTTGGGTCCAAGGGGATTAACCCTTTGGAAGCCAAGTCCAAGAGGCTTCCGCTTCCCAACATAATTACTATTCTTAATAACAGCATGAAAATAGGAATCAACATAAGCATTCCTATCATTTAGGCTAGTGTTCTTAGGACCCCAAATGGTGTAAATTTTGGGAGTCCTTTTCCTAGCTTCATGCATACTTGTTAGATTTATATATGGTGCATGCTTCTTAGGAACATGGGTTCTAGCATAGAAATGAGATGGTGGATATGCATTGAACATACGAGGATGATATGTATGCTTATAAACATGCATGTTGTATGAAGCATATGGGTCATGCATGACATGAGGATGTTGTGCATACACGTAAGAATGATGTGTATGTGCATATGGGTGTATAGGAGCACGTACATGAGTATTTCTCATGTGTGGATTTGTACATGTCCGTGGGTGTGGAGCATAAAAAGTGTCATGATTATCCACTTGTGAAGTAGGAGGTTTCCTACGTGGATGAGTATTGGGGTACATGTAAGCATGGCTTCTCTTTTGGTTTCCACCCTTAGTAGGTTTCTTGCCAAAAGGAAGAGATGATGAAGTGGTGACTTTCTTTGTAGGTTCACTACCTATAGTGTCTTTGACACCACTAGTGGATGCACCGGAGGATGGCCTCACAAAGTCTATAGTGACACCACTATAGGAAGTGCGAGCATGGGATGCATTTGCCTTCACAAAACCAAGACCAAAACGATGTGTGGCCGGAAATTGGTTTGCGAGCAAATCGCCCAATTGTCCTTTCCCCTTATTGAATCTCACAATACGGGAGGACATGAGCTCATATTTCTCCTTAAGAGAAGAAATGTTGGTATCCATGGTGGACACCCGTGCTTTGAGCTCGTGCACTTGAGTTTTAAGAGAATCATTCTCTAAACCCAATTGTGTGTGTCGTGTAACTAGATCACTATTATCCTTAGGATGTGTTTGATCTAGTTGAGATTTGAGAGAATTCACCTCATCTCTCAAAGTGACATTTTGAGAAGCTAAATTCGCTTTCTCAAGAGTTAAAGTATCAACAATGGTGTCATTGTTGACAATGCATGGTATGGATGAATTGCTAACATTCAATTTCTTTAAGATAGTATATCTAAGCATTAAAGATTGATATTTAGCAAATAATTCTTCATTAGCAATGCGAAGTTCATCCATTGTTACCTCGGTATCATCTGTGTCGGAATCACTCTCATCGGAGAGTGGATCTTCTTGGGCCATGAAACACATGTGGGCACTCTCACCCTTCTCATCCTCAGATGATGATTCTCCACTTGAGTCATCGAATGTACTAACGAGTCCTTTCTTCTTGTCTCTCTTGTTCTTATCAGACTTGTGGTACTTCGGAGCCTTCCACTTCTCTTTGTTTCTTAGCATTGGGCAATCCCTCTTGATGTGTCCTGGCTTATTACACTTAAAGCAGAGAGAGGAAGTATTATTAGTAGACTCAAATCTTTTATTAGTGGGAAATTTACCTTTGCGAAAGAAGCGTTGGAACTTCTTCGCCATTTGGTCAATTTCACCCAAGTCTATCTCATCTTTTGAATCTTCACTATCGGAGGATGAGGAATTGGCGTTGAATGCCAAAGCTTTCCTCTTGGCCTCCGAAGGATTCATCATAGCTCGAATCTTTAATCGGTTCTCCTGTCTTACTTCGTAAGACATACACGTCCCGATAAGATTCACAACTGTTTAGTTCTTCAAGTTGTTGACCTCCTCGATGTCGACAGCTCTTCTTTCCCATTTGGATGTTGTTACGAGGTGGAACTCGCGTACAATGAATTTGTATTATGGGGAACCAAGGGCACGATGGTTATATTGAGGAGAAGGTTTAGGCAGGCTGTTTTATAAGTGATTAGTGGGGTGAAGAGGTTGGATCCGTTACCGGTGGTGCTCACGGGATCGAATCTCGCCGGATGTAGCTGAGGGTTGGACGGCAGGGGGCTGACGCTGACTTTGGTCAAGGGGCAAGCTCTCCTGCAGTACGAACAACTCGTCAGAAGGGCAGGGTTGGGGTTCAACCCTTAGCCCCCCCGATGCCTAAGTCAGTAATAGGGCTTAAAATGGGGGGCTAGACACGCCGGCCGGACTAACAGTGTGTCGACCGCGCGTGGCGAGCTATGGGTGGGAGAACAAAGATATGGATGACCCTTGTTCTCGTGTGTGAATTATAGATTAAGAGAGAATTTTCCAACCCCCCTTCCGTAAGAGGAGAGGGGGTATTTATACCTGACGGGTGATGACTATGCGGAGCTGACCTGGCATGCTGACTGGATGTGCTGAGCTGGCTCGGTCGTCAGTGGAAACTCCAGATAAGGACGTCAGGAACTGGGTTGCCTGACCTGCTTTCGTCAGGCGGCGCGACGGCCAGAGGGTGCTTTTGTCGGGGTGTCAGAGCCGAAAGCATTGACTGTCAGATGGCTCAGCTGCCAGGGGGCGCTTTGTCAGTCGGTCGGGTGACGTATGTGTCAGTCGTGTCCTTATCCTAGGTTGTTTGTCGTTAGTGACGAACTAAAGGTTGGGCTGTGTCACTCTAGGCGCCGCGGTTCGTGGGAATCGGGCGGGTCGTTCCGATCAGGGGTTGTCCGGCCTGGCCGCGCCCCCCGATCGGTCATGGGACATGGTCCGCCGGTACGGAAGGATACGTCCGTGCCTGTCAATAGGCCCGGCCTAGCCACCCCAGCGTCCCCAAGCGCGCTACCCCCGGTGGGTCGAGCGGCTGTGGTTGTTCGCCTCGGCCGGTTTGGGGAACGCTGCAAGGCGCGCCCGTCTCCATATTGCCCCGGATTTTCGGGGCGGCGACCCTTTTGTGAAAAGGTGAGTTAATGGGGTATGTTAGCGGATCCGGGCGGGAGTCGGACTCCTACGATCTTTAGGTCGTAACAATTGCCCCCGGCATTCGAGTGCGAGGCAGAAGCCCGGTTCGTCTCGGATGGCGTAACGCTATCGCGACACTATCTTTTAACGTGACCCGGGCTTGGATCCAAGCTTAGGGGGGATGCTGGTCCTGCGGGGTGTGTCCCGCTATAGCGGGGTCGCGAGGTCTCTTCCGGAGTGTGAACTAAGCGGGGCGTTGTCCCATAACGAGGTGCCGTTGTTGGTGGTTATTGGGTCGGATTTAGGGGGAGCTCGAATTTTTGAGAATGTTAGGG
Source organism: Scilla litardierei (assembly GCA_030789695.1). Classification (NCBI taxonomy): domain Eukaryota; kingdom Viridiplantae; phylum Streptophyta; class Magnoliopsida; order Asparagales; family Asparagaceae; genus Scilla; species Scilla litardierei. The sequence goes on from CM061137.1 coordinate 32,407,558, forward strand.
CTCTTGTTGAGAGGCGTTCATCGGACGCGCTTGTAGTTTTCGCGGAAATTCAGCCGGGCCGTGCCCGGTGGACCTTCCAGCTGATGTGCGCTTGGGCTTAGGGGGAGGAGTCCGAAAGGGGGAATATTACACACCAATCTTTATCGGAAATCTAGGTGATATTTACAACACTAGGAGAAGATGTGGCCCAACCGGCGGTTGGGACGGAGGGTTGTCCACATTTGTTGTTCGCTTCGTCGGAAGGGGCAGATCCCTGCGTCGAGGCGGTCTTCCCGTATGTCGATTACCGAATTCCTACCGCCTCATTGTCCAGGGGCGAGCCGAGGCGCCGGGAACCGAACCAATGTTTTTTTTCTTCAGGGGTGCCGCCCCGTGGCGGTTCAGCCTTCGGGGGGGCCGACCCTCGGTCGTAGGAGGGGACCCTCTTCCCTTCCCTTTCCTCACTTCCTCGCATTCTGCCTCGCTGTCGTCGTGCTGGAGGGTTGCTCGGCCTCGCCGGAGACCCCGCGCACCGAGGGGGAACCCCAGGGAGGCTGAGGACGAGGTGGCGGTGGTGGCACCGCTGGGAGAGCTGTTGGGGGGTTCCCCCCCGACACCCTGTGGGGATCGCCGAAGGTGACGGCGTTAATTGGGGTGTTGCGGCACACGGCCGGCCATCTGGACATGCCTTTTGATACAGTAACAAGCAGGGGGAAAGCTGGCGGGCTGGGCCTCCCATGTGTAAGGGGAATATCCTGTTGGAGGTGGTGGGGCTATAGCGGCCATCGTCGGGGGAAGTGAGGTCCGTCGGTGGCTATCGGCTTTCTCCGTAGTTCGGTGGGGGCATTTGGGGCCGTTTTATGCCTGGAGTCCCCTGGGTCTCTCCCTCCTTTTTCCCCTGACCTCTGGAGGGGGGGTATTTATAGCGAGATTTTGTGGAAGGGTTTTTCCTGGGTAAGGTGGGGGATTAGTGCCATTAATGGGCTCCTCGAATTCACGCGTTTTGGGAATCGCTTTTCCCTGGCGGTATCCAGCACGGGTTGTCTGCTCTGGCCTCTCGGGGGGCGTGTTGCTGCTGATGGCGTGTTGTCCGAGCGTCCTTTTGTTATGTCAGGTCACACTGTGGCGCTGCTTCGACGAGACAGGGCCGCTGCCTTATCTGGACCGGGCGTCGAGTTCGAGGTCTTTGCCACGTGATCGGTCCGTTCCCGGTCGCGTGTCTTGGCTTCTTGCGTGAGTTATACAATCACCCATTATGCCACCAACATTCCCGTGTCCGAGATCGCGAGGTCTGGGGGAAGGGGATGTTGACGGCCTTTGTTGGCTTTGGGCGGGGCAGGGAGTCGGCGCAGAGGTTCGGGATGAGACACGTTGTCCTACCGTGATTTGATCTCGGGCCGAACCGGTTACGCGGGGCGAGCTTCAGTTCACCTCTTTCCCCATTGAGCGAAAGCTGTCGGTATTTTTCAGGGAGCGGGAGGACTGGGTTCGAAGCGTTATGCCGCGGGGTTCGAGCTGCGGGTGTAAACTTCCTAGGCGTCCCAAGCCAGTTAGGCGGGGGGGGAGGTGGCGCCTCGCTCGCCCGACACTTGGCGGGGGGATAGCTATTCCCTATAGTATGCACCGAAAAAATCTGAGTGTACAAGGAGGAACGTTTTCATTTAGATTTACAAGGGCTGATCTACAGCTTGTACATGAGTTCTCAGTTTATCGCCCGTCGTGGGGTCGGATCTGGCTCGGGGAGGGGTTATAGAGCTGTCCTCTCCCGAGGTTTAATGACCTCCGGATCTAGGGGTCACTGTGGGCCGGGTGGCCCCTTTTTAACTTGAGTCGATCTTGGCGCGGAGGTGATTGGCTGCCTTCTGTGCTGAAGTGTTGTAAGGTCTCCTTGGCCAGAGAAAAGGGGGGATCTTGCTGGTCGGGCCGCCTTCCCTCCATTGATTTGTCATCTCCTTCTGCGGACCGGGTACAGTTTCCTCGGTCCGGTAGAGGTACTGAGAAGGGGGATCACCAGGGAAGCCGTCTTTTTGGGGCTTGCGCCTTGGGGAGGTTCTTGAGGATCAGGCCGCTCCTCCCCCCCATGCCTTGCTGCTTCGGTTTGAGGGTGGGGTTCAGCGCCCGGTTGTGCCTGGGCGGGCTGACACGCCACGACTTGCCTTTTGGGCTCGTCAGGGATGCAGCCTTTTTGAGGTCCTCGCCCGGAGGTCGACGGCGAGGAGGTACTGGCCGGCAAGTGTTGGGGGCTCTCGCCTGCCCAGCCGGCTTTGAACGGATGCCATTCTTTCTCCGACTCGTCGTTGTTTAGGGCGGACGGAGGCGTGAAAGGCGGATTTCCCTTGTGTAAGGGGAATACCCTTTTAGCGATCTGTTTGTAAGGGGAATATCCTGTTAGCGGCGCTGGAGATGTAGGAACCGCCGCCTTGGGAGGCGGGAACCATTGATGGCCGGTGACCTCTCTTTTGTTAGGGCGGTGTATCTCGGCCCATTTCCCGGTGGGTGGGGGGATCAAGTGGTGGTTTTTCATGTCTGCCAGGTCTCCTACTTTCAGAAAGGGGAGTGGCGTCTTTATAGGGAGATCTCGCTGACGGTTTCTCCTTCTTTTATTGCGCTGAGTTCGCATTATTAATGGGCTCCTTGAATTCATGCCCGTAGGAAACCGCCTTTGCCAGGTGGCTCTTACGGGTCCTCTTTTGGGAGCGCATCATTAATGGTGACGTGTTTCTCGAGCGTCCTTTCGTTTCGTCGAGTCACGTCGGGGCCGCCTACTCGGGAACTGACGTCGTTTCGTCCCGGTTTGTGTGCCCCTGTTTTCTTTTGATTTTTCGAGGGCCATGGGTGCGTAGCCCCCTCCGGTTTGGGTGGCTAGGGTTGGCCCTGCCCCAGAGGTCTTGAGGGGGGGAGCGGGCGCGTAGCCCAGCCCGTGCCCTTCTCTGGTTTGGGTGGCAAGGGTTGGCCCTGCCCTAGAGGTCTTGAGGGGGGAGCGGGCGCGTAGCCCGGCCCGTGCCCTTCTCTGGTTTGGGTGGCTAGGGTTAGCCCTGCCCCAGAGGTCTTGAGGGGGGGAGCGGGCGCGTAGCCAGGCCCGTGCCCTTCTCTGGTTTGGGTGGCTAGGGTTGGACCTGCCCCAGAGGTCTTGAGGGGGGGAGCGGGCGCGTAGCCCGGCCCGTGCCCTTCTCTGGTTTGGGTGGCTAGGGTTGGCCCTGCCCCAGAGGTCTTGAGGGGGGGAGCGGGCGCGTAGCCCGGCCCGTGCCCTTCTCTGGTTTGGGTGGCTAGGGTTGGCCCTGCCCCAGAGGTCTTGAGGGGGGAGCGGGCGCGTAGCCCGGCCCGTGCCCTTCTCTGGTTTGGGTGGCTAAGGTTGGCCCTGCCCCAGAGGTCTTGAGGGGGGGAGCGGGCGCGTAGCCCGGCCCGTGCCCTTCTCTGGTTTGGGTGGCTAGGGTTGGCCCTGCCCCAGAGGTCTTGAGGGGGGGAGCGGGCGCGTAGCCCGGCCCGTGCCCTTCTCTGGTTTGGGTGGCTAGGGTTGGCCCTGCCCCAGAGGTCTTGAGGGGGGGAGCGGGCGCGTAGCCCGGCCCGTGCCCTTCTCTGGTTTGGGTGGCTAAGGTTGGCCCTGCCCCAGAGGTCTTGAGGGGGGGAGCGGGCGCGTAGCCCGGCCCGTGCCCTTCTCTGGTTTGGGTGGCTAGGGTTGGCCCTGCCCCAGAGGTCTTGAGGGGGGAGCGGGCGCGTAGCCCGGCCCGTGCCCTTCTCTGGTTTGGGTGGCTAGGGTTGGCCCTGCCCCAGAGGTCTTAAGGGGGGGAGCGGGCGCGTAGCCCGGCCCGTGCCCTTCTCTGGTTTGGGTGGCTAGGGTTGGCCCTGCCCCAGAGGTCTTGAGGGGGGAGCGGGCGCGTAGCCCGGCCCGTGCCCTTCTCTGGTTTGGGTGGCTAGGGTTGGCCCTGCCCCAGAGGTCTTGAGGGGGGGAGCGGGCGCGTAGCCAGGCCCGTGCCCTTCTCTGGTTTGGGTGGCTAGGGTTGGCCCTGCCCCAGAGGTCTTGAGGGGGGGAGCGGGCGCATAGCCCGGCCCGTGCCCTTCTCTGGTTTGGGTGGCTAGGGTTGGCCCTGCCCCAGAGGTCTTGAGGGGGGGAGCGGGCGCGTAGCCCGGCCCGTGCCCTTCTCTGGTTTGGGTGGCTAGGGTTGGCCCTGCCCCAGAGGTCTTGAGGGGGGAGCGGGCGCGTAGCCCGGCCCGTGCCCTTCTCTGGTTTGGGTGGCTAGGGTTGGCCCTGCCCCAGAGGTCTTGAGGGGGCAGCGGGCGCGTAGCCCGGCCCGTGCCCTTCTCTGGTTTGGGTGGCTAGGGTTGGCCCTGCCCCAGAGGTCTTGAAGGGGGGAGCGGGCGCGTAGCCCGGCCTGTGCCCTTCTTTGGTTTGGGTGGCTAGGGTTGGCCCTGCCCCAGAGGTCTTGAGGGGGGGAGCGGGCGCGTAGCCCGGCCCGTGCCCTTCTCTGGTTTGGGTGGCTAGGGTTGGCCCTGCCCCAGAGGTTCGGAGTTTTAACGAACTGCAAAACTTGTGTAGGAACAACGATGTTGCGTAAAACGGGTAGATGTGTACATTGCGCGTAAGAAAGGAAAAACTCGCAGCTATTGGTAGAATTTTAGCAGATGTTTTGTGTTCCAAGGGTGGGCCAGTTCGCTCCCTTCGGGGGTAGCCAGGATGTACGTGGCCGGTCCGACAATATCGACGACCGTGTAGGGCCCTTCCCATTTAGCGGCCAGCTTCCCCCGCTGTGCAGTCTCGGGCCGGAAGGTGGCATCTCGGAGGACCAAATCGCCGATCCTGAAAGTCCGCGGTTTCACCCGGGAGTCGTAATACCGCACCATCCTCTGGCTGTGTTTGACGAGGCTAGTCAGGGCCCGGTCTTGTACCTCGTCTATCAACGCAAGACTGAGGCCGAGTCATTCCCCGTTGATTTCTTCGTCGAAGAGCTTTAGCCGGAGTGTCTCCTCGCCGATTTCCACAGGAACGACCGCCTCCGATCCGTATGCTAGCATGAAGGGGCTTTCTCCGGTCGAGGCCTTGTGGGTGGTACGATAAGACCACAGGATTCCCGGCAGCTCGTCGACCCAAGCCCCCAGAGCGGCGTCCACCTTCTTCTTCATTGGGTTCAAGATACATTTATTCGCGGCCTCCGCCATTCCGTTGCACTGTGGGTGGGCGACTGACGCGAACTGGATTCTGATCCCCCAGCCCGAGCAGAAGTCGCGGAAGCCTTCGCAATCAAATTGCTTTCCATTATCCGTGACAATGGAGCGGGGAATCCCGAAGCGGCATATGATGGATTGCCAGATGAAGCCCTTCATGTCCGTCCACACGATTCGCGCCAGCGGCTCTGCTTCGACCCATTTTGTGAAGTAGTCCACGGCGACGACTAGATATTTCCTTCCCCCGGAGGCCTTTGGGAACGGCCCCAGGATGTCGAGTCCCCACTTGGCGAAGGGGATCGGGCTCAAGATGGGCATCAGGTTGGCCGGGGGTGCAGTCATCCGTCGGCAGAACTTCTGGCATGCCTCGCACTTCTTGACGTACTGTACCACGTCCCGGATCATCGTCGGCCAGTAGTATCCTTGGCGCATTACTTTGTGGTCGATGGTGCGTCCGCCATGGTGGTTTCCACAGAAGCCTTCGTGTACCTCGCGGATGACTTGCTCAGCCTGCTCCGGGCCCAAGCATTTCAGGTAGGGCAGGACGTCAAAATTGGCGCGGCGGCGGCGGTACAGCACTCCGTCGAGAAGCACGAATGACAGGGCCCGCCTTTCCACCTGTTTTGCCAACATCCGCTCCTCGAGTAGCTCACCCGTCTCTAAGTACTTCATAATGGGGGTCATCCATGACGTCCTCGCGTCCGTGCACATAAGTTCTCCTTCGTCAATGGTTGGCGTCAATAAGCTTTCCACGTAGATTGCCTTCCCGATCTCGGCCGTCAAAGAGGAAGCCAGCTTAGACAGGGCATCCGCCCGGAGGTTGCTGGAGCGGGGTAGGTGTTGGACTTCCGCTTTCTTGAACTTGCGGAGTTCGATCTGGATGTGATTCAGGTATCGCTTCATTGTTTCCTCTCGGGCCTCGAAGCCCCCCAGGATATATTAGACGACGAGACGGGAGTCACTTAGGAGCAACACGTTCGTCGCCCCCACCGCCCTAGAGAGTTTTAACACGTTAACCGCGGCTTCATACTCCGCGACATTGTTGGTGGCCGGGAAGAAGAAGCGTAGGGCGTATTCCAACGAACATCCATCAGGAGTCTGAATGACGATACCCGCTCCTCTCCCGGAGCCCGTTGCGGAGCCGTCGACGTGGATGGTCCATAATTCGCCCGCTGTCGTCGGGGAGGGCGCTGAGGGTTCGTCCACCTCGATCCTCCGCGGGGACGTGGTCGCCGATGGGAGCTCTGTCCGGCTCCCTGGCGGGACCTCCGTGGTGCATTCCACCACGAAGTCGGCCAGCGCTTGGCCCTTGATCGCCGTCCGGGCTTTGTACGTTATGTCGAACTCGCTGAGCTCGACGCTCCAGTTAAGCATCCTCCCCGACCGCTCCAGCCTTTTCAGGTTCTTTTCGAGGGGCATGTCGGTGTGGACGATTATGGGGTGGGCCTGGAAGTAGGGTCGGAGCTTCCGGGCCGTGGTGATTAGGCAGTAGGCGGCTTTCTCGATAGGGCTGTAACGAGTCTCCGCCTCCCGGAGGATCCGGCTGGCATAGTAAACAGGGCGTTGCACCCCTCCTTCCTCCTTGATCAGGACGGAGCTAACGGACTCCTCGTTGGTCGCCAGGTACAACCCTAGGGGTTCGCCCTCCTCCGGCCGTGCGAGGAGCGGTGGGCTCTGCAGGTATGCTCTCAGCTCCGCGAACGCCCGCGCGCAGTCGTCGTCCCACGGGATCACCTTCCTCTTGTCTTTAGCTTCGCCAAAGGCTGTGCGCAAGACCCTGAAGAAGGGGAGCGATTTCTCCGCCGACTTCGACAGGAATCGTCCCAGAGCAGCGATCCGGCCGTTCAGTCGCTGCAAGTCCCGGATCGTCCGGGGCTCCGTCATACCGATGAGGGCCGTCACCTTGTCGGGGTTCACCTCGATTCCCCGCTTCGTTATCATGAAGCCCAGGAATTTTCCCGATTGCACGCCAAAGATACACTTCGCGGGGTTTAGCCTCATGTTGTATCGGCGGACCCTCTGGAAGGTCTCCTGCAAGTCGACGAGGTGGTCGAGGGCCCTTCCGCTCTTCACCAGCATGTCGTCGATGTAGACCTCCAAGTTTTGCCCCACCTGAGGGCCGAATATTCGGTCTACCATCCGTTGATAGGTCGCCCCGGCGTTCTTCAACCCAAAGGGCATCTTGGTGTAGCAGAAGGTGCCTTTATCGGTGACAAAAGACGTCTTCTCCTCATCTCCTTCCGCCATCGGTATCTGGTTGTACCCCGAGAAGGCGTCCATAAAGCTTAACAACTCATAGCCGGACGCCTGGTCCACCAGGTGGTCGATCCGAGGCAGAGGGAAGCTGTCCTTCGGGCATACCTTGTTGAGGTCGGTGAAGTCAACGCACATGCGCCACTTTCCACTGGGCTTCTTTACCAGAACGACGTTGGCGAGCCAGTCGGGGTAGTCCACCGGCCGAACAAATTTGCCTTCGAGGAGCCGCTCCACTTCTTCCTCGGCAGCCCTCTTCTTTTCGCCCCCCCACACTTCTCTTCTTCTGTCGAATAGGTCGGGCTTCCGGGTCCATATTCAACCTGTGGGAGATTACCGTCGGGTCCACCCCGGGCATATCGGTAGGTGACCATGCGAATATGTCCGCGTTTTCCCGGAGCAAGGCGACGAGGGCCGTCCTCAAAGTGGCCGGGAGTTTTGTTCCGATGGAGACGGTTCTCCCCTCGTCCGAGGCTACTGGGACCTCTTCCACTCCCTCGACCGGGGTCGGCCGCTGGTCGCAGAAGTCTTCCCTCTCATCAGGGATGAGAGCCGTCAGGGTCCGCCTCGGGCTCCTACGCAGGGACGGCGTATGGTTGTGGTCTCCGGGCATCTCCTGTCCTCCCCGCACCTTTCCCACCCCCTGCGGGGTCCAGAACTTCATCGTCTGATGTTGCAGGATGGGGAGCGCCTCGATGGCCGTCATATATGGATGCCCTATGATTCCATTATACGTCGACGCGACGTCGACGATGACAAAATGTGTTTCCCTGGTGACGACCATCGGTTCCTCCCCCAGGGTCATGGGCAGGGTGATCGTTCCCTCGGCGGGGATCACATGGCCGGTGAAGCCAGCAACAGGGCCCACACAGATCCCTAGGTCTGCACGCCCCCATCCCATCCTCTCGACCGTTGACAGGAACAGGATGTCACAGGAGCTACCGGTGTCAATCAGGAGCCGGCCGACGTCAATCGCCCCGATCCGAGCCTCGATGACGAGAGCGTCATTGTTCTGGCTCCGTGCCTCCTGCCAGTCCTCCTCGGTAAAGGTGATAGGGGGTCGGTGTGTTCTTCTTCGCTTCGGTCGGCGGTCGGCGCCCGCCATCATCACCTGTCGGGCTCCGGCCCCCGGGATTACGGGCGCCCGCCCCGCCGAGGAAGACCCTCCAGTTATCATCTCAATTCGCATGACCGCCCTCGGGGGGCGTGGCTCCTCCCTATCGTGGCTCGCCGATGGTTCCCGTCCCCCCTCCTCCGGGGGGGGCTCTCTCTCCTTCTGCCACCCGCCTGCCCGCGACGAAGTTTCCCAGGTGACCCGCCTGGATCAATCGCTCGATCTCTCTTTTAAGGGCGTAACAACAGTCGGTGTCGTGACCGTGGTCCCGGTGATAACGGCAGTATCTCCGGGGGTCCCTCCTCGTCGGATCCGTCCTCATCTCCCGGGGAGGCTCCGGCAGTAACCCAGCCCTTGTCGCCGTGGCCAGCACTTCCATCATGGGGGCATTGAGTCGCGTGTAATGCGCCCGTGGGGGGCCCTCCTGCCTTGGGACGACTCGAGGGAGCCCTTGTGCCGGAGCAAACTCACGCACCGGACCAGGGCGATCTTGGGGGCGAGGCCTGGGCGGTTCCCGCCTTGGTCGGGCTAGCCGGTCGCGACCTCGGTCCCCCTCTTCCTGCCTCGGCCAAGGATGCGACCGGGGTTCACCGTAGGACTGTTTCGCCGGGGGGAGTAAGGCCTTTGCTCCGAGAGTTTCTTCGGCCAAGGCGTGCCTCTCCGCCATAGCAACCAACGCCTCATATTCGGCTGGCGGATCCCGGAGCAGGGATTTGTGGAGGGTCCGAGTCCGCTACCCCGTTTTGAAGGCCAGCATAAGCACCTCATCGCCGCATGTCACCACCGCCCGTCTCTCCTCCTGAAAGCGGCGGAGGTATCTTCCCGTTGTCTCTCCCTCCCCTTGGACTATCGTGCTGAGATAGTCTAAGGGCTTCTTTTTCGTCCGCCCGGCCCGGAACTCTTGGCAGAACTTGTGGGATAGTTCACCAAAGCTCCCGACGGACCTCGCGGGCAAGCCAAAGTACCAGTCCAACGCGGTGTCCCTCAGGCTTTGGGAGAAATGTCGGCATAGGAATGCCTCATCCACGTCATGCACCTCCATCGCCCCCCGATATTGCTGGACGTGCGTGAGGGGGTCGCCTCTCCCATTGTACATGGCCAAGTGAGGGGGTTTGAACCTCATGGGCCTTGGGGCGGACGTGATCCACCGTGCAAGTGGCGTGGCCTCCTCCGGGTAGGTAGGGCGGTCCGGCGCATCCCCTCTCCGCCATTCGGGGGTCTGGCTTCGGTCGCTCCTCGGCCGCCGATGGTCCTCCGTCCCCGGGGAGTAGCCCGACGGTCTTCTAGCGGGGCTCCTTCCTTGGGCTGAGGATTCGACGGGTTGCGGGCTACGGTTCTCCCAGCGCCAGAGCCTCCCGGCCAGCTCTCCTCGGGCCTCCATCCGTTCTTGATTCTCCCGAAGGAGCCTTTCGCGCTCGGCGGTGAGGAAGCGTAGTTGTCGGCAAACGGCTTCCTCGTGCAGGGTATCGTAGGGGTGGTGCAAGCGACGCGGGCTGCCTCCTCCGGGTGGGGATCTGTTCAGCAACGGGTCCCGCCCGTCCCCGAGCCGTCGGCCCGTCGCCGTCTCGTCCAGGATTTCTCGGTTGCTCCTGTTTTCTCTCCTTAGCCTCTCGCGCTCCGCGACGATGAGGCGGAGTTGGCGACGTGCGGCCTCTTTGTCCTGGTAGGCCCTTCGGGCGGTCTCTGTCGCTTCGTCCAAGTGCCTTTGCGCGGCGGCTGCCTCCCCCAGGCGACTCCACCGTCGCGCAACTTCCATCTCCTCTTCCAGGAGCCTTTGCTGGGCCGCAACCTCCTCCGCGAGCCCCCTGTTCTCCTCCTCCTCCTCGAACTGAAGGTGGAGGTTCCGCCTCACGTTCAGGGGCTCTGAGGGGCCGAGCGGAGGCTCTGTTCCAGCCGTCTGATAGTCTCCCCTGGCCTGAGTGACGGCCTCGAAGCTTTTCAGGATGACATGGGTTGAAGTAGGTTCAGTTTTGGTGCCCATACCTAGAAGGGGGTCGGACTCCGGGGTGATTTGTAGAGAGAGCGGTTCCTGACCCACGGGATCTTTGCCGTGGTCGGGGTTCCGCGAGATCGGCATGGAGTCTAACATGGGTGTGACCCTTCGTTCCCACAGACGGCGCCAATTGTTACGAGGTGGAACTCGCGTACAATGAATTTGTATTATGGGGAACCAAGGGCACGATGGTTATATGGAGGAGAAGGTTTAGGCAGGCTGTTTTACAAGTGATTAGTGGGGTGAAGAGGTTGGATCCGTTGCCGGTGGTGCTCACGGGATCGAATCTCGCCGGATGCAGCTGAGGGTTGGACGGCAGGGGGCTGACGCTGACTTTGGTCAAGGGGCGAGCTCTCCTGCAGCACGAACAACTCGTCAGAAGGGCAGGGTTGGGGTTCAACCCTTAGCCCCTCCGATGCCTAAGTCAGTAATAGGGCTTAAAATGGGGGGCTAGACACGCCGGCCGGACTAACAGTGTGTCGACTGTGCGTGGCGAGCTATGGGTGGGAGAACAAAGATATGGATGACCCTTGTTCTCGTGTGTGAATTATAGATTAAGAGAGAATTTTCCAACCCCCCTTCTGTAAGAGGAGAGGGGGTATTTATACCTGACGGGTGATGACTATGCGGAGCTGACCTGGCATGCTGACTGGATGTGCTGAGCTGGCTCGGTCGTCAGTGGAAACTCCAGATAAGGACGTCGGGAACTGGGTTGCCTGACCTGCTTTCGTCAGGCGGCGCGACGGCCAGAGGGTGCTTTTGTCGGGGTGTCAGAGCCGAAAGCATTGACTGTCAGATGGCTCAGCTGCCAGGGGGCGCTTTGTCAGTCGGTCGGGTGACGTATGTGTCAGTCGTGTCCTTATCCTAGGTTGTTTGTCGTTAGCGACGAATTAAAGGTCGGGCTGTGTCACTCTAGGCGCCGCGGTTCGTGGGAATCGGGCGGGTCGTTCCGATCGGGGGTTGTCCGGCCTGGCCGTGCCCCCCGATCGGTCATAGGACATGGTCCGCCGGTACAGAAGGATACGTCCGTGCCTGTCAATAGGCCCGGCCTAGCCACCCCAGCGTCCCCAAGCGCGCTACCCCCGATGGGTCGAGCGGCTGTGGTTGTTCGCCTCGGCCGGTTCGGGGAACGCTGCAAGGCGCGCCCGTCTCCATATTGCCACGGATTTTCGGGGCGGCGGCCCTTTTGTGAAAAGGTGAGTTAATGGGGTATGTTAGCGGATCCGGGCGGGAGTCGGACTCCTACGATCTTTAGGTCGTAACAGATGTCATTCCCAATATGATCTTCCTTACCTTTTTAGGTTCGGTGTAAGTTTGACCAAGGGCTTCCAATTCATTGGTGATGTTGGTAAAACGTCCGTACATCGATGCAATGCTCTAATTTTCCTGCATATGAAACAAACCGAAGTTTTGCACGGCACATATAATTTTGAAAGTTTTACCTTGTTCGTTCCCTCATGGGTAACGACAAGATGGTTTCAAATTTGATATGCACTCTTACATGTGCATATCTTGTTGAACTCATTTGGGTCCAACGCATAATGAAGAGCGTTCATTGCTTTAGCGTTGTTGACTTCGGTGAATTTCTTAGAAGTCGTCCATTTTTGAAATCCTCTTCGGTGGGCTCGACGTATTCCTTGTGGAGGGTTCTCCAAAGCAAAACGCTCCTTAGGAACGTCTCCATCCTACACTTCCAACAGCTAAAGTTCGTGCCATTAAAGCGTGGAGGACGCACCGTTGATTGACCTTCGAAAAGCGTGGATGCTCCATCACGGTCATGATTGTTGTACGAAATCGGCGGAGGAACGTTGTTTTGGATGCCATAGTTATAACCTTGTGCTCTGATACCAATTGTAAGGACCCTGGCTATAGAGAAAACACTAGAAGGGGGGTTAAATAGTGTTTAAGCAATTTAAAAATATAGTTACACCAATTTAAATACAAACCAACAATATATTACGGAATTAAAATTAAACCCAATTAGAAACAAATGCAGACACAAGGATGTTTCAAGGGTTCGGATTACCCAAGTCACTTCCCGACTTGTTCCCGGTAATCTTACGTCCCTTCCACCCGGATAACTCCGGATACTCAAGTTAGAACCCTAACTTGAGGTTTCCTTAAAAACCACTTGTAGCAACCCTACAAGTGAAATCAAAATAGAATTGATTGACCTTGACTCCCACAACTTGGGAGCAAGCAAACCACTCTCACAACCCGAGAGCAAATTCAAATAAAGAAAGTTATGAAATAAGAAAGCAACACTTACAATCACATATGACTTGAAGTAGAACTTGAAGGAGAAGTGTGTTGTGTGTTGAAGACTCCCTTGGAAGAGAGGAGAAAGCCCTTTCTCTTGACTGTACCAAATACCTAGAAGATAACTCTTTGGTTCTAGGTTGGAGAGCAAGAGATCAAAGATTGGAATTCTTAGGGCTTTTGGATTTGAGAGCTTTTGATTTTGAGAATGAAAGCTTGAGAGTTTTTGCAATAGCCTAGGTAACATCTCAATGGAACAGTAGATACTCCTTATATAGGTTTCTCAAATCCACAAACCAGAATTAGCAAAAAAAACCTTTTGGAATTCGTGAGAAAAATCTCAACGGATAGAATATGCACTCGCGACAGTCGACTATTGAGGAAACTACAGTCGACTGTTGCACAGTCAGCAAAGGTAGGTGAGAATTCATAACAGTGACTTACCACGTGGACAGTCGACTGATGAATCATAGACAGTCGACTATTGAACCAACAGGCGACTGTAAATGCTTCTACAGGCGACTGGCCGTAAAATGGGTAAGTTGAAGAATTCTGGAAATCTTCTGAGATAACAGGACAGACGACTGATGAGGATAAAACAGGCGACTGTTAATCAGAACAGGCGACTGTAAATCCTTATACAGACGACTGTCAAAACCCTGAGAATTCCCAGAGAGCTGAGTCAACAAATTGGCTCACAGACAGACGACTGTTGCATCATAGACAATCGACTGATCCAATGGACAGTCGACTGTAGATCCAACATAAGTCGACTGGCCGTAAAAGACAGATCAACAGAGTTTGGGCAAAATATAGACAGGCGACTGATAAACAAAACACAGTCGACTGTCACTTGGACAGGCGCCTATGAATCATTCATGAGTCGCCTGTGGGAATAAAATCAGAGAAGCCCAAAACTAGTTTGTAAAAGATTGTTATAACAGGCGACTATAGAACATAATACAGTCGACTATTTTTGAGACAGACGACTGTAAAACATTCAGCAGTCGACTGTTATAAACAATACAAGCACAATCAAACAAGAAATGAATTGGAGTCTAAGGATGAATGATCTAATGATGTCATAAGACTAAATTGAAGATGTGTGTGAGTGCTCCAACAAAGTTCTACTTCTAAGCTATATACTAGAAGAGATAAAAGAAATTTAGATTGACGAACTCTCTCTTTTATCCAACATATGAGCTTGAAGTCTTCATGGAGCTTCAATCATCATCAACGATCATCCAATCCATTTCATTTGCCTTCAATGATCTTTGAGAGTCATCCATTGCTAGTAGATCTTCATAATTAGCGTAGGTAATGGATTAACTGCAAAATAGGGGATTAATCACAAGTATTTATGTTTGCTCATCATTAACACCAAGTAGGGAGAAGTCCAATACTCAACACGTGAGGTACTCAGCCTTCAGGGTCCGATCGATATGGCGTCTGATATAGATAATTGTTTTCGCTTTATCTATGTCAGAAACCTTATCGCCTGCAGTGATGGCATGGTTCAGTCCCTGTGAGCGCAGGTGGAATTTTATATCCAACTGCCAGCTCAGATAGTTTTTGCATGTAGCATCCAATACATCAAAGTCGACGCTCGCAATTTTAGCCATTATCTCTCTAGATCCTTCCTGCCGGATCTAGTGATGTTCGGTGAAGGAAGCCCGTTCGTGTCGAGTTTGTCCGTCATCAGAGGTTCGGCTCAGCTTCGAACGTGCTGATAACGTATTATAAACTTGGTGGCTACGGAACCCGTAGCCCTGTATTTATAGTAATATGGTTACATAATGGGTGGATACCCAATACACAGATGGGCCTCCAAAAGCCTGTTTATAAAAAATGATAAATATTGAAGTCTGAGAAACAGTGTTTCATTGTTACCCATATTTCATCTGTCAAAGAAAGGAGGCTACCTCCCAGACGTTACCCACACTTCTCTCGACAATTTGCGTGGGCCAGCATCCGTTGTGTGGTTTTTTTTTGTTGGGTCCACAGCACATGCTCAGTGTGTGCAGTTATGTCTAATGTTGCTATAATACAAACACACAGTTTTTTAGTTCAACATTCCATGCAAGTTTGTGGCCCCTTAAGATCGTACATGATCAATCGAGTCAAAAAGTTAGGTGTCTGAATGTTTTGTTTTTAACTGAAGGTTCTAAGAAACTCAACTGACCCTGGTACTTCTCATAGATAAAAAAATAAAAAATACCGCTCATTTGGACTCTTCCCCAATATTGGGCAACTAAACTAAGCCTCAAGGTCTCCCAATTTGTATCTGGAGTCGAGGTTCTCGTTGAAATCTCAAAAGCAGCAAAACTACTGCTTAGACTAATGAAAGATTCGAAGAACAAGAAATTGTAAGGCCATTCAAACTTCAGTTGAAATATCTTTGATTTCTAACATTATATGGCCAGTTTAATTGGAAAGTGGATGACCAAAGTAAAAACTAAGTTAATTATGGCTACCTAACCGTAGGCTACCATAATCTCAAATCTTAATTCAAGGGTATCTCTTAATGTAGATGACACTTAGGATGTGGCCCGCCAACAGTGGGACCTAGCCGAGCCCGACACTTGGGACGCACCATGAGTGAACCACCCGCGTCCTCGGCGACCATCTAACCTTAGCTTGGGAGGTCAGCCAAGTCAGGCTAGGCCACATCAACACTCTACAAGGACAACCTTCGCGGTATGCACTCAAGGTTGGCTCTCCTTCAAATCAACGCTTTACAAGGACAACCTCACTAGAGGTTAGCTCCTTCAACTTCATCACCCAAGGACCTGCTCGTCTGGCGAGGTCAGCCCATGTAATCAAGGCAGCATGATCTTGGGCGGACATGACATCCTCTCTCCAAGCCAGTACAAATATATGTCATTCAATACCCACTCGTCGCATGCGCAATAGCATACCTAATCTGGGGAACCAACTATGTCGGAAAATCGAGGATCCACATATCTCCCCCCGGCGTTGCGTGACTGACCCTCAGCTCTACAAAAACAGTAGGACAACCTCATCACCAGGTATGCTCAGTTTACTAACCTACATCTATACACCTCCTTCCTGCTTGATCTGATTTAAGCATCAGAGTCGAATCGAAGGGTCACCCCCTTCATTTCCTCTGACGCGTTTCTCTGTCTTTCAGCCATTGGAAGAGCTCAGCATGACAAAACCCTGCCTGATTCATCGGTTACAAAATCCACACATCAATGTTGGCACTAGAGGAAGGGCCTTGTGTAGTCCAGTTACATGAGCTCTCAAAGAAATTCCTATTGCAGCATCTTCATTTTCAGTGTTGAAGGGTATGAGGAATGAGGGTGATGAGGCCAGTGGTGCGGTTGAAATCACCCATACCATAGAGGACAGTCAACCCGCTGATGGCACACCACAACTCATGTCGTTCCAACATCGTCCGATTTCCAAGATCTTATGGTGAAACTTCGCGAGATGTGGGAAAAGCAGGCCCGACAATTCCAACACATCGAAGCTCTAAGTGGGATGATCTTGGATCTCACCTAAGTAAGATTCGAGGCCTCCCTAGAGAGTTACAACTATGACGCACTTCCCTCCAAAGTGGGACGCGACGATGACGATGTGGGAGCACCAAGCTCTAGCAGTAATAAAGGGTCCGAATGTGATGACCAAGAGTATCGCAAAGGTAAGACAAAGTGTTCAACTAGCCGATGCACCAAATTCACTGAGCCTACAATCAATGGCAACTTGCATGTGCACATCCAGGAAAAGAAGGATATATGGAAAAAGCTTATCGAAATGCATGCGGCTTGGCCTTCTACAGCTAAAGATCAAATCGTTGACCGACAATGACAGATTGACATGCTTCGGCAAGGGGACCTTGACCCGCCAAAGACACATACTTTTTATCTGCCTTACCATTCATATCAGCTATCATCGACAAACTTTATCAGTGAAAGTACATTTCACCTTCTGTCGATGATGTCTCAATGTATACCGGTGTAGGTGGTACTGTCGAGTACCTGGAGACCTACATTGACTATATGTATTCAAAGGGTTACTCTCTGAATTCTGATGTGTCGAGCTATCCCAAGCTACCTGGCTGTGGTGGCCAGGCAGTGGTTTAGGAACCTTCCTAAGGGGTCGGTCAGTTCTTTCGTCAACCTCAGTGTAATGACCCACGTGCCATATACGTTAGTGTATATATGTTTGTGTGATATACAGTGTGTATATGCATGTATACTTATATAGTGTGTATAGTAACTACGTGGTGTGTATAGTAAATAGTCTACAGTATGGCTACTTATATGCTATATGGGTTAATGTATGTCCATATGCCTGTCTTATATGGATGCATATGGTAGCATGGATGAGAATGTCATGGATGCCTATGTGGTTGATTATGTGTTTGTAGTGTATATAGTAGTGTAGTGTATAAAGAAAATATTGCCATTGTATTAAATATAATGCTTATAAGTAATGAAGTAGTATTAATATATTTTCTTAATATTATGGCATCGTGGTATGTAATATATGGGGGGGTGTGGTGTAAGAGGGTGTGTGTTAGGAGATGGAGTGTGTGCTAAGTAAGGGGTTTATAGTAATTTATTAAGGGGTGTGCATGAAGAAGGGTGAGTGTGTTGAGCTTTTCTTAAGAGATAAGAAGAGACTAAAAGATAAACGAAAAAAGAAAAGAAAAAAGAGAAGAAAAAGACAAGAACAGAAGTGTGTGGAAGAAGGGAGAAGAGAGTAGAAGATACCCTTAGCATTTAATCCTTAAACTTTCTCTTTCTATCTCACTTTCAATTTTTTTTGCATCTCCCTTCTTTCATTTTCGTTCTCCCCCTCTCCACTCACCCTTTGCCTCAATTTTTCTTGGGAAAATCTCCTGTCTCTCCTCCTTTAGAGCCCTAATCCAAAGTGCTAGCAAGTAGGAGTTGATAGAAGCTTAAAAGGGGCGTATCACTTGCAACTTTGGAGCTTTTTGATGGAGTCTTGAAGGAGAGTTTTGGATGGAAATTAGCTTGGGTTCCGAGGAGGAATAAGGAGCAAATTTTGAGGTAGGATTCCAACATCCCTTTAAGGTGGCTTTGCACGATATTTTTATTGGGTTTCCTTACTAAAACTCCATCCTTAAATTCCTGCAATTCTACATCAGGATCAGTCGTACATATTGGCCATTATAATGTGAATGAAATTCTAAAATAAATATAGGTGGAAAGATTATTAAATTTTCAATAACTTTCATGTTTTCCACTTTGGTAAATTCTAACTTGAATTAGGTGTAATTTGCACTTTTAACTGAGATATCTAAGTCTGGCAGAATTGACACCATGTAGGAAAAGTGTTATCAGTCATGCTATAGCTATCTAATTTGTATGTTCTTGTGCAATCTGGAAACTACACTTCATTGTCTACATTTCGAAATTCTTAAATTCTGGATGTAGAGTAGAGTAAACTACTGTTTAAGGAGACCCAAGTTTGCAGTTTCTGGATAGAACTGATACAGGTTGCTAGATAGCTCCCTAAAATTCACATAATCACCCTAAATTTTTGATATTTAGGATTTGAATGCAAATAATGTTGCTTGACAACTTTCATGTTAGAAATTTTGTCAAATTTCTAAAAAAACGTGTGTGATACCTGCTCCAAATTTCAAAAAAAAAACATGTGTTATACCTGCTCCAAGTTCTGTCTGCATAATTTCAGCAAGCTGAATCAATTGAATCATGATGTGGAGTATGTGTTGTGCTCTTTATAAAATTTCATGCAAGATCATGCATAAAGTGGTAACTTTTAACTGTGTTATTGTAGAAATGGGCTAATGGTGATGTTGTCTCCTTTGAAATGGCAAAATATGCACAAAAACCCCTCCCATGTAATTCGGCCTTGAGCCTTTGATGTGCTTGTGTTAATTGCAACACTTGTATGGTTTTTTATTGAATCATTTGGAAAGTTTAATGCACAAGTTATTACCTTAAAGTACTTTATTGTGGAGATATGCAAAACATGTGAAATTCTCTTACTTTTTAAGGGCAATTGTGGGAAACATCCCCCTTAGTAATTCGACTTTGGGCCCTTATGGGTTTTGTGGGGTTGTAATGAAAGAAAGTGAAAAGAATGAAATGAATAATTTGATTATGGGAACATTTCTCTTATGTTGATTTTTGTATGCACTTTGTTATAGTCCTTTTACCTTATTGCTCATGTACTTTATATTATCTCAAATGAAATTGATATAATGAAAATGACTCAAATCCCCTCAAAGGGGGCGAGCTAATAAATGGGGTTTGGGGGAAAGCTGTGTAAATCAGAAATATAAGGCATGGACTATTGGGATATGTGATATATGTGAGTCCTGTATAGATGAATGTAGTGTTGTGATATGGTTGGTAATGTGTGGAGTTTTCGTCATTCGCGTCCCAGGTCGTCGGATGAGGGACGGTGTGAGAGGCCTCGATGTAGTGCTCGTGTCCACTGTCGAGCGTTGTGTTCCACCCCAACCCTTAGGTGTGGTCCAGTTTCTTGTACCTCTTGATTTACCCAGAGTTCGAATTAATAAATCTAATAAAATAAGTCTCACTTTCCTTACATGTGCTTACTTTTTCTGCGGCACTTGTATTTACCTTGTCAGCCTTGTAGTTTTAGTTTTTTTTCCACTTGTGCAGTTATTATTAATTGTTGTAGTTATTTTTTATAGTTGTTGTAGCTTATTAATAGTTCTTTTGTGGCACTTGCTACTTGCTGTGATGCTCATGTTGCGTTAGTTCTTCTATAAAGCACTTGCATGCCTGGTTGTAGCTCTCTTTCTTAGTGATTTATTTGCATTTCAGTTATAATTATTGCAGCTCCTTTACTTGTAGTTTAAATTCATGCACCTTGCTCATGCCACCTTGCTCATGCCATGTCACATTATAATAGCTTCCTTCAAGTGTTACTTGCATTTAATTATGTCGAGCATCCATGTGAAGTAGTTGTGTAGTAATTGCATTTCATACAGGCATACTAGTGAGAGATTGCATATCCTACTGGGGCATGCATTGACGTGTCCCACCTATGGTTTTTAGGAAGCTAGAGTTGGTGGGCTGGAGCAGGATTTGGAGGTGTACTTGGGGGTTATGAGATGAGAATGTGTGAGATTTTACTTTTGGGTGTTTGTGTTTAGAGAGAGTTCTTTGATGTATGGGAGAGTGGTTGTATAAGGACATGTTGATGTATATGTATAATGGACATTGAAGTTGTATATAAAGTGAGTGTTTCTTGTTTGTACCACTGTTCTTTTATCTGGCTAAATGTTCTCTCTGTGTGTTTTTGTCTCTCTGTGTTGGTTTTTGTTTGGTTACTTGTCTGTGGACATTAAAAGTACTATCCCAATAGTACGCAGTGAACCTACTTAGGTTCTTCCCTTGTCCTCACCCTCGACTCCTTGGGTATTCCAGTGAGCGGGCGTGACACTCAGAAAGAAGTTCCTCTCATCTCCGCTGCTCAAAAGGTGATGAAGAGGTACCCTGAGTACCTGGCTTCTATCAAATAGGGGCCTGATGAATCCAACAAGGCCTCCTAGCATGCTTCAACTGAGCTAACATGGATGTTGATGTTTGCCCTGACGATATCACCAAGATGGCCCTTTAGGCAGGCTTTTTGGATGGGTCAGATCTGAAATTTAAGATTTGCAAATAACATTCTCCAATCTTTGCCTAACTGGTAAGTCGCATTAACAAGTTCATAGATATGGAGGAAGCCTAAGGATGATCAATAGCTTGCCATGGGTCAACTTGAAAGAGGGCCGACCTCTCCCCCAACAAGCGCCCTGATCGCTCCCGGATATACTCCCGGAAAACAATTGTAGTTTTACTGCAAGCACATGGTGTAGTCACAAGCGGGTATCGAACACGAGGAGGTGGTGTTGGCTCCAATCTATCTTAGGTTGGTTTGACTATGAAGGTTTTAATGGTGGAGATGGTTATAATATGATGTAATGACAATGGTAATGGATGTCAGTGTTGGTGATAAAGATGTTGGATAAATATCGATTCAAATTCAATATAATAAAAGTGTCTAGGGCTAGGGAATCCCCATTACGGATCGTCATACATCTATGTGAATCGCGAATCTAATGTTGCAAGACTTGGATTGAGGTGAACTAATATTAACCAAATAGAGAACCAAGCTCACGCGCTCGTCCTATTACCGGTCTATAATGACCTAAATTAGAGCCCACTCTCGTGCAAACCCTAATCTAAGCCACAAGCATTAAGATCGACGTCATCGTTCAATCGCCCCTCGAGCCCACGCTCGTGCAAACTCGAGTTACGATCTACATTGTGATAGCTCGTATTCGTCCAATCTCTTGCAAACGAATATATGTATAGATTTATAATAAAAATTCTAGCCTTGGTCCAATCTCTTGCAAACCAAATCTAGTGAATCTCGATTATAAATCTAAATCGAATATCTAGGCCTTCCCATTGATCGGAAGCCATCTCTTGCAAACTCCAAATCGATGGAAATTCCCATCTATCTGTAATAAATCAATCACAATCTAACCTTCTAGTAATTCTAGCAGCATAAAAATTCATTCATCACAAATCTAGCATTAGAACCATAGGATTCATCCATTTGTCCTAGAACAACGATCAACCAAGCATAACAATAACGATATAGAAATCAATAAGAGACATTGCTTCCATACAAAAAGATATTAAATCAAAGATTCAAATAACAAGAACGAGGAAACTTAGCTTTGTAATGCCCTACAAGCTACTGCACAAGTACTAGAGGGGGGGTGAATAGTACTTTAAAATAACAAGGAGTATAATTCCAAATTAAATTGCAAACAACTACCAAATCAATTTGCGGAAGCTTAAATTGAATGACAACAACAAAATTAAAAATGCTAACAAAAGATGTTAATGGGTTTGGATCCACCCAAGTCTCCCCGACTTGTTCCCGGTGATCCTACGTCCCAACCACCCGGATCCCCTCCGGATACTTAGGTTAGAAACCCTAACCTAAGATTTCCACTATGAAAATCTTGTGAAAAACCTTCACAAGATCAAATCATACAACAATGGCAATAGTGAATTCCACAACCCGGGATCACAACCTTCTCTCACAACCGAGAGAATCAACAAGCAATATAAATGAGTTTATATTGAAATAAGCAAACTTACCACAAAATCCTATACCTTGAGTTTTTCTTACCCAATAGGTGAAATGAAGGATTTGAGGAAGATGAAGTCACCAAGTCCTAGCACCAAGGGAATGACCAGCAATGGGTGCCTAGGGATGATTTGGAGACTTGGATCAAGCTATAGCTTGAAGATCTCACCAAGAACAAGCTTCTCTCAAAATGGATTCTAGATCTAGAATAGTGAGAGAATGGGTTTCTTGTGAGGAAGAGAGTTTTAGAAATGAGTGAGAATGGCTATCTCTTTTGAACTCAATGAATCTCTGAATGGAAGCTCTTAACCCTAGAGAAATGACCTAGGTTCGTATTTATAGGGTCCCATAAAAATAAGTTAGGTCATTCTCCAACGGATAGAAATCTGGGGCAGTTAGTCGGTCAAAGAACAATCACTGACCGACTAGTTCATCAACTAGTCGGTCGGTCAAACAGCATGGACCGACTAAGTGAGGAACTGAGAAGAGATAGAATTTCAGACCTAGAAATCTAGTCGGCCCAAGAAGACTTTCTGACCGACTAGTTTCCCAACTAGTCGGTCAGTCAATGAACGTAGACCGACTAAGAGGCAAAATGAAATAGTCTGAATACAAATTGACTTAGTCGGTCCAAGAACAAAAGTTGACCGACTAGATTGTCAACTAGTCGGTCACCAAACGTTCTTAGACCGACTAACGATAAACAGTAGCTTAGGAGAAATTTAGTATGAACAGTAAGTCACAACTAGTCGGTCAAAGAAGCATCACTGACCGACTAGTTCACAAACTAGTCGGTCGGTGAGTCAACGTAGACCGACTAACTGTAAACAGTAAAGTCCAAGAAATTAAGGAATCAAACTAGTCGGTCCAAGAAGAGTTGCTGACCGACTAGATCACCATCTAGTCGGTCAGTACTTCTTCTTGTACCAACTAACATGCACAAACAAGTCCGAATCGAAGCGCGACGCTTCGAGGAAGTTAGAATGAACTTGTACTAAGATCCTAGAGCTACGATATGAGCGTTATGAAGTTAGAATCGTAAGATATACTCAAGGCTTAACATTCTATATATCGAAGCTAAAAAGACTATAAATAAAACCTTAATAAACGGTCTTTGAGAGCTTCGATTGATTCTTCATAACTTCCAAAACGGCACAAGAGCTTCAACGAAGCTTTAGGCATGAATACGAGCTTTGAGAAGTGTTGAGATGTCGCTTTGAATGTTCTCGTGAATTTGGCGACGATCTCCAACATTGCGCTCACAAATTGTTAGTTCATGGATTATTTATGTTTGCTCATCATCAAAACCAAATCCGGGGAGTCCAATATTCAACATTCTCCCCCTTTTTGGTGATGACAAACCAACATAAATAATAATCAAAAATAATGATTCAAATGTAAAATACTTACTCCCCCTGCATTGATGACACGTTAATTCCAAAATGAATATATATGAATTGCATCAATCAGACGAGTAAGATAAATAAAGAGAATCGATTTTTGAAATATCGGATTTTGAAAATCCTTATATATATCTTAACTCCCCCTGAATCTAACATATCAAACTAGATTCTTGGAAATTGAGTTAAATTTTCATTTGCCCTATTTATTATCATTATCTTTCCCCCTTTGGCATTATCCCAAAAATGGGGGGCATACAACGACAACAACTAGGAAATGGAAAATCCAACATCGGGAGTCGTAGACAATGACGATGGACGTAATTGACACCAAGGGAAAAATGATGAAATCAAATCAAGGTGTGCCAAATTGTCCATTATCAAAAAGCGATAATCAAAATCATCAAAAATACCAAATAATTGTTTATTTCTTGAATAAAGAAACATACTCTCCAATATTCAATATTCTTGGTTAAATTTGTGCATGGAAAACAATTCTATACAATTATAGAATTTCAATTTATTTAACCAAGTTTTTCAATCGTCGAGCGACGATTTTACATAGCATGGACATTGAATGAGAATTAATGTGCACGACGAAGTAAATATCACAACATGAACATCGATGTATATATAGATAGAAACATCATGAGTACATCCAAAAAGACATCGAATACAAGAAGTACATCATATCAAGTACGACACATCATCTATATAAACATCAAAAAGTACAACATCATCATCCACATCAAAATATAACACCAACATCAACATCATCCAAAGTACATGAAAATATCCAACACCGACATCCAGAAAACTCAAAAATACATCAAAACAACCCTCAAGCTCCATCCTAACCCAAAATACTCTTAATAAGATATATCATCCAAAGAGTAGTGGAGAGTCCTCGGAACAGACGGTCACGAGGAAGTGGCTGGATCTGCAGTCTCCATGGGTCCAGTCGACGGAGTGGACTCAGGCTCTGCAGGGAGTAGAGGCGTCTCAACAGACGGGATCGTCGGGGCAGGTGTGGAAACGACGGGCTCAACAGCTGGGGTCACAACAGGAGTAACAGCAGGGGTCTCAACAGCAGCAGGTGAGACAGGAGCAGGCTCGTCAACAAGGACAGCAGCAGCGTCAGAAGTCTGAACTACTGAAGCAGAAGGCTCTGGAGCACCGGAAGTGGTGCCAACTCCAGGAGCTGAACTGGTAGCAGCAGCAGCAGCAGTGGCCTCATCGCCACGGGCTAAGGAAGTGACAAGCTCGTCAATCTCCTCATCGTCCATCTCCTCCGCCTCAGACACGGAAGGAGGAAGATCAATCCCCATCATCTGAGCCATACGAAAGACGACCTCCTCGGTACGAGCCAAATGCGACTCATGCCGACGAAGAAGGCGTACGACATCATCTAATGTAGCAGGAGGAGTGGAGGCTGCAGCAGCTGAGGGGGTAGCCTGAGAAGCAGAAGTGGTCGACCTCTGCACGTGACGAAGCGCCGCTAGAGATTTCTTAACGGCCGTCGCGTTCAGAGGGGGACCCAAGGGACGCTCATCGTCAGGAGGGAGAGGGACTCGGAAATGACGGAAAACCAGGGTCAACAGACATGGATAAGGGATATGTGCAGATTTATTGGTCTTGCGTATACACTCGAAAGAGTCCATCTTATCGAGTATAACGCGAGCCCAATTAATCTCGCAACCCAAGAAAAGAGCGTAAATAAGCTTCAAAAATGGCTGGGATGGAAGTGAAGATGAGCCGTACTTGGGAAGCAAGCACGACTTCAGAATAAGATTCAACACCCATGCATTAGGCTTGAACGACTTCGAAGGAACTCCAATGAGGGTAGGAGGGATCACATGGAAAATATCAGCAAGAACGGACTGATCCAAGGAAGTGATATCATCGACGGAAATGTCAGAAGGAAGGAGACCGGACGATGAACAACCAAGAATCTCCCCCAAGATTTCTGCCGTGAGAACTATAGGAGTTCCCAAGACAGTAGTCTCGATGGAGTGACTCTCATCGTACAGGCCTCGGACACGATTGGCGTAGAACAATTTTACCAGGCGAGGATATGGTCTAGGATTCGCCTTGGGGTCATAGCGAAGATAATCAAGTAGGCCACTATAGGAGAGGAGGTCAGCTAAGCCAAGGAAATCTGAAAACTGAACATAGTGCTCCAATAGCATCGGGCAGTGTTCAATACGGTTGTAGGCCGCGAGACACATAGGGTCGTCGTGACACAACGATATGTCAACACCACCCGCTGGCATTGGGCCCTTTCCCTTTGGCTGGCGAGTCCTAGGACGAAGTGGAGGAGTGGGTTCCCTATGGCCAGACTCATCCTCAGGGATAAACTCAGTATCGGAATCAAGAGGAGTCGAGGGAGAGTGGAGTATGGGCTTTTTAGACTTAGATTTTCGGGGTTTGACTGTCGTCGTCCTCTGCTTCTTCAGAGGAGGCGAAGACGGAGAAGCTTGGGTAGATATAGCACGACGCTTGGGCTTAGACGGATTCCTAGGGTTGGAAGGCTCTATAGACATAGGAGAAGCCCCAGATGAAGAGATAGGAATCCTCGTCTTTGCCATGATCGTGGCACGACGAGTACAAGCAACTGAAGCAACGAGCTACACAAACCCTAGAGAACAAACCCTAGAAGCACAATCAACAAACCCTAACACACTTCGGAAAAAATCCGAAACCCTAGATCACCTAGGAGAGAAATGAAGCCTAGAACAAACCCTAGAAAGATAAAACACGATCTAGGAGAGGGGTTATACCTAGGAGATAGGGCGATGGCGATCGGACGGCGGAGATGGCCGGAAATCTGGCCGGAAATCGACGGAAGATGAAGAGTCTCGAAGGGGTTTTGGGAGTTTTTCGGGCTGGAGGAGAGAAGATACCGACTAAAACAAGTTTTAGTCGGATGAAAATGACTTAAGTCGGTCGGGACAGCAAAAAGACAAGTTTGCCCTAACACACTTAGTCGGTCACAGTTCAAGCACTGACCGACTAGATTACGATCTAGTCGGTCAGTCAATGAGCTTGAACCGACTAAGTCGAAACAGAGGCAAACAGGGATTTTTTAGGGCTAGATTTAGTCGGTCGCAGTATAAACACAGACCGACTAGTTTTCAATCTAGTCGGTCGGTAAGTGTACTGTGACCGACTAAAGAAAGAAAATGATAAGAGTTAGATAAAAGCTTGATCTAGTCGGTCTGAGTTCACTTGCTGACCGACTAGATGAGCATCTAGTCGGTTGACTAATGAACTGAAACCGACTAGAAGAGTCCAAAAATTGATAATTGATTTCTCTTCACAAACCACTTGGATGAAACATCTTAACACTCTCATTAGACATCTAAATTACCCCATAAAACGTCGAAATCTTAAATACGACATTCAAATACGGATTCGAGCACAAATTCAAACATATCACATAAAATCCCAAAAATTCAATAAATCTAGCATAAACGAAATATCGCAAAATATAATAGCATGCAAGATAATTGAATGAAATATGAATCCTATATCTCGGATTCACCCATAATCCCCAATTCTCGACGCAACCGCACAAAGGAGTCCTCCTTTAGGGGTTTCGTGAAAATATCGGCGATTTGCTTTTGGGTTTCAACGTACACTAAAATGATGTCCTTTTTAGCAACATGATCATCTAAAAAGTGGTGTCGGACATCTATGTGTTTTGATCGGGAATGGTGCACCGGATTCTTTGAAAGACAGATAGCACTTTGGTTATCCACCATGATAGGGCTAGTATCACAGTGAATACCAAAATCCTTCAAAGTGTGTCTCATCCAAAGAACCTGGGCACAAGCGGCACCGGCGGCAATATATTCCGCCTCGGTGGTTGAAAGTGATACAGAATTTTGCTTCTTGGAAAACCAAGAGACAAGAGAATTTCCTAGAAAATGGCAAGTGCCACTAGTAATTTTCCTGTCGGATTTGCATCCCGCATAATCGGCATCACTATATGAGACTAACTCATATGTGCTAGATTTTGGATAAAGTAATCCAAAATCAAGTGTATAACTTAGATAACGGAAAATACGTTTTACCGCTACTAAGTGAGACTCCTTAGGTTAAGACTGATAACGAGCACATATGCATACGGCAAACATAATATCGGGCCTACTTGCGGTAAGATAAAGTAAACTACCTATCATACCTCGATATAGACGAATGTCTACATCATTACCGCCCGTATCCTTGTCAAGATGCGTAGTCGTGCTCATTGGAGTCTTTTTCCCGGAAGCACTTTCCATTCCAAATCGCTTAAGCAACTCCACCGTATACTTCGTTTGGTGGATGAAGATTGCATCGTTCAATTGGCGAATTTGGAGACCTAAGAAATATTTGAGTTCGCCCATGTGGCTCATCTCAAATTGTTCCTTCATAACATTAGAAAACTCTTCGCAAAGAGTGAAGTTAGTAGCACCGAAAATGATATCATCAACATAAATTTGAACTAATAAAATATCATTATTCGCATACTTAACAACAAGTGTAGAATCGGCTTCGCCCATTTTAAAATTCAAATCCAAAAGAAAATTCTTTAGGCGATCATACCAAGCTCGAGGAGCTTGTCTCAAACCATAAAGAGCTTTCTTTAGTTTAAAAACATGATTTGGAAATTTTTCATGTATGAAGCCCGGAGGTTGAGAAACGTAAACTTCCTCAACAACATCTCCGTTTAAAAATGCACTTTTAACATCCATTTGAAATAACTTAAAATTTTTATGGCATGCATAAGACAATAAAAGTCTAATTGATTCTAATCTAGCTACCGGAGCGAAGGATTCTTCGAAATCGATACCTTTCTCTTGGCGATAGCCTTGAGCAACTAACCGAGCTTTGTTCCGGACGACGACTTGATTTTCGTCGGTTTTGTTCTTGAAGATCCACTTTGTCCCTATGACGGTGTGGTTCTTCGATGGCAAAGGAACAAGCTCCCATACCTCATTCCTCTCGAATTGAATGAGTTCCTCCTCCATGGCAAGGATCCAAGCACTATCTTCGCAAGCTTCAACTATATTCTTTGGCTCTATCGATGAGGCAAAGGCACAATTGGCGAAGTGGTGGACTTGAGATCTCGTCTTGACACTATCATTAATATTGCCAATGACTTGCTCATGGGGATGGTCGCGAACGGTATGAAGCCGCTTGGGAATACCTTGATCACTAGGCACATTCTCAACAACTTCATTAGTCGGGTTAGTATCAATAGAATCAATTGAATCAATAGACTTAGAATTTTCAAACGAATCATATAAAACATCCATAGAATCATTATCATTTGAAATTCTAGAAGTAGTAAAATTCTCATTAAAAGAGACATGAAGTGATTCCTCGATCGTAGAGGATCTTTTGTTGTATATCCGGTAGGCTTTGCTACGTGAGGAATACCCAACAAATATCCCCTCATCCGATCTCGGATCAAACTTGTCCAAATTATCATATGTGTTTTTAATAAAACATTTTGCGCCGAAAACACGAAAATGTTTAACTTGAGGCAATCTACCAAACAACAATTCATAGCAAGTTTGTTTGGTGCCGGGCCTCAAAAGTATTCTATTAAACACATAACAAGCGGTGTGTACCGCTTCCGCCCAATTGATAACCAAGTTGACTATCTTCGAGCATAGTGCGAGCACACTCCACAAGCGTTCTATTCTTCCTCTCAACAACACCATTTTGAGGAGGTGCGCGAGGGAAAGAAAACGTGTGAGTAATTCCAAGATCATCACAAAAATTTGAGAAAGACTCATTCTCAAATTCACCCCCATGATCACTACGAATAGTGACAATGGTGGTTCCGATGAGATTTTGTACTTTCTTCACAAATATTGTGAAGTTTTCAAAAGCTTCATTTTTATTACATAAGAAAAATACCCATGTAAATCTTGAATAATCATCAACGATGACTAGTCCATATCTTGCATTTCCTAAGGAATCAACTCTAGTTGGCCCAAATAAATCTAGATGTAATAGCTCTAGTGGTCGTTTCGTAGAAATGCTTTTCTTAGGTTTAAATGAAGATTTAGGAAGCTTACCACGTTGACAAGAATCACAAAAATTTTTCTTTTCAAAAACGAGCTTCGGAAAACCTTTAATGGAATTTAATTTCAAAAGCTTATAAAGTGTTCCAAAGTTCACATGTCCAAAGCGTCGATTCCATAAGTGTTGTTCACTTGTGTTGGCAACGAGACATTGTTCATATGACTTAGGAAGATCCAAAATATAAATATCTTTATGGCGTGTGCCGGAAAATAATAATTTATTATTATCATTTGAAATATGACACAATCCTTTCGCAAAGCTAACTTTGTAACCTTTGTCACAAAGTTGGCTTATTGAAATAAGATTATGATTTAAACCATCAACTAGATAAACATCACTAATTAAGGGTTTAGAAGGGTTACCCACTTTACCAACACCGATGATGGTTCCGCTCTCGTTGCCTCCAAATACGACGCGATTTCCATTTGCAATGGGAACCACTCCGGAGAGCAATTGAGCGTCACCCGTCATGTGTTTTGAACACCCGCTATTGAGTATCCAATTCCCTTTGGAGCTAAATTTAAATTTGTTGCTCCTTTTCTTTTTCTTTTCCTTGAGTACCTAAAGATAGAAACATTCATATCATGGTACCCAAGGTCATTGGGTCCTCAAAAGTTAGACCTTTGGAAGCCAAGTCCAATTGGACTTTGACTTCCCCACATAATTCCTACTATGCACAACATCCGAAAAATAAGCATTCATATATACTTGTTTTTCATCCATGCTTGTGTCCTTTGGGCTCCAAATAGTGAAAATTTTGGGAGCCATCATCCTATTGGGTGCATGCATGCGACGTTGATTTCTACGTGATGCATGTTGTGGATAGGCATAAGGAACATGATGGAATGGTGCACGACGAGAATTATTCATATGATGAGGTGGGTGAACATATGCATGTGTGTGAACACGTGTGTGAGGGTGTCTCACATGGTGTGCACGTGTCCGTGAACGTGTAGCATAGAAATCATCATATGTGTGAGACGGTGGAGTAGGACGTGTGTTCCTACGTGGCATGGTATTGGTGTACATATAAGCATGCCCCTTCTTTGGAGGTCCACCCAAGGTGGGTTTCTTTCCAAAAGAGGGTGTGGACGAGGTGGAAGCACCATTGGTAGATGAACTACCAATAGAGTGTTTGCTACCACTCGTAGAGTCACCGGAAGTTGGCCTAACAAAAGTAGTGGCCGCTTTGGATGGACATCCCATCGTATACCCCAAACCAATGTGGTGATTGGCCGGAAGTAAGGCACTTAGGATTTTATCCAAATGGTCCTTACCCTTATTGAATTTATTAATTCGGCCTAATGTGTTCTCATATTTCTCTTTGAGAGAACGCATAGAAGTATCCAAAGTGGATACTTGCGATGTGAGCACATAAACACGAGATTTGAGATTCTCGTTCTCAATACTCAAAGTCGAGTTTTGAGAAGTTAAATCCGCTATCCCATGTTCTTCCGGATCATCAATGCTAACATGTTCAAGTTTAGATTTGATATTAACAATCTCATTTCTTAACTCTTCAACAACGGTGTCGTTGTTGGTGATGATAGTCTTAGGCGAGGTTTGAATGCTAGCTAGGTCATCTTTTACTTTAGTATATCTATTTACTAATTTAGTGTATTTTGACCATAATTGAGAGTTAGCATTCCTAAGATCATCCATAGTTACCTCATCGTTACCTTCGTCATCACTATCATCGGAGGAGGAAGATCCTTGATCATGCTCCTCTCTTGCCATGAAGCACATGTGCGCTTGCTCCACTTTCTCATCATCCGACTCTCCGCTTGAGGAATCCTCGGAGTCGGTGAATGTTGCTCCGACAAGTCCCTTTTTGTACCCCTTTTTGTACTTCTTTGACTTGTCGAACTTCGGCGCCTTCCACTTCTCCTTTTGCTTGTTTTGAGGACAATCCGCTTTGATGTGTCCTGGCTTATTGCATTTAAAGCACAAAGGTGGAGAGGCGTTAGAAGAAGTAAATTTAGATTTTTGTTTGAAGTTACCCTTTCGGAAGAAGCGATTGAACTTCTTTGCCATGAGTGCAATGGATTCCATGTCCATTTCTTCTTCTGAGTCCTCATCATCGGTAGAGGTGGATGAAGCCGCCTTGAATGCAATTGCCTTTTTCTTAGGCACGTCTTGGTTCAAATAGGACTTCATCTTTTCTTGTAACTTCACCTTGCTATCTTTGCGTACCTCGTATGACATCAAAGTACCCATCAATTGAACTACGGTATATTTATTCATGTCATTACCTTCCTCGATGGCGAAGTTACGTTTCTCCCAAGAAGAAGGAAGTCCTTCGATAAGCTTTGAGCACTTCTCCTTTTGAGTGTAGGACTTGCCGAGGGCCTCTAACTCGTTTATTATGTCAATGAAGCGAGCGTAATATTCCTTCATCTTCTCGCCCTGTTGCATATGAAACATTTCGTAATCTTTGTTTACGACTACGAGTTTAGAGTCTCTTACCCTACTCGTCCCTTCATGAAGAATAAGGAGGGAGTTCCAAATTTGATATGCACTCTTACATGTGCATATCTTATTGAAGTCCTCGGGCTCCAATGCGCATTTCAAGGCGTTCATTGCCTTGGCATTGCTTACCTCCGCGGCGACCTCCGCGGTAGTCCATTTCTCAAAGTCTTCTTCTTAGGGCTCTATGTATTCCTTCATTGTAGTCCTCCATAAGGATGCACTCCGGAGGAAGGTTTCCATCCGGCATTTCCAGTACCCGTAGTTGGTACCGTTGAAGAATGGAGGCCTCGTAGAGGAATGTCCTTCCATCACCGAAGATGCTCCTTCTCGGTTCCTGAAGGTGTCATAGTTGGAAGGTGGACGCACGGTCTTGTTGTCGTTGGCAGACATAGCTAAGTATCTGGCTCCGATACCAAATGTAATGCCCTACAAGCTACTGCACAAGTACTAGAGGGGGTGTGAATAGTACTTTAAAATAACAAGGAGTATAATTCCAAATTAAATTGCAAACAACTACCAAATCAATTTGCGGAAGATTAAATTGAATGACAACAACAAAATTAACAATGCTAACAAAAGATGTTAATGGGTTCGGATCCACCCAAGTCTCCCCGACTTGTTCCCGGTGATCCTACGTCCCAACCACCCGGATCCCCTCCGGATACTTAGGTTAGAAACCCTAACCTAAGATTTCCACTATGAAAATCTTGTGAAAAACCTTCACAAGATCAAATCATACAACAATGGCAATAGTGAATTCCACAACCCGGGATCACAACCTTCTCTCACAACCGAGAGAATCAACAAGCAATATAAATGAGTTTATATTGAAATAAGCAAACTCACCACAAAATCCTATACCTTGAGTTTTTCTTACCCAATAGGTGAAATGAAGGATTTGAGGAAGATGAAGTCACCAAGTCCTAGCACCAAGGGAATGACCAGCAATGGGTGCCTAGGGATGATTTGGAGACTTGGATCAAGCTATAGCTTGAAGATCTCACCAAGAACAAGCTTCTCTCAAAATGGATTCTAGATCTAGAATAGTGAGAGAATGGGTTTCTTGTGAGGAAGAGAGCTTTAGAAATGAGTGAGAATGGCTATCTCTTTTGAACTCAATGAATCTCTGAATGTAAGCTCTTAACCCTAGAGAAATGACCTAGGTTCGTATTTATAGGGTCCCATAAAAATAAGTTAGGTCATTCTCCAACGGATAGAAATCTGTGGCAGTTAGTCGGTCAAAGAACAATCACTGACCGACTAGTTCATCAACTAGTCGGTCAGTCAAACAGCATGGACCGACTAAGTGAGGAACTGAGAAGAGATAGAATTTCAGACCTAGAAATCTAGTCGGTCCAAGAAGACTTTCTGACCGACTAGTTTCACAACTAGTCGGTCAGTCAATGAACGTAGACCGACTAAGAGGCAAAATGAAATAGTCTGAATACAAATTGACTTAGTCGGTCCAAGAACAAAAGTTGACCGACTAGATTGTCAACTAGTCGGTCACCAAACGTTCTTAGACCGACTAACGATAAACAGTAGCTTAGGAGAAATTTAGTATGAACAGTAAGTCACAACTAGTCGGTCAAAGAAGCATCACTGACCGACTAGTTCACAAACTAGTCGGTCGGTGAGTCAACGTAGACCGACTAACTGTAAACAGTAAAGTCCAAAAAATTAAGGAATCAAACTAGTCGGTCCAAGAAGAGTTGCTGACCGACTAGATCACCATCTAGTCGGTCAGTACTTCTTCTTGTACCAACTAACATGCACAAACAAGTCCGAATCGAAGCGCGACGCTTTGAGGAAGTTAGAATGAACTTGTACTAAGATCCAAGAGCTACGATATGAGCGTTATGAAGTTAGAATCGTAAGATATACTCAAGGCTTAACATTCTATATATCGAAGCTAAAAAGACTATAAATAAAACCTTAATAAACGGTCTTCGAGAGCTTCGATTGATTCTTCATAACTTCCAAAACGGCACAAGAGCTTCAACGAAGCTTTAGGCATGAATACGAGCTTTGAGAAGTGTTGAGATGTCGCTTTGAATGTTCTCGTGAATTTGGTGATGATCTCCAATACTGCGCTCACAAATTGTTAGTTCATGGATTATTTATGTTTGCTCATCATCAAAACCAAATCCGGGGAGTCCAATATTCAACAAGCTTTGATGCAGAACTTCAATCCAATTACAAGCTTTTAGATCCAAGAGAGGGCCTAGGGCAGGCCTAACCTCTAAAATAGTCTCCAAGAAAACAAAAATTGGAACCCCCCTCTAATGATGGCTACAAACCCTATATATACCCCCCCCCCAAAAAAAAAAACCCTAGCAAATAATCCTAGAAACCCTCTAAAAATCGTGCTCAAAGTCAGCTCTGGCTGAAACTTTAGTTCTGGGCCCGCGCTGACTCGGCCGAGTGGAAATATGACTCGGTCGAGTAGCAAGTTCAGCACTGCAGTGTTAACTTGCAGAAATTCTCCAGATTTCATCCGACCTCTGATTGGCACGTTCACGGCAGCGTTGGAACCGTCATGAAGTCTACTATCCATAAACAATATGAGAAAAATACTTTGTCAGCTGGAATGATATCAGATTTCAAAAGAGTTAGAGTCTGTCTGAAAATCTGGGCGCTCATGTCATTCGGTCGAGTGGAAATATGAATCGGCCGAGTGAGAAGTGTGACTTGGCCGAGTGAAAATATGACGCGGCCGAGTGAGAAGTGTGACACGACCGAGTACGTCAGTCTGTAGATCATCTAGAAAAACAGAGAAGTCGGCATGGCTCTCTTCGAATTCTTGGCCTTCACTCGGGCAAGTGGAGTCTCTACTCGGCCGAGTGGAATTAACCACTCTATCGAGTGCATTGTAGCACTCTGGTCAGGCAGATGCCTTTGGTCATTCTTGCTCGACCGAGTAGGCTGCTTCACTCGACGGAGTGAACTGCCTTGCTCGACTGAGTGGCTTGTTTCAGAGCTCATTTCTCATCTTCCTCGCTTCCTCGTCGATTCCTTCGATGTTCTTCTTCTTCTTCCACTCATCCTTCAGTGCCATTAGTTCCTTTAGCCCATTTTTCTCCCAATTGCTCCATATTTCCTGAAATTAGACGAAAACGAGAAATAGTGAAAAGTAACGAAATATCGTCGAATAATCATGAAATCGCAAAATGAGCAATCGAAATGGCATGCAAACATGCAAAAAAGGTGTAAAATATGGACCGCTCAAAATCCCCCAAGCTTACCTCTTACTCGTCCTCGAGGAAGATAAGTAGAGAGACAAACTCGGGAAATGAAAACAAAGAAAATGAAATGAAAGAAAAAGAATACGAAGTGGAAGGGGTCGCTAGATTATTCTCTCAGATCTCAAGCCATAAGCTACACATCACGATAACTCGAAAAGTACGAATTACATGCTATAAAGATTTCATATCTTACTCAAACATGGTACTTGCAAGCTTTTAAGAACAACAAAAGGGACTATCTAAATTCATACAATCAATTCATGTCCACATCACATATTTCATAGAATTTAATATATAAATGTTGGTGATGCACTCTTCAATCAAAAGTTATAACAAAAGCATATAAGACCCACACCAAGCCTGCAACAGAGAATGGAATAAGAGACATGTCATTCACATTTTCATATCAATTCATAAGAAATCTCCATAGCTAAAGTAATTCGCTAAGTCTCAGTATTATCAAACTTTCCCATTCGTGCATCTCTCCACTCTAAATGTCGTACTCACTCATATGGTCAAATAAATTCACCCCCCCCCCCCCCCAAAGCTTAGCTTGAGGCATCGCATCTAAAGGAATAGGATAGTGGAAAATGGGTTTTTTTTCCTTGGGTTTCCCAAGTATTTTGTGGCTACAACAATGAGATAGAGAAATTTTTTTTCTTTTTCCTTTTGAACTTTTTGTTTCTCAGTTTCCTTTTTGTATTTTTGTAGGAGCTATTTGATTTGTAATTTTGGTTTTGGGTCCTTTTTGGCTTTTTGGACTTTTTTGGAGCTAACTTTTTCTTTTGTAGAGATTTTTAGGAAATAGATGCGATATAAGTAGCTTTAGGAGGTGAACTCAAGTGACATGTAGAGTATAAAAGATATTTATGGAGAAAGAAATAATGTAACACTCGGTTCACTCTAAGATGTGCACGAACGGTTCAATAAAATAATATGTCAACTAAAACTCATATGTAAGCACAGATATTCTTAATCATTTCAACGAACAGTGAGGTCAAGCAGTAAAGTTTACAATCATATCAGGTATGCAACAGAAGGTGAATAAGACAATAAAATTGATGCTTCAGATATACTAATGATGCATGAATCTTAGTGCATTTCTAATAAAAGCATACTAAACACTAATCCATACATCCAGCTTCAATTAATCATGCCTTCATATAGAGAAATCATCAAAAGAATATATAAGCAAGTACATAAATAGCAGGACTATGAGATACTCTAAGTAGCATGGCAAGAAATAATTAGCATCGTGATGGTTGCTAAAGCAGTAAGAGATATCATCAAAGGAACATATCTAGCAAAAGAAGGAAAAGAAAATAAAGAAATAAAAAATAAAAGAAAGGAAAGAAAAGAAAATCAAGCACACAATATGATGCATGAACACACATAAAAGGAAAATAAGATGGAAAAATCAAAAAGATGATGCAAAATTTTTGTAAAATTCTAAAAATCCTAAAATAAAGTAAAAATACAACTAATGCATCTAAATGGCATGGAAATGCACTCTCCCAAGCTTAAACGTCACATTGTCCTCAATGTGATCATAAGGGAAGAATATGAGGAATAACGATAAATATGGAGGTGAATGAAAAATGATGAAATGAATGAAATGAAATCCTAATGCAACTATAAGCACATACAATGATGCATGAGAGCGCCTTCTCCAAGCTTATACCAAACAATCATATTCAAATGATTTGATCAAAAATGGCCCGGCTTTGCTAAGCGAGCTCAAGTCAAACGAATAAGAAAGTGAGTATTCACTTGAAAGAAATGCTCGATGGTGGTGAGCAAAAGGATGTGGCGTATCAAAATATGAAGAGGGAAATTAATATATATAATGGGTTTGTGGTGTAAAAGATTTTTGTTGCCGTCACATGAGGTGATATTTATTCAATCAAATCTATATGGTCCTCTCGCTGTCGAGAGGATTCGTGTTTATTTAAAGCATAAAACACTACATTGCTGGATTGATATCACCTATAGTAAAAGGTGGATACAGTATCTTTTCCGGTGCAGGCAACTGCTCCAACTGCTCCTTTCGTGGCTCTACCAGGCGCGTGCGTCCACGAACACCAATGAAGAGCAATGCATCCTCCAACATTCCCATAAGGACTCCACTTGTACCCTGCAGAGAATAGGATGCATCAGTTCGCTGCAAAAAATTCACCCTTATAATAAAAGTATTCCAAAGAGGATCTTCTATAGAAATATATGAAATAAATAGTGGTGGACGATACTTCCCTGGAAATAATCCAATATCCTCTCGTGCTGTGATAGTTGTCTCCATTGTGTCCTCTCTCAGCTGCTCGGTTAAATCTGGATCATTGGTGTGGACCTCCTCGACAGGTTCGTCAAACCGTGACACGTCCAAGCATACCTCTGGTCCGTAATCGTATGTGTGCTGCCAAATGCGAAGTGTCAAAAATATCTGAATTAAAATAAATATCGAATGGAATACAAGATTCAGAAATGGAATGGGTAAAAATATATCCCTGAGTGGGAGCAGTAAGCTCTGTGGGATAGTCCTCGGCGTTAGTGGAAGGATGAGGTGGCTGCGGAAGTTCTAATGGTGGAGGGTAGTACTCGGGATCCTCATGAATGGTTGTGTCCTCATCCCGATGCACGACCTCCTCGACGATGAGCTCTGGCTCCGTGTGTAAGGCCTCCTCGAAAGCATGCTCTGGCTCCATATGGTGCTCTTTTTCCTTTTCATCAACTATCAATGTAGGCTCTCTCTGGAATGGTGATGCTGGCTGCTCATGTGTGTCAACTTATGGGGATGTATTATGTGGAGGGGAATGCCCGCAAGCACCCCAAAAATTTAGTCTATCCCCCTCAAGACTAACATGGATGTTCTCCTCAATTGTTCCTACAGCTGAAACACGGTTCATAATAAAATCTGCAAATCTTAGCTCAAATGCATCACCTGTTGTAATGCTAACTGAACCGGTGGACCTCACTGACTCCAAAAGACCCTCCAATAAGTTCTAAAATGTGTCCTCCTCTGGCGGCCCATATGACTCAATTTCTGCTTCCTCCACTGTATCTTCGTCCATCCACTCTTCATATGCAATAGCTATATCGTAGGATGTGGGATCGACGACGGCACATTCTGGCTCTGATAATATGACTGGCGATGCTTCTTGCCCATAAAATGAAGGAGCGGAACTGATATCTTTGGAAATCATTGCAATCTTAAGCATGCGCGCATTGATTTCAAGGTCTCTTTTCACCAATTTCAATTGAAAGTCGCCCTTTTCAATCCTGGCTTGTATTTCAACCTGGTGTGCATGCATCTCATCAAAAAAGTCCATTTGTATCTCATCAAGCTTGGGCCAGTGCATTTCCTCACAAAAGTATTCTCCCGTTTGAGCACTATGATCAACGTCTATGGTCCACATAATATCATCCATAACACCTAACCAACAAAGATAAATACCTGGAGAAAAATATCAGTGGCACACAAAAAAATATAGAAATGATAATAATGGTGGCGAGTGTGAAAATTTCCTTTTATTAATTTTTTTGTTGTCTAATCAACCTAATTGTGACAAATTGGCACCCAACGGGAAACACCTCCCCAGCAACGGTGCCAAAAACTTGATCAGCCCCCAGATACACACCCAGGAGACAGTCGTAGTTTTACCGCAATCGCACGGTGTAGTGGCGAGCAGGTAACGAACACGAGGAGTGGTGTTGGCTCTAATCTATCTTAGGTTGGTTTGACTACGAAGGTTTTATTGGTGGAGATGGTTATGATGTGATGTAATGACAATGGTGATGGATGTCGGTGTCGGTGATAAAGATGTTAGATAAATATCGATTCAAATTCAATACAATAAAAGTGCCTAGGGTAAGGAAATCCCCACTACGGATCGTCATACATCTCTGTGAATCACGAATCTCAATGTTACAAGACTTGGATTGAGGTGAACTACTCTTAATCAAATAGAGAACCAAGCTCATGCTCTCGCACTATTACCGGTCTATAGTGACCTAAATTAGAGCCCACTCTCGGGCAAACCCTAATCTAAGCCACTAGCATTAAGATCGACGTCATCGTTCAATCGCCCCTCAAGCCCACTCACGTGCAAACTCAAGTTACGATCTAGATTGTGATAGCTAGTATTCATCCAATCTATTGCAAACGAATATGTGTATAGATTTATAATAAAAATGCTAGCCTTGGTCCAATCTCTTGCAAACCAAGTCTAGTGAATCTCGATTATAAATCTAAATCGAAAATCTAGGCATTCCCATCGATCGGAATCCAATCTCTTGCAAACCCCAAATCGATGGAAATTTCTAGCTATCCGTAATAAATCAATCACAATCTAACCTTCTAGAAATTCTAGCAGCATAAAAATTCATTCATCATAAATCTAGCTTTAGAACCATAGGATTCATCCATTTGTCCTAGAACAACGATCAACCAAGCATAACAATAACGATATAGAAATCAATAAGAGACATTGCTTCCATATAAAAAGATATCAAATCAAAGATTCAAATAACAAGAATGTAGATACTTAGCTTTGATGAAGAACTTCAATCCAATTACAAGATTTTAGATCCAAGAGGGGGCCTAGGGCAGGCCTAACCTCTAAAATAGTCTCCAAGAAAACAAAAATTGGAACCCCCCCCTCTAATGATGGCTACAAACCCTATATATAGCCCCCCCCCCAAAAAAAAAACCCCTAGCAAATAATCCTAGAAACCCTCTAAAAATCGTGCCCAAAGTCAGCTCTGGCCGCAACTTTAGTTCTGGGCCCGCGCTGACTCGGCCGAGTGGAAATATGACTCGGTCGAGTAGCAGTTTCAGCACTGCAGCGTCAACTTGCAAAATTTTTCTAGATTTCATCCAACCTTCGATTGGCACATTCTTGGCGGCGTTGGAACCGGCATGAAGTCTTC
The DNA here is from genome assembly GCA_030789695.1 of Scilla litardierei. Lineage (NCBI taxonomy): Eukaryota > Viridiplantae > Streptophyta > Magnoliopsida > Asparagales > Asparagaceae > Scilla > Scilla litardierei. Next base: position 32,447,572 of record CM061137.1, read on the forward strand.
TATCCATAAAAAATATGAGAAAAATACTTTGCCTGTTGGAATGATAGCAGATTTTAAAAGAGTTAGATGCTATCTGAAAATCTGCACTCGTGTCATTCGGCCAATTGGAAATATGACTCTGCCGAGTGAGAAGTGTGACTCGGCTGAGTGGAAATATGACGCAGCCGAGTGAGAAGTGTGACTTGGCCGAGTACGTCAGTCTGTAGATCATCCAGAAAAACAGAGAAGTCGGCATGGCTCTCTTCGAATTCTTGGCCTTCACTCGGGCGAGTGGAGTTCTCTACTCAGCCGAGTGGAATTAACCAATCGGCCGAGTGCATTGTGGCACTCTGGTCAGGCAGGTGTCTTTTGTCAGTCTTACTTGGTCGAGTGGGCTGCTTCGCTCGGCCGAGTGAACTGCCTTGCTCGGCCGAGTGGCCTGTTTCAGAGCTCATTTCACCTCCTCCTCGCTTTCTCGTCGATTCCTTCGACGTTCTTCTTCTTCTTCCACTCATTCTTCAGTGCCGTTAGTTCATTTAGCCCATTTTTGCTTCCGATTGCTCCATATTTTCTGAAATCAGACAAAAACGAGAAATATTCAAAAAGTAACAAAATATCGTCGAATAATCATGAAAATCGCAAAATGAGCAATCAAAATGGCATGTAAACATGCAGAAAAAAGGTGTAAAATATGGACTGATCACGCCCCAAGTCAAAGAAGAACTTCGAGTGCCTTAAGGGGAGCGACATGAGATCCATATCCCTTGAGGTATGGGTTTAAACTGTCTTATCAGCCACGCCATCAGAGATCCTACTTAAAGCAGCCGTGGAGTTCAACGCTCCATGCCATTGGATATATCACCCCAAGGTGGACAAGTCCACTTACTGCAAATTTCCACAATGGGTAGGGGCATATCACTGACAACTGCAGGGTCCTCCGTGACCAGATCGAACGTCTGATCCAAAAGGGGCGACTCTGGGAGTTTAAAGCTCCAGAGAATGGCAATGCCAGAGGATCTCAAAGCAAGGGCATAGATCGCTAGCTCGTCCAATGTTATTAACCAGATCTTTTAGCATATCACTACAGTGGGCTGCAACTTTACCCAGCAGTCCAATCACATGCAAAAGAGCATTTCTTGTTAGGCGTGCATACCTCTGACTGATCTCGACTTTTCCGTCACCGAGCGAGCCTTAAAGCAACTTAAGCTTTTAGAAGAAGCCTCAGCATTTCACAGAAGCCGATTCATCAGCCCAACAATGATGTTATCATTGTCAACTACGGATCACCAACCGTAGAGTTCGGTGCATCCTAATTGACAATGGGAGTGCGATTGATATCCTCTACATGTATACATTCCAGAAGTTAGGGATATTGGGCGATGTCATGCAACATGTCTGCACTAACCTTTTTAGGTAAACAGGGGCCCAAGTTGTCTTAGAAGGGATGGTCTCCCTTCAGGTGGAGTTTGGCACACCTCCCTGCAATCAAGTACGCAATGTCCATTTCCTACTGGTCAACTACCCAAGAGCTTACAATATTATTATAGGGTGGCCAACCCTCAACACAATGTGGGCATTGACCTTCACTTATCGTCTACTGGTCAAGTTCCTGCTACACACGGAGTTGTCGTACTCGAGGGAATCCAATCAGAATCAAGGAAGAGCATGCTCTTAGCTCTAGCTGCTCCTGCTTAGTCTTAGGATGGAGCTCAGACTGCACCATGGCCGACGAACTCGACCCTCAAGATGAACTGAAACATGAAAGAGCCACCTAGGTGGAGGAAATAGAAGCAGTGCATCTCTCAGAGTCATACCCGAATCAGACGGTCCAGATTGGGTTTTCCTACGGCCCGATCTATGGGTACTTATCATCGACTTTCTTTGGCAGAACAAGGATGTATTTCCCTGGTTACACATAGACATGTCGAGCATTGATCTAGAGATTACAATCTACAGACTTAACATCAACCCAGCGGTATCTCTAGGTTGTCAAAAGTTGTAAACCTTCAATGTTGAAAAGAATCAAGCTATCAATGACGAGGTGGATAAGATCCTTCGTGCGCACTTCATTAAGGAGGCCACAACTTATCTAGAATGGCTTGCCAACATCATTCTGGTGAAAAAGGTAAACATGAAGTGATGGATCTGCATTGACTTCACATATTTGAACAAAGCTTGTCCGAAATATAGCTTCCCTCTATCACAGATTGACTGGCTTATCGACACAACAGTTGGTCGTGATCAACGAAGCTTCATAGATGCCTATTTTGGCTACAACCAAATACGTATGCATGAGCTGGATTAAGAGCATACATCATTCTTGACATACCAAGGGCTGTACTGTTACAAAGTGATGCCATTGGTATGAAAAATACTGGGCCACCTACCAATGGCTTGTAAACAAGATGATCACAGAGCAGATTGGTAAAACCATGGAAGTTTATATTAATGACATGCTCATCAAGTCATTGGAAGCAGCTCATCACGTAGCTGACCTAGAGGAGACATTCGCCATACTGTGAAAGTACCACATGAAGCTCAACCTAGTAAAAGTGTCTTCGGCATTGCTTCTAGGAAGTTCATAGGCTTCATGGTCCATTGATTTGGGGTTTAAATTGCATATTCCCCTCCATTTCTAGGCATTTTACGTGTATATCATGTTTATGTTGGCTTTGATACATGCGTTTTTTGCGATATTATGTAATATTAAAGCCTATTCCCTTTTTATACATAAAATGCAATTTCTATGTACTAATATTAGCTTCTCTTATTTTTAAGGTACTCCTGGGAATTTTCTGGAATTTCGGGAATTTTTCCAGGATTTTTTGGAGCTTGGAGCTATTTTGGGATTTTTTTTGAAGCCATGGAAGAATTCTGGAATTTTAAAAAAGAAATCAAAAAAATATAGAAAAGGGCTAGCGGTCAGGGGCCCGCTCAATGAGCGGGCCGCTGTTTATAAAAAAACTCAACAGCTCTTGTGGGCCGGCCCACGGCCCACAAATTCTGCAGGCGGGCGGGCACGCGCCCCAGGAACGGCTCTCAGCGCCCGCGGCTTTTGATTTAGGGTCAGTTTGGTGCGGGTTTTGGGCAGATTTTTTGACCCACAATACCCTCTTGTAGACCCGAACTGCTGGATGTTGGGGTTTTAAGTGTTTTGGGGCTATTTTCAGCCATTCTTCTTGTTTTTTCCCTCTTAAAAATAGTTTCTATGGCTTGTAGATCTTGGAGGAGGGAAGCTTAAGAGAGGAGCTCAAAAGGAAAGATTGGGATCTTCTCAAAAGGGGGTTTCCTTGTATTAAAGTTTATATTTTCATTTTCTCTTTGATCTTTTCTACTTGTAAGAACTCTTGGATGAAGCTTTTGGAATCAAAGTTGTTATCTTTGTGTATGATGAGTGGTTAATCTCTTTGTGTGTGTTTTTGGTCGATTGATGTATGTATGGCTTATAGATCTTATCTCTAGCATGATTTTACAATCTCATATGTGGATGAAATGCTGAGTTAGGGTTGTTTATTGGAACCCGAGTGGAAAATCCAAAGAGAGGCTCATCCGAGTGGACCCTCTCTATTGTGCTTAATGTTGATTACTCTCAATGTTTCATTAATTACTTTTTGCACACCATGTGTTCGATGAAATGTTATATTATCTGATCACTCTCTCCTTAGCCTGATGAGAGGTCGTAATGATATGAGATTGAGTTATAAGCCAGACTACATCATGAAACCACAAATACTCGCACTTCGCATATTTGAATACTATCTCACTTTTTTCTTTGTTTGCATGCTTGAATTTGGTTACATTAAAAATCCGCTTAACCAATCCTCGCCCCCAAAGGGTGGTATTCCTCACATCGCTAATGCCATTTGTGACCGTTGTTGATTGTAAACAAGTTGTCCATGTGTTCGACCCTAGGCACACTAGGAATATTACTACTTGGTGACCTCCTACACTTGGGAGTTAGCACGTGCAATCTTTTGCCCATGCCATGTTTTTGGCGCCGTTACCGGGGACAATGGTTTTACCATCAACAATTTCATTGCTTTTTGGCTTTGCTTTGTGACTATATCATCTTTTCATACATATTCGTATATAATTTTTACTTTGTTTGTTTTCATTTTTCTTTACATACCACCGATTGATTGGTTAGTTTATGCGGCTTTGAACACCTCAAACACATAGATTAACATGCACACACGTCATGGTGGAAGACAACATGAACAATGATAATACTAGTAACCATGACACTAATTCTCAAGCCGACGTCCCTAGGTCTTTGAGGGATCTTTTGAGACCCACAAGGTCTAGCTTGGCTTCATGCTTTGTGTTGGCTACGGACGCAAATTCCTTTAACTTTAAACTCGGGGTAATTCAACTCCTACCCACTTTCCATGCATTGGAGAGGAAAAACCCATATCTTCACATAAAGGAATCTGAAGATGTATGTTCCATGTGTTTTGATGGAAAAACAAGTGCCGACACGATATACTTGAAGTTATTCCCTTTTTTTCTCAAAGATAAAGCCAAGAATTGGCTTAATTCTTTACCACCATGCTCAATTACATCATGATTACAATTTCAAGCTGAATTTCTAAAGAAATTTTTTCCATTGCACGGGACAGAGGGATTGAAGAAGCAAATCACGAGCTTTGCCCAACGCAACAATGAGACATTTTACCAAACTTGGGAGATGCTAAAGGAACTTCTACTCTCATGTCCACACCACAGATTCGAGAAATGCCGATTCGTTGGTTTTTTCTATGAAGGACTCTTACCGACATCAAATCAATTTTCGGAAACAATGTGCAATGGGGAATTTTTTGATAAGGAGCCGGATGATGCGTGGGATTATTTAGATATGGTGGCGGAGAATGCACAAACGTGGGACACAACTTTGAAGTTTGATAGACATGACTCCTCTTTGTCACAACCAACTCGTGGTGGCTTACATACTTTGAGGACCGATGATGCTATGGAAGCTCGGTTAGAAGCTATGAAAAAGAAGATCCAAGCCATGGTGTTTAGGGCGGTGAAGAGTGTAGCTATGGAGCAAAGTTGTGCCATTTTCAAGACCACCGGGCATGATACATCCAATTGTCCCACAATTCCCACATTGAAGGAGGTTTTGAGAGAACCAAATGCAGAGGTGAATCAAGTGTTTGGACAAAACTTCAACTCCAACACATATAACCGAAGTTGGAAGAGTCATCCCGACTTGAGTTGGAGGCCATAACAACTGCTACACCAAGGGCCAACACAACAATCTCATTAACCGTACAAGGAACCCCCTTTCAATTACAATTACCAAGGAGGTGGTACCAAAGGAAGAAGGAGGAAGGAAGTGAGACCCAAATGAACTCCATGAACGAGACATTGCAACAACTCATCCAAGTGCAACAAGCCCAAAGAAAACAATTCCAACAATTTCAACAACTCCAACAAACTCAGAATCAACATATGGCGGAGCATTTGGCGAAGTTGACCGCAAGTCTCGAGAAGGGGAAGCTTCCATCCCAACCATTGCCCAACCCCAATATGAACTCTTCATCATCGACGGGAGGTTCGGTGAAGCAATGTCAAGCGGTGTCGACATTGAGGAGTGGCAAAATTTTTGAAAATGTGGAGCCACCTAAAGATCCACAAGCGGATGAAGTGGGAGAGAAGGAAAAAATGCCGAACTTGGTGCTAGAGGAGGAGCAAGGCGAATGCACAAAAAAAAAGAATCCATCCAAGGAGCCCGAGCCTTATTCCACTCCGGTACCATTCCCTCAAAGACTCTCCCCGCCAACCAAGGACAAGTATCAAGCTGAAATTAGGGAGATTTTTCAACGATGTAAAATTAATATTCCCTTGATGCAATTAAACAAATTCCCAAATATGCTAAGTTTCTTAAGGATTTGTGTACGGTGAAGAGGAATTTGAATGTGAAGAAAAAAGCTTTCTTAACGGAGCAAGTAAGCTCCATTGTGCAACACAACACTCCCCTAAAATTTAGAGACCCGGATCCCCTACTGCACCATAGGCACAAAGAGGATAGGTCAAGCACTTTTGGATTTTGGGGTCGAGTGTTAACATATTGCCTTACCCGGTCATTCTTCAACTAGGATTGGGTGAACTAAAAAGCACGCCGGTTTTTTCACAACTAGCGGATAGGAGTGTGAAGATTCTACTGGGTTGTGTGGAGGACGTGCTTGTCCAAGTGGACAAATTCTATTACCCTGTTGACTTCATTGTCCTTGACATTCAAGGACCCACATCGGGGAATCCCACCCTGATAATCCTAGGAAAACCATTTTTGGCCACTTGCAAAGCATTGATTAATTGTAGGAATGGCCAATTAAAAATTTCTTTTGGAAACATGACCCTTGAACATAATATTTTCACTGCATGCAAATTGCCACCACGAGAGGGGGAATATGATGAAGTTAACATGGTTGACTTCTTAGCTTCGGAACCGATAGACTCATGTGTTGAAGATCATTTTGGTTCCGAATTTGATAATGCTTTAGATTTTCTTGATACTTTTTGTGAGCATATTGATGAATCTTTTCTTGTGCAGGAGACGCATGTGGAACCAAGCACCAAATGGGTCCCGAGATTCGAGACATTGCCTACAGACTCCCCACTTCAAATGCCATCATCTTCGGAGCATCCCAAATTGGATCTTAATCCACTTTCAGAATATTTGAAGTATGCCTACCTTGGGGAGGGTGAGACATTCCTGGTGGTAATAAATTCTAACCTCACACCTAAGCAAGAACATGATTTATTGGATGTGTTGAGAACACACAAAAAGGCTATAGGATGGACACTAGCAGATATCACAGGAATTAGCCCTTTAATGAGCTCACATCACATTTATTTGGAAGAGGATTCGAAACCATCGAGGGAGTTGCAACGTCGGCTTAACCCGACGTTGAAGAAGGTTGTCAAAAATGAACTTGTGAAATTGTTAGATGCGAGTATCATCTACCCGATATCTGATAGTAGATGGGTGAGCCCCACCCAATTTGTGCCCAAAAGTCTAGAATCACCGTCATTAGGGAAAAGAATGATGAGTTGATCCATACGCGAACCACCACCGGTTGGCGTATGTGTGTGGATTATCGGAAGCTTAATGTCATGACCCGCAAGGACCATTTCCATTTGCCATTCCTTGACCAAATTGTAGAAAGGGTTACGGGCCATGAATTTTATTGCTTTTTGGACGGGTACTCGGGCTACTACCAAGTAGAAATTGCCCCGGAGGACCAAGAGAAAACCACTTTCACTTGTCCATTCGGCACATTTGCCTTTCGTAGGATGCCTTTTGGTTTGTGCAATGCACCGGCCACATTTCAACGATGTGTTCTAAGCATCTTTAGTGAAATGGTTGAAATTGTAGGGATTTTGGTGGATGACTTTTCGGTTTTTGGTATCTCATTTGCAATTTGTTTATCTAATCTTTCTTAGATTTTGAGTAGATGCATTGAGAAGAACCTCCTCCTCAATTGGGAGAAATGCCCCTTCATGACTACGAAGGGGATGGTTCTTGGACATAAGGTCTCAAAGCAAGGAATGGAGGTAGACCGAGCTAAAGTGGAATTAATTGAAAAGCTATCAGCTCCAATAACCATGAAGGATGTGTGATCATTCCTAGGGCATGCATAATTCTATCGTCGTTTCATCAAAGACTTTAGTGCCATCTCCCGACCCCTATGCCATTTATTAACCCTTGATGCTGAATTTATTTGGACACATGAGTGTCAATGTTCATTTGAATTATTGAAATGTTTATTGACCACTTCTCCCATTTTGTAGGTGCCGGATTGAAGCCTCCCATTCGAGATTATGTGCGACGCAAGCGATTTTGTCGTGGGAGCGGCGCTCAGTCAAAAGAAGGAGAAAGTACCATGCGTCATCTACTATACAAGCAAAACCCTCAATGAAGATCAAAGGAACTACAAAACAACGGAGAAAGATTTGCTCACCGTAGTGTTTGCATTAGAAAATTTTAGGAGCTATATCTTAGGGTCACCTATTCTCATTTTTACGGATCATGCGGCCCTAAAGTATTTGCTCTCAAAGAAAGACTCTAAACCAAGACTCATTAGATGGATATTGCTTTTGCAGGAATTCCACATCGTGATCAAGGATAAGAAGGGCATGGAAAACTTGGTGGCGGATCATTTGTCACGACTTACTTTCGGGAACGAGCCCGCCAACGCACCAATTCATGATGCATTTCCGGATGAGCAACTATTTGCGGTGTCTTCCTTGCCATGGTACGTCGATATTGCAAACTACTTGGTTTCAGGTAACGTTCCTCACTTTTGGTCGATTCGAGACATAAAGAGATTCAAACATGAGGTAAAATAATTCTTTTTCGATGATCCCTATTTGTATAAATATTTTACCGACCAAATAGTTAGAAAGTGTGTGCCAAATGACGAGTTCGATAGTGTATTACATTTTTGTCATGTGGTGCATGTGGGGGACACTTTTCTGCACATAAAACCATGAGCAAAATTCTACAATGTGGATTTTATTGGCCCACTATGTTTAAGGACACATACACATATTGTAAATCATGTGTGCCAAGTCAAAGGTTGGGGGATAACAAAAAGAAATATGATGCCCTTAAACACGATCTTAGAAATTGAAATTTTTGATTGATGGGGCATAGATTTTATGGGGCCATTCCCCATTTCATTTGGGTACACATATATCTTGGTGGCCGTCGATTATGTATCCAAGTGGGTGGAGGCCATTGCATGTAGGAACAATGAGGGTTCTATCGTGCTCAAATTTCTCAAGGAAAACATTTTTGCACATTTTGGAGCTCACTACTACAGATTTGGGCTTGGGTAACGCCACTTAGATAGCGCTTCTAAAAAGCGCCATCTAAGTGAGCTCTTGTATAGCGCTTTGCACTTATAGAAAATAAAAATAAATCAAATTTACGGCATAAATCACTTAGATAGCGCTTTTTGTTAAAGCGCTATCCAAGTAATACCTTAAATAGCGCTTTATTTTAACACTATGGTACTAATCGTTAGGTAAGCACTTTTATTAAAAATATACATTTATATAATCTCTTACACAGCGCTTAAACAAAATTCCCGTTTCTCGCGTCTACATGGTAAAACTAACCTGTCTTTCTTCTACGGGTCAATGGTCATAGGAGCATTCGGCCTCTATGTGGGCTGCGTCTACATTGGTCAGGGGGTTGCCGCAACTATCACTGAGGAAGCGTGCCCGCTTCGCTTTCGTGGGGTTAGTGCCGAGATTTCACTTTTAATTTTAAGGACATTGAATCTTACTAGGCTTTTAGGGCTTGGGAGCATTCTTTTAGGGCTAATTTAATTTCCCAGCTATCACCGAGGAAGCTGGCGGCCTCTGGAATCTCATTCTTTTAGGGCTTGGGCGGAAAAAATTCCAGTTTCCCGTGTGAACCCTCCCTATCCCAACCCTCTCGTATTCCAAGCCCTAACTTAATTTCCCAACTCTCCTGTCAGGCATCCCCTCCTCCCAACCCTCGTCTCAGGCCTCCCCCTCCTCACAACGACGTCTCCGATCAGCGACGTCTCCTACCTCCCCCTCCTCACAGCGGCGTCTCCGATCAGTGGCGTCTCTAACCTCCCCCTCCTCACAGCGGCGTCTCCTCACAGTGCCGTCTCCGACCTCGTCCAGTTCGATCCTACTGCCTTGCGAATACTGGAGGATGTGGTAATATTCTAAGACAAAGATTGATTATAAATGAGTCATGGAGCACCAGGTTGAAGTCTCATTTAGCATTTAGTAATTAGTCTAATGTTTCTATTAGGGTCGCAAACACAAGAGTTGGGAGAAGAGGAGCTGAATAATATTGGAGTTGAAGACTTGCTGGATCGAGCTATTCCTCTCGTTTATTCAGGCCGTGTATGAGGCTGTGGATTTGGTGTCACAAAGAGATCTTTGTCTTCTGTTCCTGAATTGTCTGAATTGTCAAAGTTGGGAAGGCAATTCAATAGACTAGAGAAAGAAATCCAGGAGATGAAGACCAATCAGCATATGGCGACTTCTTGTGGTTCTAGCCACATGGATAATTTCGATGATGATGCCATGGATTTGGATGATGACCTTGATGTTCCGGATCCAGATCTTCCTGAGGTACATTAAGTGACTATACAAACTGACCCTTTATTTATTCATTAAATCACATTCATTAATATATTTTTCATTGCTAGGGTCCTATTACATGTTATTTATACGTTGCGAACCCCCGGAGACATGTCGGGCAAGGTATTTTGCATAATGGCCCGAAGGAGATTCTTCATGGTGTTCCACTGCCAGAAGGTTACGCGAGGATACAATTTGAGGTGGCGGTGGAATCCGAGAGACATTCAGGGGTGCCTCAACAAACTGACGAGGTTAGGACTGTTGGAGAAGCGGTTGGACATTTTATTTCATGGCCAAAAAAACTAGTCTCTTTGAAAATAGAGGTAAAGTCTATTTAACTGGTATCTTTGTTTTATGTTTTATATGAGTACTCTATTTATATTAAAATTTGTTTGTAGCGTCCACCTTTAGGAAGATGGATAAGAGGAGCCAGAAAATTCATACAGGTTTTAATAAGCCTACTTTGAAAACTATGGAGTCAACATTTTGTGCTAAGCAAGTAGGTTATCCCAAGAGTGGAGATTCTCCTCACGATTCCATGGTGTTACACCTTTTACGTCTCGCACCCAAACTATTGTGAACAACATAGAAGTTCCTATTAAAGCATATTTTGATGGAGAGACTGGGATGAACTTATTATTTATGAAAATATCTGGGAGGTTTTGGAGGATAGATGACTAAGTGCAACAAGCATTGCCTTTTATATTAGGTAATAAAATAATTAAAAGTTGTCCATCTACTTTGATATAAATGTTTTAGAAAACTCATTTCTTATGTATTGTTTAAAGGTATTTGGGTGATGTTTATCTATCCGAAAATGCCGAGTTGGCCGGCAAGTTTTCTTTTTTGTCGCCCCATATTGCGCTAATGGAAGGTAGTGGAATCGGCCAATCATTTGGCCGAATGTCTCCTGAAGTATGGAGGACAGAACCATCTATTATTGATACCGCATAATGTTGGGTGAGTTCAATATAATATTAAATAATTATATGTTTATTAAATATGTGTTATGAATCAACTACTGAGGGGAGAGCCCTCAGGTTTATATTTATAGCCAAAGGGGAGAATACAAGTGGGCTTATACAGATATGGGCCCAAACACTTGGGTTGGCCCAATAACTCATCCAACCCAGCCAAAGGGGAGAATACAAGTGAGCTTATACAGATATGGGCCCAAACACTTGGGTTGGCCCAATAACTCATCCAACCCAGTAAATACACATTCACAACACTCCCCCTTATCCAGCCATAGTTGTGGACCCTGCTCATGAATACTTCAGGATTCTGAGCCTGCATGGGTCTCACATGGGGTGGATACTTCAGGACCCTGAGTTGGTGAGATTTGCCTCGTTAAAACCTTTGGCTATGGAAAACCCAGTGGGAAAAACCATAGTTAAGGAAAAAGAGTGCAAACGCTCTTTAACTCCCCCTGATTTATACAAGTGACTCTGCTCATGAATACTTCTGGATTCTGAGCGTCACAGAGAGGTGGATACTTCGGGATCCAGAGTTGATTTGATTTGCCTCGTTAAAACCTTTGGCTATGGAAAACCCAGTGGGAAAAACCATAGCTGGAAAAGAGTCCAAATTCCCTCAACTCCCCCTGATCTGTAAAAGCTCTTAGGCTTTCAGATCTCTTAGGCTTATCGCATCACTCCTATTTACAATATTCCGAAAATGTACACAGATTACAAATTTTGTCACCATCAAGCAGCTGCTGGATCCAGGAACTCTGAAGAGGTTGCTAAGTTTCGTCGCCTCTGATGTGGTCTTCAGACTATATGGTTAGCTCCACAGAACCAGCCTCTATCCCAGTCGTCACTGGGATGTGATGTACCACCAGGCGCCCTCAAATACACCATTGGTGTGATTCTGGAATGGTGAGGATCTCGGAATGATAGGATGATGTTGCCTTCATAAGTTTCTTTGCAGATCTACAGGGGATGGCCATCTCACTGTGGGTACCCGTTCTGTGATTTATCAGCATAGGGACTGGACCTGAAACCTGCATTTGCATAAACATTGGAGGATGCTACTACATTTTGTAAGTCCAAATATTTCGACCCTTGGAGGAAGCGCAGAAGGCTTAACTCAGGTATAATGGCCCTTTTTAGGTGCCAACTATCTCTGGCTAATGAGTTTACTGCAATTGCTATACCGGGACACATGCAGTTAGCCAGGAGTGCATGATTGCACTAAGATAAGGGACTTTAGGACCAGTTATATCCTCCCCCTCTTCCAGCGATCAGAAGGGTTCTTTTTGTTCATCCAGTTAGTGTACCACCGTAGGTGTACGTTGGATGACAATGGTCCTTTTAATATCTCCAACGTACTTCTGGGCGTTTGTAACAGGATTCTATGAGCCATGACTTTATATTTGCATAGGTCTTTTTATTTCATGTTTAAAAGTCAGGCTTGTACATTTATTTCGGTTTTCTCTTCAGGAGATCCGATGAGATTTTAGTTGTCTCCAACTATGATCTCTAATCCTGTTCTTTGCACAGATGCAAAGACAACCTTCAGTAGGAATCATTGACTTGTCAAGTGATTCTCTTGGTTGTACATTTATTTGTTATACTTATATTTCTTCATTTGAATAGACGTCCCGAAGTCTATTCAGGCATTTTAAGGAAATGTGGAAATTATCCTTACAAGATGTCCACGGAGGTATGTCGTCACAACATCCAATAACGGCATATCCATAATTTCCCTTCGCCAAATCGTAAGGTATTCTCTTTTGATAACTTAGGGGGATTGATGCATCATTTATGAGACATGCTCATTTGAATTTGTTCGATCCCTAGTTTCAGCGAAATTTTCCTTGGGCTATAAGTTGTACCGTATAGCATACGATTTTGTATTTATTTTTTCTTATGTTTGCAATACTTTGTTGTATCCACAGGTTTGACACCCTTTGGTGTCTGGACTTCAGGTCCGAACATTTCACGTTTCATAAGTGAGTCCAGCTCATCTTTTATTGCCACGTTCCACGTTTGGCCAATCTCTACGTTTGCCTTCTAGCAACGGAGTGTGGAACGATAATTTATAAACATCATCGCCATTGCGATGTATATGGCAATATGATACGTGAATACATTGTCGACAATTTATGTTCTATCTGTCCAACACCTCCCCAGTACGTACAACATTTACTTAATTTCACTTTTTCCCGGCAATTCCTCTGCAGTGGATTCCGGGAAGGGTGATGGTGTGGAAAGGAGCTCATTGTCCTGTGGTAGTATTGTCTTAAGGTCTCCAGGAGTTTCTGTCCTTGGAGCCTGGTGGTCTGCCTCTTTTCTGTTGAGGATCAGCCACTTCTGCTGCTGGTGGATTGCATCCATTCTCGGGGATGTCAATCCTAGCTGGAGTTTTTGCAGCAGGGATGTGTGATCTGACAATCTTCTGGTTGTCAATAAATGATTCCGGTAATTAATGAACAGTGTTCTGTATGTGGAAGATCTTCTGGATCTCATATACACATTGTATTGTTACCGGATCACAGTGGGTCAAGCTGTTTGTATCCCACGTTATAATTTTCTTCGCGCCAGATTTTCTAGTATCTGGGCCTATTTTTGGGAAACTCGTCTCATCGAGATCACAGTCTTCAAGGTGTGCCTTAATTACGTCCCCCGTTTGGGGTTCTAGGTATCGTATAAGTGAGGGTGAGTCAAACCCTGCATGGTTACCTAGGCGACGTTGAGTACCGTTTTGGTCCTCTTTGGTGGTGCAATGGGGATTTAAGACTGTGCGACCGAAGATTCTCAGATGAGAAATGTTCGGTGGCATTCCATATGCAAATTGCATTGGAGACTCTGACCTCCAGAGGTTCTTATTTTCATTTACGATGCAGCATGCAGAGTTTGCATGTCCCCATGCATCCATAGGTAATCGGGATTTAATGGACGTTCAGTCCATTGGAGTCTACTTTTCAGTGACTCTGCCGACCTATTTTGGGTATGAACATGTGGCACTTGTATGTTCATTTTCAATTCCCGTTGATTGGCAGTACTCTTGAAAAGACTGGGAGGTATATTTCCCAACATTAACCAGACTTATTTACAACATTTTATTGTCTGGGAAATGTGCCCGCAACATTTTTATTCTTGTGCCAATAGCTTTGGAAAAGCTAAGTTGCGGGTCTTGTAGTAGACATACGTACGAATATTCTGAGGATGCATTTATCAGTACAATGAAGTACCAAAATAGCCCACTAGGGGTGGTGGATTTTACCCACATCTGTCTCCTTGTATTCTTTTTGAGGAAGCGTGGAGATCCTTTTTCAAATTTTCGTGGAGATGGCCTTGTAATTAATCTTCCCTTATAGTAAGGAATGCGAGGGAATTTTCCCTTCTGAAGAATCTTCTGGTTCTTCAAGTCATACCCATAGGATAAGATGCTGTGCATCACAAATCCAGGGTGGCCAAGTCCAACATGCCAGAGTAAAAACTCGGCTGATGTAGGGCACTTCAGGTGCTCCGTTTAATTCTGCTTCCTTTCTCCGAATCTTCGTATGGTGGAGGCCTATAAGGCTCTCAAAACGTTCAAGTGTGGATTTTACTCCTTTTTCTTGAGACATTGCATACGGTAATTTTTTTTCATTTACATTTGCTATTACCAAGTGGAATCCGTTGAAACGGATGTCCTTGAAACTTAGAAAGTTTCTTTTGGAATTCGGAGGGATTAGTGCATCCTTTATTTTTGTGTCGTTTGGGGGCAACTGTGTTGCATTCCCTGGATCTTCAATATAGCCCTGATATTGGGCTTTGTATTGAAAGAGATCGTACGTGTTTATTGTCTACTAATTATTTATGAGAGCAGTTTCAAAAGATGAAACGTAAAGGCACATGCATATTCAGATAGACATATTCATTTATTGTCTACTAAAACATTTTCATTCAGAACAAATTTCATAATTAAAATGCTCTCATAAATTATTATCAAAACAAATTGCTGAGATAAAAATAAGGGCTAATCAAGCAAGTCATCGTTTTCGAAGTTGTCAGCTGAAAACTTGACTGGAGCATCAGATGTCATCAGGTTTGTTTCAACTTTATTTTTCTTGTTCTTTTTATACAAATCCTGGAGATGATGCGGAGTTCGGCACACTCTGGACCAGTGGCTTTTCAAGCCACAATTGTGGCACTGGTCGTCCCATTCCCTCTTGGGTGGGGGTGAATTATTTTTGTCATTTCTGTGCCACGTGAACTTCCGCTTACTTTCATTATTTCGCTGCTGCTGTACATGGCCCTTGGCATTTTTCTGTTGACCCCCCTTCTGTAGTCTTTCTTTTCTTTTATTATCTCTCTTCTTTTTGAAAGAAGAGGAATAGTGAGCTTCTGGTGGGGGCAGTGCTGGGGAGCGTATATTGTGAGTGGAGAGAAGAAGCTCTCTGTTTTGCTCGGCCATGAGTAAACATGACAGCAGCTCGGAATACTTGGTGAACTTGCGTTCACGGTATTGCTGCATGAGTATCGCATCTTTTTCATGGAAGGACGTATACGTCTTTTCCAGCATGCGATTTCTGAGACTTTTTCACCACACAACTTCAGGCGTGCGGTGATGCTAAAAAGTGCTGAGTTGTACTCAGCAACGGACTTTAAGTCCTGCAGTCTCATGTTCTCCCACTTGTATCGTGCCCTTGGGAGTATAACATCTTTCGGATGTTTATACCTGTCCTCAAGGGCAGTCCATAGCTCAAGTGGGTCTTCGACCGTAAGGTATTCAGCCTTTAAGGTCTTGTCCACATGGTGGCGAATATAGATGATGGCTTGCGCCTTCTCTATATCGCTAACATTTTCTTTTTCAGTCACAGCAGCGATGAGGGTCTTAGCCCGCAGGTGAAACTTTACATCTAGCTGTCAGCTTAGATAGTTTCTACCTGATGCTTCCAGTACTTCGAAATTAATGCTTGCAATATTAGCCATTTATCTAGCAGAGCACAAACATGCATGAATTAATAATTAATCAGAGAAAACATTTTCATGCGGAGGCAATATTTAACGAAAAACTAAATGTGTGGATCGGCCAGTCCCACAAGAAAGAGTCCAAAAGTCCACAGTCCAAATTATACAAATTTGCAGCTTTAAAAATGAAAATACAACTTTGGAAACCCCGTGGGTCCCATATGATATCTCCATCTTCAAGCGTGGCCTCCGTCTTCATGGAAGTTGGTCTTCTTTCTTTGACATTTACATAAATACCTCACTACAATTTCTCTCAAGAAATAAAAGAAAAGTGCGGGAAATAAACTGTGGGACTAAACGGCCGATCCAAAAACCACATTTAGCAATTCATGCAGAAATATTGTGCTCATCAACATTTTCATCAGACATTTTCATCACAGGCATCACATGCATTTAATATTCGCAGAGATGGATAAATAATTTAAACACTTAATAATTATTGGACCACTGGGCAACGTCATACACCGTTAGGTTACTAACGGCAGAGCGTTCGCAGGATCTTCCTAATTATTAAGTTTTAAATACAATGCACAACCACGCATATAATATCCAACAGAATATACCAGAGATGCAAAGCATGTAAATGTGATTTTTGCAGAAAAAATCATTACAATGCAAAGGTTGTAAATTGAATGGGTTTAATCAATTAAATTGATTAAGAGCCCCGAATAAACATTTTCTTTGTCAGAGGGAAAAGTTTCCCTCATCATCCCAAAAGCCCCCCCAAGAATCCCCAAAAAGTCCTCGCCTGCCCGATATTTGTCCCGTAATTTACCGTGATTTTTCACGAATATTTTGCCCTTAAATCCCCTTTTTAAATTAATATTTAGGCTAATAAATCGCCTTTTTGAGGCGAGTTTATAGCCCTTTGCCTCCCCCAATTTTTTTTATTTTTTTTCTTCAGATAAACCAGCCTGCGGGCCTGAAGCCCGCAGTCGACCTATGGGCTTCAGGCCCATAAGCCTTTTTTTTTTATTTTTTAAAATCTGACTGTGGGCCTGAGGCCCGCAGCAGGTCTGTGGGCTTCAGGCCCACAGATTTTTCTGTTTTTTTTAAATCTGTGGGCCTGAAGCCCACAGATCTGCTGTGGGCTTCAGGCCCACAGATCTGGAATATTTTTTTTTTGAATTCTGTGGGCCTGAAGCCCATAGATCTGCTGTGGGCTTCAGGCCCACAGATCTGGAAATTTTTAATTTTTTTTTGTTTCCCCCCTAGGGTTTCATGGGGGGGTCGGCGCCGCCGCCGCCCCTGCAGGGGGGGGCGCGGCCGCCGGGGCCGCCGCCCCCTGCAGGGGGGGCGGCGGGGGCCGCCCCCCTGCAGGGGGGCGCGGCCGCGGAGGCCGCCCCCCTGCAGGGGGGAGCGGCCAGGGCCGCCCCCCTGCAGGGGGCGCGGCCTCGGTGGCCGCCGCCCCCTGCAGGGGGGCGGCGGGGGCCGCCCCCCCTGCAGGGGGAGGCGGCCAGGGTGGGTGGGCGAGGGGGGTTCCGGCGAGGGGTTTGGGGGGGTCCGGTGACGACTAGCCGCCGGAGGGTTCAAAATTGGGTTTTTACCCTAAAAATTGAGTTTTTGGGATGAAAAATCCGTCGTTTTCAAGGCGACGATGAATCCCCATGACGATCTTGTGAGATCTAGGGGAGGGACAATCATACGTATGATTAAAAATATCGTTTTTAGTATTTTTACCTCTATATCCGTCCTCCGGATATAGCGACGGTTGCTCGAAGCCCTACGCGGATGACGACCCTTGATGGAGGAAGCCTTGCACCGCGCTCGTGGATCTCCCGTCTCGCCTTCGCCTTCGCCTTCGCAACGATCGGAAAAAAAATTTTGTGGAAAAGAAAATTTTTAGAGTCGTGCTGATAACGTGTTATGAATCAACTACTGAGGGGAGAGCCCACAGGTTTATATTTATAGCCAAAGGGGAGAATACAAGTGGGCTTATACAGATATGGGCCCAAACACTTGGGTTGGCCCAATAACTCATCCAACCCAGTAAATACCCATTCACAACAATATGTGATTTGTCTAATTTTTTTTAAAACATTATGCAGTCATCATTGGGTATTGGTTGATATCACTATCCAAACAGAGTCGATATACTTCATGGATCCACAAAATGAAAAGATTTCACAACGTGTGGATTTGAAAAACTTTGTTGAAAGGTAAATATATCTTCAAGTTTTTTTCATTACAAATCTATATATACATTTGTATAATATTGTTTAATTTATAAAAACAGTGGTATAAGAGGTTATCAAACTCTCCGAGGTGGCAATATCAATAGAGTGGCATACAATAGATTCAATGGGGTTAACATTCAGGTAATTACTTTACAATTTTGAAATTTATTATATACGAAATATTATTGTAATAAATTTTATATACTTAATTGGACGTTATTTTCATAGTGTCCAAAGCAGACTGATGGCATTCATTGTGGTCACTATGTTTGTTGCTTTATTAAGGATATTTTGAGTTTTGATGATACGACTATTTCTATTCCTGTAAGTAAATCGTTTTAGAACTACTTTATATTTTTGAAGTATTTGATCTCGTCTAACAATGTTTTGTAACTTTTATGTTTTACAGTTTGTTAATATGGAGGCACTCAAGTATTATTCCCCAGAAAGAATGGAAAATTTTAAAGTCAATTGGACGTGATACTTGTACAATCGATTCCTCAAGGAAAAGATGAAGTGTTGAAGCGCTTTATAATGCGTGTCGCGAGAAATTGCCCTAACTCAAGGTATATTTTACTTTCTAATTACAATCTAATTGTAACAATAATTTCTACTCTTGAACACTACCCCTTAAGCTAGAGCATAGAAATTGTAAATATAATTCCAGATATGTTGATTAAATTGTAAAAATGGATCCAATCCAAGTTGGCATTCTTTCTTGATGATTAAATTAGTCATCTGGTACATAAATACAAGCATACCATGCATCGATTAAGAAAAAAATTAGGGAAAAAACAAGTCCTAAACTCTGTTTTTTCGGATTTGCACTTGATTATTAATTAATGGATGGTATATTGTTGCATCACAAGTCAAATCAAAGGAGGTTCACGGCTGTCCCTGCATCGAGTAATTGTTCTCAATTTCAATCGAGGAACATGAACATTCAATCTAGCTTGAAGAAGGTTTGCATCACATGTTGATCCAATTTAATGCCATCATGCAGTAAGAACCAAATTTGGAAAGGCTTGTGATCAAAGTTCATGCATGAACGCTGTGGGCACATACGTTTCTTGTCTGTGGTTTCATGTTTCTTTCTGGATATTTTTAGGATGATCTTGGAGGTTTTCATATTCCAGTTAATCTATCTGTGGCTTGTGATCACTTTTGCACATACGTTTCTGTCTGTGGCTTGTGATCACTTTTGCAGATTGTTTACCTAGGTCTATGCGAACAAAATCAGTTGCAGCACTGAATAATCTATGCATATTGGCATGCTTGTGGGCTCTTGTTTAGTTATATAGATGTTTATAGGTTTAATAGCTTCTTACCTGGTGTTTGGATGATAAGTGATGCTATTAGAATGCTCTTTTTGTCTTGTTCTCCTTTTGCACATGCTTTATTTATAAAAATCGTTGTTTCAATAGCTAATGAACTTTTTTGGTGCCAAATAGTTTCGGATTTCCTTCATATTGCAGGCGTCCATTTAATTTTTATTGGATATTCAAAGGAACTTAAGCTTAGACATGATCACTATACATTATCACAGTAGGCCTCATCTTCCACACAAACGCTCTCCCCCACACGCGCATGTTATTTCGTGTATGATGAAAATTCAAGATGTCAAGCATTGGTTTAATTGGATGATGATTCCTGGCGACCCTCTCGAAGAGGTACATACTTAACATATACTTACCATTGTAAGAAAAATTATTTTTATGTGATGCATAATCTGCTTATTATTGGTTGCAAAAAGAGAGATGCACAACAAATGGATGATGATTTTCTTTTATACACATGCAAGAGAGATGCACAACAAAATTATTTCCTCCACCACCGGCTGGGGTAAGATACCGTACTTAGTAGTGCATTTTTTTGGTATACACATATTATACACACGCAAGCAGAAACAACCCAACCCAGCATGCATCCTACATGCCAAGATTTCTAACGCTGCTGAAACATTGTTGTTCTTCAAAGTCTGAATTTTTCACATGCTAATGTCAGTGAGCAATGCACCTTTCGTGTAGATTGAAATTGTTTACGATTGCGGAAGAGAAGTTGCTGAAACGGTCTAGAGAATCGCCCCTCGCCAAACAAAGCCATAACAGGTTGGAGCTGCACAGGTGACTCTCGATTGATTTCAATTTCAGATGGACATTTTTGTCATGAATAAGCTACCGACTGCTTGTCAGGCCTTTCTTTCTTCAAGATACCTGGATTTTATTTTGTGTTCGTGTATAATAGCAATGGATTAAACCCTGTTTTGCTTTTGATATGGCCTTGGATTTTATGGCTAGTCATAGAGTATACATAACATATACATACCTCTTACAATGGTGCAAGTCAATGATTAGAAGAGATCACTTTAGTAATGAATTACGCAGGATTCAGAGGCTCAATCTCTTGACTAGGCAAACACACAATTAACAGACAAGGGTATTGAATAACATGAAATCAACATAACTTTTCTTCATCTATGTGGGGGTATTTATATAAGAAACCTTGATGTTGTTCAACAATGTGGGATTTTTAAGGAAACTAGTAGTCATTTGTTTAAATTTTCTGTCTTCTTATAACAGTAATTTGTAACTAAGAGAGGTGTAAACCAATATATATATCAGTTTCTGATAATAAAGCTTTCTGCTAATGGTTTTATGTATTTTTTTGGAGCATCAACATCTAATAAGTAATTATTTAAGCTTGTCCTCAAATGACTCAAGATATAGCAAGAATCAATTTGATTAAGCTATGAGCATGTATGTAGCTATAAAGGTGAACTTTGTGTTGATTGAAGTTGAAATGAAGTATAGTTATGAATAAGGAGTTCATAAATTTTAGGTTAAATTGGATTAAACATCCATGTACTTTCCTCTATTCTAGTTAAACACATCATGTACTATCATTTTGTAGAATAAGGCTTCCTGTTTGAAGACTTTGTTATTTTTTTGTAAATTTGTGCATCAATTTGTAGTCATTTAGGCCTCACATGAATTTTTATGTAGGTATAATCATACTTCATACCATGTGAATGTAAACTAATTTAAGGTACATGTAGTTTAAGTGACTTAAGTGAATGTAAATGGGTCCAAATTAACAGAAAAACTACCAAAATGATAGTACATGATGTGTTTTCCTGAGCTTTCTCTTGGTTGAAGTATCCAAATTTCTCTTGGTCATCTCAATTGCATTTCACCCCATACCGCAGATATCATGCATGTGTTCTTTTGTATACAGGTTAACTGCATGTTTTCAAATCTGATCACCCCTGGAGCTGCATGCACTATGCATTTTATTTGTCTTGGTGATTAATGTTAGTCAATTGCATCTCATCTCCCTGAATTTCTCTATCAGATTAATTCATACCAAGTTCATTAGGCATATGTGTTTCGTCCTCTTTTCGAACAATTACTGAATTAGGCATGTGAACTTAGAGTTTCAAACAGCATCATGAACAAGACCCTATTGCAGAGGACATAACAATAGTAGATTATATTCTATAAGATGCAGCCCCATTCATTAGTTTTTTAAAGTGGACCACATCCAATTATTTGTTGGCCTAAGAGGCTTGTAATGATATTTTTTAGCAACCATTTTTCTCATCGAAAACAATGTTTCTTATTCTCAGGTTCATGGTGATTATGGCAAGGAAGATGTTGGTGCTAAGGTGGACAGGCCTACAGAGGACTCCGCAATGGAAGCTGAGCCGACTAAGATTGTTGGAGCTTAAGTTTTATGTGGTGGTAGTAATTATTTTTGATAAGGATTTGGGCCAAAAGGCTATGTTGCCACCCCCTATAAAATGGATGACTTGAATATTCTGTTGAGTTGTTTGGCGACAATGGCTATAATTAGTTTAAACCTGTTGGAAATGGTGACTGATCTTGTTTTTGCTGGTAGCTATTTGATTTTATTTGGATTATTTTGTAGTTAATTGTTGTGATTGTTTATTTTGTTGTGTTAATTAGCAATACTTGTAATCATGTTGGTTCGTTTTTTTATTTTCGACAGCCTGCATGTCGTAAGCTGTTAATTGGTACATTTAGCATTCAATGCATGATGCTTAATCTGTTGCAACGTACCTGGTATAGTGCTTAGAAAGTGCAATGCAAGGTCAAAATCAAAATTTCTCGAGTAATCTCTAATAGCACTTCCAGAAGTGCTAAGGTAGTAAAGCGCTATCTTAGTAAATCACTTAGATAGCGCTTAGAAAGTGCTATGCATGGTCAATATCAAAATTTCTCGAGTAATGTATAATAGCGCTTCCAAAAGAGCTATCGTAGTAAACCACTAAGATAGCGCTTATAAAAGTGCTATCTTAGTAAACCACTTAGATAGCGCTTAAAAAGTGCTATGCAAGGTCAAAATCAAAATTTCTCGAGTAATCTCTAGTAGCGCTTCCAAAAGCGCTATCTTAGTAAACCACTAAGATAGCGCGCTATCCAAGCTACCATAGCGGTAGCTTGGATAGCGCTTAAAAGCTCTATCCAAGTGTAAAAAAAGCGTTATGCAAGCGTTTTTGTAGTAGTGGCTATTATTAGCGATGGTGGCTCTCATTTTTGTAATAAACCATTCTCTAACTTGATGAAGAGGTTTGGGGTCACACACAAAATTTCCACAACTTACCACCCTCAAACCAATGGCCAAGCGGAATTGGCTAATAAAGAAATCAAGAACATCCTACAAAAAACGGTAAATTCTACACGCAAAGATTGGAGTGTCTGATTGCAGGAAACACTTTGGGCATATCGGACCGCTTACAAAACAATTTTAGGAATGTCGCTGTATAGGATTGTTTATGGAAAGCATTGCCATTTGCCCGTGGAATTAGAACACAAATCATTGTGGGCAATTAAACAATTTAATTCTATTTGTGACTCATCCAATAATTTTCGTAAATTGCAGATATGTGAATTGGAGGAGTTGCGGTGGGATGCATACGAAAATGCCAAAATAGCCAAGGAGCGCATGAAATTTGAGCACGAAAAGATCATTTTGAGGAGGGAATTCTTTCCGGGCAAAACGTGCAACTATACAACTCTCGGCTTCATCTCTTCCCGGGAAAGTTGAGATCGAGATGGTCCAGACCGTTCGTGGTGAAACATGTCTACAATCATGGAGCAGTGATGTTGGTGAACAAAAAGATGGGAGTGAATTCAAGGTCAATGGACAACGTTTGAAGCCTTACTTTGATTCGTGGGTTAAGGAGAGGAACACTGAGGGACTTGCGGACCCACCTTTGGGCGGCGATTAAATAGGTGTGTTTGTTTGATCTTTTGCTTTTACTACCCTTTCATCCATTGAGGACAATGCATATCTTTAGTTGGGGGGAAGAGTTGTAGGTAGTTTAAGGATGTTTTAGGATGTTTAATTAGTTGTTTTGTAAAAAAAAATTGTGTGTGGAGACATCCATTTTGTCTTCTCTAATATCTTGCGAGTATAACATTGACCCTCCTTGCTCATTTGCTAGCTTTGTGCTTAGTCTCTTACATGCTCCATATTCATGCATACATTTGGATACAAATTATATTTTCAAACTCCTAAATTGTGATTAGCATGCATTTTAGTGATTTTTCTTCATGGGATCAAATTTTAATATGCTATTCATAAAAATAGTGCATAATCCGATGAATTTTGTCCTTGATGTGGTTTGGATTAGTTTTGTGCAAACATTGTGATGCATGAGTTGGATTGAATCATTTGAGTAGATTGGTTTTCAATTTGATGGGATTTGGCCTTGGATATATGCTTGGTTTATGCTTGAGACATGGTTGATTGGTTTGTTGGATCAAAAAGAAAAAAAAGAGAAAGAAAGAAAAAAAGAACAAATGCATCGTTCTTCTAGTCTTGTCAAGTAGCTGGATCCTCACGAAACATTGGGGATTCGCGTCGAAAGATAGGATTTAGGGGAGTGCACAAAAGAAAAATAAATAAATCTTATGTGACTCGAGTTATTAGGTCCGCGTGGTCCTTTTTGGCCCAATGCCCCAAAATCTTCTGATTTAGGAGTCATTGACCAAACCATCGTTACATGGGTCATCCTGAGTTTCATATATAAAAACATGAATAAACATGATCCACATATCAAACTTCCATGAATTTAGAAAGCTAAGAGTTGTGTTTGGCCAAGTCTTGAAGGTTGTGATACTATGACACACTTATGTTTTAATCTCAATTAATGCAAACTTTGCTTGTGCTCTGTTGATTTGAGCCATAATGAAGTTTTGCTCCTGGATTTGCTTTCTTTTATGAGTTGGTATATTGGAATTGAGTTTATGTTGAAAATTTTCCATGTGCCATGAATATTTTGAAGTTTGATGTGAGCGATATAGTGAATCCGAATATATCGCTTGTTTTGCTAGGGACTAGCAAAAAGCTAGTTGGGGGTGTGATTCAGGGTTTAAATTGCATATTTTCTCCCATTTCTGGGCATTTTATGTGTATATCATGTTTATATTGGCTTTGATACGTGCGTTTTTGCGATATTGTGTAATATTAAAGCCTATTTTCTTTTTATACATAAAATACAATTTCTATTGACTAATATTAGCTTCTCTTATTTTTCAGGTACTCCTGGGAATTTTTTGAATTTTTTGGAATTTTTGCAGGATTTTTTGGAGCTTGCAGCTATTTTTGGGATTTTTTTGGAAGCCATGAAAGAATTCTAGAATTTTAAAAAAGAAAACAAAAAATATAGAAAAGGGTCAGCGGCCAACAGCCAGCGGCCGCTGTTTATTAAAAAACGCAACAGCTCTTGTGGACCGGCCCGCTTCGTCGGCCCACAAATTCTGCAGGCGGGCGGGCACGCGCCCCAGAAGCGGGCTCTCAGCGCCCGCGGGTTAGGCGCGCCCCGCGCCCAACCCGCAATATGCTCCTTTTGATTTAGGGGCGGCTTGGTGCGGGTTTTGGGCAGATTTTTCGACCTGCAATGCCCTCTTGTAGACTCGAACTGCTGGATGTTGGGGTTTTATGTGTTTTGGGAATGTTTTCAGCCATTCTTCTTGTTTTTTCCCTTCAAAAATAGTTTCTATGGCTTGGAGATCTTGGAGAATGAGGGAAGCTTAAGAGAGGAGCTCAAAGGGAAACCTTGGGATCTTCTCAGAGGGGGGTTCCTTGTATTAAAGTTTATATTTTCATTTTCTCTTTGATCTTTGCTACTTGTAAGAACTCTTGGATGAAGCTTTTGGAATCAAAGTTGTTATCTTTGTGTATGATGAGTGGCTAATCTCTTTGTGTGTGTTTTTGGTGGATTGATGTATGTAGGGCTTATAGAACTCATCTCTAGCATGATTTTACAATCTCTTATGTGTATGAAATATTGAGTTAAGGTTGTTTATTGGAACCCTAGTAGGAAATCCAAAGCGAGGCTCATCCTAATGGACCCTCTCTATTGTGCTTAATGTTGATTACTCTCAATGTTTCATTCATTGCTTTTTTCACACCATGTGTTCGATGAAAGTTGTATTATCTGATCACTCTCTCCTTAGCCGGATGAGAGGTCGTAGTGATATGAGATTGAGTTATAAGCCCGACTACATCACAAAACCACAAACACTCGCACTTCGCATCTTTGAATAATATCTCACATTTTTCTTTGTGTCACGCCCCGCTTCCCAAAGCAGTGGAGGCGAAGCGTGACTATGCCCGCTTAGGCCAGGGACAAGGAGCCCTGACCCAATAAGCGTCTGTGTAGTACCAAGACGAAGGTACATGTCCCTGCATGTTAGTACAGAACAATAAAAGTACAAGAAGGAAAGAACATCACATTTTATTCCAACATATCAAAAGTACTAAGTCTCAACGCCCGAAGGGCTACAACAGCGGAAAAGGGAAATCTAATGGTGCAAGCACCCAACCTAGACAAGAAACAAAAGGTGCTACGCACCCAACTAAAAGTAATGAACGTCTCTGGAAACTGTAACGAGGAGTCTCTAGCTCTGGTCCTCCTCAGGGTCGTACTCAGGATCGACGCTCTCTGGCTCCACGTCAGCTGGCAGGTCAGTCTCCTCAACGTACTCTAGCTCAATCCCTGACGCACAGCACCAAAAAGGAGGAACTGTACGTCAGGTAAGGTCTACAAGAAAAAGGTTAGACCAAACTGCAAGTGCACCAATTACTTAACGACGTTTTACTGGTTGATTAACATGCTGAGGTTTTAACAACAGAAGTACACGCAACAGGAAAGTAAACACGACAAGTAGTAGTCGTAGCGAGTGCTACCGACCACGGGACTAGCCTACAGGTGTCAAGACAAGACAGAACACGGAAAGCCAGGCACGACAAGACAAGACACGAAAGGGTTCACGCCTGTTCGGTTCGAGGGGGATCAGACCCTCTTGCCACTTGCACGCTCAACCATATCCCAAAACCCCCAAGAATCGTGACAGGACAAGGGATCACTTGCTCTAGCTTGACAAGTACCCTATTGCTCTCTAAGCTGTGTATCAATACATGGGATCACCTGCTCTAGCTTGACAGGTGCCCAATTTCCCATCGGGCTGTGAACTAGTACAAGGGATCACTCGCTCTGGCTTGGCGAGTGCCCTATTGCCCAGCGGGCTGTGCAGACGGAACGAGACATGGCAAGACGAAAAGGGACATGACACGACAAAACAGGAGGGGTTACACTAGGGTGTCCACAACTCACACACACGCATGTCAACCCTATGATGTCAAAACTGTTGTTGTTGGACTCAGACTTCGTTGTCAAGTCTGAGCAATTAAGGGCGTCCCTGACGCTATCATTTCACGTCCGATTCTCAATGTTCCAAAGTATCAATTCTAACAAGACAAGGCCTAAACATGGCCAAGAACGCAAGTGGTACACTTACCTGCGGTGGCGTGGGCGTCTGAAATATCGTGACACGGCGACGATATCAGTTCACGATATTCAATGATTCCTATTAGGGTTGCGTCTAGGTTATCGGGACTAATCTAATTGTTAAAAATCACATTTTTAGTGTATATTAACCTAATCGACGATCTATCCTATGTGTACATGCATAAGGTCCATTCGTCGATTTAACTACGGTTGTATAACGTTTTAAGGATCAACGGAAAAATAAATTTAGTTGATTAAGTTTGCTGTTTTTAATTAGGGTTTGATCATTTACGGTGGGGGTTTCTACAAGTTTAGGGGACCAACTTGAAAATGGCGATTGCACGAAGATCCGACGTCAGATCTGGAAAACATGGAAGCTTTGCGTCGTCCGGAAGTTCCTAGGCCGCAGGTAGCGCAGCGAGGAACGTTGATTATTGGTGGTGCCGTCGGCTCCCATAGATGGTGGCGAAGATTTCGACGTCCCCCGGGGTCGTCGTCGCTAGATTGAGGTTGGATCGCCACGCGAAGAGGCGGCGGCCGGAGGTTTCAGATCTGAGGGGAAAGAGGGTGGTCGGCTGGAAAAACGGAAGGGAAAAGGAGAAGATGAAACAAGGGAAAGAAGTGAGAAAGAAGAAAGATGAAGGAGAAGAATCTTGGAGGAGATGGAGGGCGCAAGGGTGGTGGAGGAAGAGCAAAGGGAAGAACGTGGGAGGATGGGGGAGAGGTTGGCTGGAAACAATGAGGAGAAAAGATGAAAAACCCACGCGTTTAAATAAGAAAACGGAACGGCAGCTAGGTCAAAATTAGGGTTTCTGGGTCATTTAGTCGGTCAGAGAAGGGCGGGCGACCGACTAGTTTGAGAACTAGTCGGTCGGTCATATAACTGTGACCGACTAAAAGCAAACAGTGAACAGTGTTGTTGTAGGATTTTATAGAGTTAGTCGGTCTGTGAAGACTCGTCGACCGACTAGTTTGCAACCTAGTCGGTCGGCCAGTGTTCATTGACCGACTAATGGGTCGAAGTGATCGTCAATAAGAATAGAAGGATTAGTCGGTTTAAGAAGGAATCCTAACCGACTAGTTCGTCAACTAGTCAGTCGGTTTTCATTCTTTGACCGACTAACGGTAAACAGTAACCTGGGTGCGAAAAATGATCTCTGTACTAGTCGGTCTGCGAAGAAGTGTTGACCGACTAGTTTGAAAACTAGTCGGTCGGTGGATGAACTTAGACCGACTAAGCGTAAACAGTAGCTCAGGGAAAAATGAAAGGGAAAACTAGTCGGTCCATGAAGAGTTGTTGACCGACTAGATTGACATCTAGTCGGTCGGTTCCTCAACGTGAACCGGCTAATGAGCACAGGAAGTCGCAAATTGAAACGTGAAGCTTCGGAATGATTCCTATGAGTTCCAAAGGCGAACCTATTCTAAGATATGAGCATCACGAGGCACGCTCAGCTCCAGGCTTGGGTATGAGTTACGGAAAAGA
The DNA here is from genome assembly GCA_030789695.1 of Scilla litardierei. NCBI lineage: Eukaryota > Viridiplantae > Streptophyta > Magnoliopsida > Asparagales > Asparagaceae > Scilla > Scilla litardierei. The sequence continues at coordinate 32,476,132 of CM061137.1, forward strand.
AAAGAAAATGAAGAAATATATATATATATATAATTAAAAACATCAGCATACAAAACCAGCCGTTACACTTTGTTTGCATGCTTGACTTTGGTTTACATTAAAAATCCGCTTAACCAATCCTCACCCCCAAAGGGTGGTATTCCTCACATTGCTAAAGCCATTTGTGACCGTTGTTGATTGTAAACAAGTTGTCCCTGTGTTCGACCCTAGGCTCACTAGGAATATTACTACTTGGCGACCTCCTACACTTTGGAGTTAGCATGTGCAATCTTTTACACATGCCATCCATCACAGGGGGATTGAGACCAACCCTAAGAAGATCAACATCCTGATAACATGCAGTGTCCCACCAAGGTGAAGGATGTTCAGTGCCTCACAAGATGGGTGGTCACTCTCAACAGGTTCATCTCCAAGGCAATGGACAAGTGCCTACATATCTTCAAGGCATTGAAGAAAAGGAAAAACTTCTAGTGAACAGAAGAGTATGAGTTGCTTTTCACTCAGCTCAAGGAGTACATGGGTCGACCTTTGCTAATGTCCAAACTGAAGAAAGGCAAAACACTCCTCCTCTACCTTGCTGTCTCTAAGAGCATGATTGGTTTGATCCTTATTTGAGAGGAAGGTGGCACATAGCGGCTCATCCACTACGTTAGTCGACCCCTCTTGGATGCAAAGACTAGGTATCTAGAGATAGAGAAGCTGACCCTGGCGTTAATAGTTGCAGCTTGAAATCCCAGACCCTACTTTCGATGCACCTTATTGCAGTCATAACGACCTACCCATTATGCCAGATACTTCAAAGGCCTGACACATCAGGGCATGTTATCAAGTGGGAGGTCAAGCTCAGGGAGTTCGACACCCAGTTTAAGTAGCGTATAGCCATCAAAGGCAAGGCCTTAGCCGATTCTGTCATGAAGTACACAAGCATTCTTGGGTTCTCGCCACAGGACCTGCTTGCGGATCAGATGGTATGGATTATCTATGTGGATAGTTCCCTTACAAAGCAAGCTTTAGAAGCATGTGTGCTTTCGATCAGCCTTAAGTGTATCCACCTTCTTCATGCCCTCAGGTTCAACTTCAAGGCCTCCAACAATGAGGCTGAGCATAAGGCCCTCATTGAGGGGCTCAGATTGGCCAAGGAAGTAGATGTGCAACATATCCTGGTTCATTGCGACTCCTAGCTCATCGTCAACCAAGTCAACGATGATTATCAGACTAGGAAGGAAGAACTTCTAGCTTATGTAAAGATTGTCCGAGCTCTGCGGGGTGCTTCCAAAGCTCTCAGGTGAAATAGATTCCCAAAGCTGAGAATACCACTATGGATGTGTTAGCTCAGCTTGCTACATGGAACAATGATGAGCTCAAATCCATCCTGATAAAGGTCCTCTAGCACCCCACATGAATTTAAGGTGAGCTCATCTACACCAGGATGTGGTCAGCCTCATCTTGGATGGACCCCATCATCCAATACCACCGCCATCAGATCCTCCTAGAAGATAAAAGTGAAGCTAGGAGGGTGAAGTATAGATTGGCAAGGTACATGCTCCTCAATGATGTCCTTTACAAAAGAGGACACTCTTCTCCTTTACCTAGGTGCCTTAGCGAGCCGGAGATGTAACCTGTGATGGAGGAGATGCGTGAAAGTGTGTGTGGAAACCACTATGGAAGCAGATCCCTCGCACAAAAGATCTTATGGGCCAGATATCACTGGCCCATGCTACAGTAGGATGTCAAGTCCTATGTCCAATGGCATGACACCTACCAATGCTTCTCCAACATTCCGAGGCTGCACCCAGAGGAGTCGACCTCCATCATCCCTGTCTGTATGTTCGCAAAAAGGGGGACCAATCTCATCGGACCTTTACACAAAGGAAGAGTAGGAGCTACTCATGCAATAATTCCTACTGATTACTATGCGAAGTGGGTAGAACCAGGTCCTTGTTATCCTTGACAGAATCAAAGACCACCGCCTTCATCTAGAAGGAGGTGATATGTAGATTCAGAGTTTTTCACTCCATAACCACCGACAATGGGTCATAATTCGACAACGCCATGCTTAGGGTAAAGTGCATAGAATATGGCATCTAGCTACACTTCTCTACCCCTGCTTACTTATAGGAAAATGGCCAGGTCGAGTCGATAAACAATGACATCAAAAAGATGCTCAAGAAGAAGCTTGGCTCCAGAAAAGGAGCTTGGGTAGAGCACCTCCCATATGTGCTCTAGGCATACTGCATGACCGGACGAATTGGCAAAGGTGAGACTCTTTTCACCTTAGCATTTGAAGTTTATGCGGCACCAGTTAAGGTGGCTCTCCTGACCTTTTATGTTAGGCACTTCAACAAAGCTTCCAACAACGAAGCTTTAGCTTTGGAGCAAGATCTGTCTGAGGAAAGAAGATATGTCGCTCAGTTCCGAGCCAATGCCTACAAACAAGCTTCATCTCGATACTACAATAAGAAGGTTAAGGTTAGGTGCATTGAGAGGAGGACCTATTCTTTTGGCGGGTCATCTGCTTTGGAGAATAAAGCGAGAAGAGTAAGTAGACTTTGGTGTAATGCCCTACGTAGCTACTGCACAAGTACTAGAGGGGGGGTGAATAGTACTTTAAAATAATTAAGAAGATAATTCCTAATTATCTTGCAAACTCAACCAACAATGTGGAAATGTAAATATTGACAACAAAGAAATGCAATCACAAACAGACGATATAACGGGTTCGGATCCACCCAAGTCTCTCCGACTTGTTCCCGGTGATCCTACGTCCCAACCACCCGGATCCCCTCCGGATACTTGAGTTAGAAACCTCTAACTCAAATTTGCACTATGAAATACTTGTAAAAACCTCTACAAGATCAAATCATACACAAATGAAATTGTGACTCCCACAACCCGGGATCACAAACAAACTCTCACAACCGAGAGTAAAACACTTGTAATATCAAAGTAAATAAAATACGAAATGCTTACCCCAAAACCCTATGCCTTGATTAAAACTTACGATTTAGGGCAACGAAGGATTTTGGGGAAGATGAAGGCACCAAACCCTAGCTCCAAGATGTTGATCAGCTATGGAGGGCTAGGAAGATGTTGGTGGCCTTGGATCAAGCTCTTGGCTTGAATGGCTCACAATCAATGTGAATCTCTCTTTGGAAATAAGAGTGGAAGAGAGATTCTTTAGAAATGAATGAGCTTTGAATGAGGATTAAACGCTTCTCTTTGATTCTCTAAACTTCAATTAATATCAGCCTTGAATGCTATGAAAGCAGCCCTTCAAGTATATATAGGATAGAGGAAAGAGAGAGCAAAATTCGTGGCATTTAATGCTCCAACGGCTCTATTCTGAAGTAGACTAGTCGGTCAAAGAAGGACCACTGACCGACTAGTTCATCAACTAGTCGGTCGGTGATTCAACATGAACCGACTAACTGAAGAACAGCCAAAAGATGAAGTTCAGACAATGATGAACTAGTCGGTCCAAGAATACTTGCCAACCGACTAGTTTCACAACTAGTCGGTCGGTGAGTGTTCTTTGACCGACTAACAGATGAAAACAAATAGTCTGAAAAAAAATACAGCTAGTCGGTTTAAGAACAACTTCTAACCGACTAGTTTCACAACTAGTTGGTCGATCATTGTGCTTTGACCGACTAACTGTAAACAGTAAGATAGGCTGTACAGTGGAAGCTCAACTAGTCGGTCTAAGAAGGATTTCTAACCGACTAGTTTCACAACTAGTCGGTCGGTGAACCTTCTTGGACCGACTAACTGTAAACAGTAAGTGAGCTGAAATTGAGAAAGGCATTCTAGTCGGTTCAAGAAGCATTGTCGACCGACTAGATTGCCATCTAGTCGGTTGGTTCTCCTTCTTGAACCAACTAACATGCACAAGAAGCCTCGAATCGAAGCACGAAGCTTCGGGAAAGTTTGTATGGGCTTCTAATACGATCCTAGCTCTAAGATATGAGCATTATGAAGATTAAAACGTAAGACCTACTCAAGGCTTAACAATCTACGAAACGAAGCTAGAAGACCATAAATTAAACTTGACGAACCGTCTTCAAAAGCTTCAATCGAACCTTCTTGACTTCAATAATGGTCCTTGAGCTTCAACGAAGCTTCAAGCACACGATCACGCCCTTTGAGAAGTCTTGAGACGTCGTTTTTGATGTTCATAGAAATTTGGCGACGATCTCCATAACTGCGCTCACAAAGAGTTAGTTCACGATATTTATGTTTGTTCATCATCAAAACCAAATCCGGGGAATCAATACTCAACATTCTCCCCCTTTTTGGTGGTGACAAACCAACATAAATAATAATCAAAAATAATGATTCAAATAAAATTTACTTACTCCCCCTGCATTGATGACATGTTAATTCCAAATTAAATAATAATCATACGCATCAAGCAGACGAGGAAAGTAAAAAATGAGAATTCATTTATAGAAATTTAGGATTTGAAATCCATTTTTATGTCTTAACTCCCCTTGAATCTAACATACCAAATTAGATTCACGGTAAATTGCTTCAAATTATAATTTAGCACATCGTTATTATTAATTCTCTCTCCCTTTGGCATTAGCAAAAAGAGTGGGAGGAGATCAACGACAACAACAACGGCTACAAATAAAAGCACGGGAGTCGAGGAATACGACCACGGTCCAAATGACACCAAAGGAAAATACGAAGTAAATCAAAGCGTGCCAACAAGACCATAGTCGAAAATCAAAAAATAAAATCATCAAAACTCAAATTAATTTCACGAATTGAGTTATGGAATATACTCTCCAATATCAACATTCTTGATGAATTAAGTGCATGGAAAACAATTCTATGTTTTCATAGAAATAAATTCTATTAAATCAAATATAATCATCGAGCGACGAAGTCAACATCAGAGACAAAAATATAATGTGCACAAAAGAAGTAAATGGCAACACGATGTATATATATATAAGAACATGGTACAACAAAATTATACATCCGCCAACATACATAATAACGATCGAACGATCGAAACACATCATACAACATATATCTCACAGACATCAAAATGAACATACAACAGAAGTGTAGCATCAAAACATCAAAAATACATCAAAACTCATAACCACCCAAGCTATCCTACCCCACTCTCTCACACAAAGATATCATCCAAAGTGCACTAGGGAGAGTCCTCCAACACAAGCTCCGGAGGTAGAGGGAGGATCAGCAGCAGCATCAGGCTCTGCAGAAGGTGTGGTGGTCACTGGGTCAACAGGAGTGTCCACAGATGGGAGAGTCGCAACAGGAGTGGTCTCGTGAGCAGCAACAGACGAAGTATCCACCGAAGGAATGGTGGCAACAGGTGTGCTCTCGGGGGCACCAGCAGAAGTAGCAGCAGCAGCAGACGTACACTCTGGGGCACGAGCAGCAGATCCAACAAGCTCCTGGAGCTCATCCTCATCCATCTCCTCCTCGTCAGAAACTGAAGGAGGAACCTCGAGGCCCAAGTGAGAGCAAATGCGAGCTAGCATCGCCTCAGAACGAGCACAACGAGACTCCACACGTCTCAACGAAAGAGCAAACTCAGCAAGAGTAGGATCAGGAGGAGGAGCAGAAGCAGCTGAAGCAGAAGCTGAAGGAGTCGTCCTCTGAACGTGATGAAGCGCCGCAAGAGACTTCTTAACGGCCATCGCATTCAGGGGAGGACCAAGAGGACGCTCATCATCGGGAGGGAGAGGGACCCCGAAGTGACGAAAGACGAGGGTCAAAAGGCAAGGGTATGGGATGTGAGCTGATTTTGTGGACTTTCGGATACATTCGAAAGAATCCATCTTATCAAGAATAATCCTAGCCCAATTGATCTCGCTCCCCATGAAGATAGCGTAGATCTGCTTAAGGAATGGCTGGGATGGCAAGCTCGATGAGCCGTACTTCAGAAGGAGGCACGACTTCAGGATAAGATTTAAGACCCATGCGTTTGGCTTGAAAGATTTTGAAGGGACGCCAATCATGACGGGAGGGATCACATGGAACATTTTGGCGAGCATGGCCTGGCCAAGATCAGAAATGTCATCGACAGAGATATCGACAGGAAGAAGGCCAGAAGAGGAGACACCTATCAAATCCCCTAAGATTACTGCCGTGAGGACAATAGGTGTCTCCAAGACAGTCGTCTCAATGGAATGGGTCTCGTCATACTAACCACGAACACGGTTCGCATAGAAAAGCTTGACAAGACGGGGTTACGGGTGTGGGTTCACCTTAGGGTCATGGCGAAGATAATCTATGAGGCCACTATGAGAAAGAAGATCGGCGAGATGAGGGAAGTCGGAGAACTGAACGAAGTGCTCCAATAGCATAGGACAGTGCTCAATACGGTTGTAAGCCGCGAGACACAACGGGTCATCGCGACACAACGATATATCGACACCGCCTACTGGCATGGGAGCCTTCCCCTTAGATGGATGAGTGCTAGATCGGGGTGGAGGAGTAGGAGCCCTAGCGGTATGCTCAGACTCCAGAATATACTCCATGTCAGAATCATCGGGAGGAGTGGGAGCACAAAATGAAGCTGGAGACACGGTCTGCTTCCTAGGCTTGGGCTGAGATCTAGGCTTTGTGGTCGCCGTCCTCTTCTTCTTAAGAGGAGGCGAAGAAGACGATGGATGGGTCGATTTGGCTTGACGTTTGGGTTGCGGTGGGTCAGTAGACGGAGACTCAACGGTCATGGGTGACAGACGTGAGGGTTCGATGGGAATGCGTGTCTTCGCCATGATCGAGACGAGATACGTGCCATCAAGTAGAAATCGAAAGCTAAAAACCTAAACCCGAGGTCGAACAGATACCCCTAAGAACAAACCCTAGGGCGGACAAACCCTAACTCAAACGACGGAAATCGATTGAAATTAAACCCTAAAACGAGAGAGAGTTACCCTAGAACGAAGATGGAGGGAGATCGACGGCCGAGCTTGGTCGGAAACGGCCGACAATCGACGGAATCGACAGAGGAGATGAAGGGGTTTCGGGGTTGTGGGCTGAGAGAGACAAGCTTGCACCGATTAGAATGAATTCTAATCGGTGCGGGCAAGAATAAATCGATCGGAATGCGAAAAGACCAAAGCAGCCCCTGAGCATTTAGTCGGTCACAGTTCAAGCGCTGACCGACTAGATGACGATCTAGTCGGTCGGCCAATGAGCTTGAACCGACTAAGTGCAAACAGTAACTGAAGCTAAAATTAGGGCATGAGGTAGTCGGTCTGCGTTCATTCACTGACCGACTAGAACGTAATCTATTCGGTCGGTCAATGAACATGAACCGACTAAGAGAGTCCAAAAATTTGAAAATCAGAAATTTTGAGTCTCTCCTACGCGCACTTGGACGATACATCGAAATACTCTCATATATCATTATACTACCCCATAAAACATCAAAAATCTCAAATACAACGTTCATGAATATTTCGAGCATAAATTTCGAAAATTCAACCAAAAATCCAGAAAAATTCCAATACATCTAGCATGAGCATATATAAACGAAATTTATTAGCATGCAAGATTATTGAACAAAATGAATCCTAAATCTCGGATTCACCCATAATCCCCAATTCTCGATGCAACCGCACAAAGGAGTCTTCCTTGAGTGGTTTCGTGAAAATATCGACGATTTGCTTCTGGGTTTCAACGTACACTAAAATGATGTCCTTTTTAGCAACATGAGCATCTAAGAAATGGTGACGGACATCTATGTGTTTAGAACGGGAATGGTGTACAGGATTCTTAGAGAGACATATTGCACTTTGGTTGTCCACCATGATAGGGCAAGTATCACAGTTTATACCAAAGTCTTTAAGAGTGTGTCTCATCCAAAGAACCTGAGCACACGCAGCACCGGCGGTAATATATTCCGCCTCGGTGGTTGAAAGTGATACGGAATTCTGCTTCTTGGAAAACCAAGAGACAAGAGAATTTCATATAAAATGGCAAGTGCCCCTAGTACTTTTCCTGTCGGATTTGCATCCAGCATAATCTGCGTCACTATATGAGATTAACTCATATGTGCTAGACTTTGGATAAAGTAATCCAAAGTCGAGTGTGTAACTTAAATAACGGAAAATACGTTTTACCGCTACTAAGTGAGGTTCCTTAGGTTGAGACTGATAACGAGCACATACACATATGGCAAACATAATATCGGGCCTACTAGCAGTAAGATATAATAAACTTCCTATCATACCTCGATATAGACGAATGTCTACATCTTTGCCGCCCGTATCTTTATCAAGATGTGTAGTTGTGCTCATTGGAGTCTTCTTGCCTGAGGCATTCTCCATTCCAAATCGCTTTAGCAACTCCACCGTGTACTTGGTTTGGTGGATGAAGATTGCATCGTTCATTTGGCGAATTTGGAGACCTAAGAAATATTTGAGCTCACCCATGTGGCTCATCTCAAATTGATCCTTCATCACATTAGAAAACTCTTCACAAAGAGTGAAGTTAGTAGCACCGAAAATGATATCATCAACATAAATTTGAACTAAAATAATATTGTTAGGGTTGAATTTCTGCTGATATTTGTTGGCATTAGTGGCACTACATCTGGAGGTTTCTGTTTGATGAATCAGAAGTGTTTTTGAGCAGATTGAGCAGTATTGTTGAACATAATGTCGTTCAACAAAATGTTCAACATTCGGGATCTGGAATTCCGGTTCGTATGCTAAAACTCTGCTTTGGTTTTAGATCTGATTTGTAGCCTAAAATATCGGAGGTTCCTGATTTGATTGATTCCAGATATTGGTGGGATTTTTATACTCCTTCTTACCCGCATTAGTTCCTTAATTGATGGAGGTTTGTTGAGAATATTTGGGAATTTGGTTAGTTCCTAAATTGATGGAAGGGAATATTTGTTGAGATTTATTGGTTCTATTTATCAGAAATAGATCCTTATTCTTTGGGCAAAATATCCGCACGAGATTTGTTTTAATCATTTTACCCGAAATAGATTCGGTGGTTCCTTGAATATAGGATTCCTTACCCGAAGTGATCCTGGAAATATTGGCGGATATTCTGCATTAAAGAGGAAGTTATTTACCCATAAATAGTGGTTACAAAATCTGAATGGGTTCATATCTGAATGGTTGTGCGGTTGAAGATATGTGCGGTTGAAGATTCTATATATGAATGTTTTCAGATCTCGCATTATTGTTTAGATCTTCTCCAGATACTCGGTTGAATGCAGGTATGCATAAGATTTACTGACGGAGGTGAATGAAAGTATCAATCCACAACCGAGGTATGAAAGAACCTATTTATTGGCCATGTTGTATATCATGTTGAACGTTATTATACAACATTATGTACAACATGCTGTGTCAGAAGGCTGGAATTGATTGGCGCACTTCAGCGGTTATCAAAGGTGGATTACTTCAGATCTCATGTTATCTCTTTTAGGTATTCTGGTATATTCTGTTGAAGATACATTTGGAAGTTGCAATCTCTCGTTATTATTGTTGATTCGGTTGGAGAGAATCTCGCCCACTTATTGTTGTTGCTATCTTTAGAAGATTTGGCGGAACTATTTCCTAGCTGGCTTCGTTAATTGTGGGCGCCCAATCTTCTGAGATTTAATTGAGCAATCTTCCTTAACTACTCCACGATTGAGGGGGAGACGGGTGGTTAAGGTTGCGAAGATTGGCGGCTAGGGTGACGGCTTTTACGAAAGTTTTTGAAGAACTCCGGGAGGAGGCCGACGGATATGCACGTAGGATCAAGGGAGTTGATCTAGTCGGTTGTGCAAGGGGAGCTTGCGGGCAAGGGGAGCTTGCCGAGAATACTCCATGGGTTGGTAGAGATCACCCATCACGGTTTGTATTGAGGGGAAGGTTGTTCCTCCTAATAGAATCGCGATAATTAGTGATTGTACTCATTGATTATTTTAGTGGAGTATTCTGATTTTCTGGGCGTGGCCCCGCAGATGTAGGTGTGCGCACCGAACTGCGATACCAGGTCTTGAGTGTCTCTGATTGGTTTGTGTTGTTCTTTTGGCTTTATTGTTTATTACTTCGTACTGAACTATCAAATATCATTATTCGAATACTTAACAAATAATGTAGAATCAACTTCACCCATTTTAAAACCTAAATCCAAAAGAAAATTCTTTAGACGGTCATACCAAGCTCGAGGAGCTTGTCTCAAACCGTAAAGTGCTTTCTTAAGTTTAAAAACGTGATTTGGAAATTTTTCATTTATAAAACCCGGAGGTTAAGAAACATAAACTTCCTCAACAACATCTCCGTTTAAAAACGCACTTTTTACATCCATTTGAAAGAGTTTAAAATCTTTATGGCATGCAAAAGATAACAATAATCTAATAGATTCTAATCTAGCTACCGGAGCAAAGGATTCTTCGAAATCAATACCTTCCTCTTACCGATAGCCTTGAGCACTAACCGAGCTTTGTTCCGGATGACGATTTGGTTCTCGTCGGTCTTGTTCTTGAAAATCCACTTCGTTCCTATAACGGTGTGGTTCTTCGATGGCAATTGAACAAGCTCCCAAACCTCATTCCTCTCGAATTGAATGAGTTCCTCTTCCATGGCAAGGATCCAAGCACTATCTTCGCAAGCTTCGTTAATATTCTTTGGCTCTATTGAGGAGGCAAAGGCACAATGAGCGAAGTAGTTGACTTGAGATTGCGTCTTGACACTATCAAGGATGTTGCCAATGACTTGCTCATGGGGATGGTCACGAACTGTATGAAGCCGTTTGGGAATTCCCTGATCACTAGGAACATTCTCAAAAGATTCATTAGTAGGATTAGTATCAATAGAATCAATAGAATTAGAATTATCAATAGAATCACATAAGACATCCATGGAGTCATCATCATTAGTAATTCTAGTCGGGACAAAACCTTCATTAAATGAAACATGAAGAGATTCCTCGATCGTTGAGGTTCGTTTGTTGTATATCTGGTAGGCTTTACTACGGGAGGAATATCCAACAAATATCCCCTCATCGAATCTTGGATCAAATTTGTCCAAACTACCATACGTGTTTTTAATAAAACATTTTGCACCGAAAAATCGAAAATGTTTAATTTGAGGCAATCTACCAAACAACAATTCATAACAAGTTTGTTTGGTGCCGGGCCTCAAAAGTATCCTATTAAACACATAGCAAGCGGTATGTACCGCTTCCGCCCAAAATTGATGGCCAAGTTGGCTATCATCAAGCATAGTGCGAGCACATTCCACTAGCGTCTTATTCTTTCTCTCAACAACACCATTTTGAGGAGGTGCGCGAGGGAAGGAAAAGGTGTGAGTAATACCATATCATCACAAAAATTTGAGAAAGACTCATTCTCAAATTCCCATCCATGATCACTACGAATAGTGACAATGGTGGTTCCAATGAGATTTTGTACTTTCTTAACAAATATTGTGAAGTTTTCAAAAGCATCATTTTTATTACTTAAGGAAAATACCCAAGTAAAGCTAGAAAAGTCATCAACGATGACAAGTCCATATCGTGCATTTCCTAATGAAGCAACTCTAGTTGGCCCAAAAAGATCTAGATGTAAAAGCTCTAGAGGCCGCTTAGAAGAAAAGCTTTTCTTAGGTTTAAATGACGATTTTGGAAGCTTGCCTCGTTGACACGAGTCACAAAAGATTTTCTTTTGAAAGACAAGCTTAGGAAATCCTTTAATAGAATTTAACTTGGAAAGCTTAAAAAGTGTTCCAAAGTTCACATGACCAAAACGTCGATGCCATAAGTGTTGTTCACTTGTGTTGGCAATGAGACATTGTTCATGTGACTTAGGGAGATCTAGGATATATATATCCTTATGGAGTGTACCGGAAAATAATAAATCATTATTATCTTTTCTTAAAATATGGCATATTCCTTTCGCAAAGCTAACTTTGTAACCTTTGTCACAAAGTTGGCTTATTGAAATAAGATTGTGGTTTAATCCTTTAACAAGGCAAACATCACTTATTAGTGGTTTAGAAGGATTACCAACTTTGCGAACACCTATGATGGTTCCGCTCTTGTTGCCTCCAAAGACGACTCGGTTTCCATTTGCAATGGGCACCACTCCGGAGAGCAATTGAGCATCACCTGTCATGTGTTTTGAACACCCGCTATCGAGTATCCAATTATTCTTGGAGCTAAATTTGGATTTGTTGCTCCGTTTCTTTTTTTTGAGTACCTAAAGATAAACATATCATTCCATGGTACCCAAGGCCATTGGGTCCTAAAAGATTAGACCTTTGGAAGCCAAGTCCAATTGGACTTAGACTTCCCCACATAATCATCATTATGCACTACATTCATGAAATAAGAATTCATGTAAGCTTGTTTTTCATGCATACTTGTGTCCTTGGACTCCAAATAGTGAATATTTTGGGAGCCATATTCCTATTGGGAGCATGCATGGGTTGTTGATTTCTACGTGATGCATGTCGTGGATAGGAATATGGCACATGATGAAATGGTGCATGATGATAATTGTTCATACGATGATGTGGATGAACATATGCATGTGGAGGAACACGTGTGTGAAGGTGTCTCACATGGTGTGCATGTGCCCGTGGATGTGGTGCATAGAAATCATCATATGTGTGAACATGTGGAGTAGGATGTGTGTTCCTACGTGGCATGGTATTGGTGTGCTTAAAAGCATAACCCTTCTTTGGAGGTCCACCCAAAGTTGGTTTCTTTTCAAACAAGGGTGTGTACGAGGTGGAAGCACCATTGGTAGATGAACTACCAATAGAGTGTTTGCTACCACTCGTTGAAGCATCAGAATTTGGCCTAACAAAGGTAGTAGACGATTTGGATGAATTTCCCATCTTATACCCCAAGCCAATGTGGTGATTGGCCGGAAGTAAGTCATTTAGGATTTTATCCAAATGATCCTTACCTTTATTGAATTTATTAATTCGGCCTAATGTGCACTCATACTTCTCGGTGAGAGAACGCATAGAAGCATCCAAAGTGGGCACTTGCGATGTGAGCACATAAACACGAGATTTGAGATTCTCATTCTCAATACTCAAAGTTGAGTTTTGAGAAGTCAAATCCGCTATCTTGTGTTCCTCCGAATCCTCAATATGAACATGCTCAAGTTGAGATTTGAGATTCACAATCTCATTTCTCAAGTCTTCAACAACGGTGTCGTTGTTGATGACGATAGGCTTAGGTGAGGTTTGGAGACTAACTAACTCATCTTTGGTCTTAGTATATCTATTAACTAATTTAGAATATTTAGACCAAATTTGCTCGTTAACTAATCTAAGGTCGTCCATAGTTACCTCATCGCCTTCATACTCGCTATCATCGGAGGAAGATCCTTGATCATGTTCCTCTCTAGCCATGAAGCACATGTGTGCTTACTCCACTTGTTCATCGTCCGACTCTCCACTTGAGGAGTCATCCTCGGAGTCGGTGAATGTCCCGACAAGTTCTTTCTTGTACCCTTTCTTGTACTTCTTTGACTTGTCGAACTTTGGTGCCTTCCATTTCTCCTTTTGCTTATTTTGAGGACAATCCGCTTTTCATGTGTCCTGGCTTGTTGCATTTAAAGCACAAAGGAGCGGAGGCGTTAGAAGAACTAAACTTTGATTTGTTCTAGAAGTTACCTTTCCAGAAGAATCGGTTGAACTTCTTTGCCATGATGGCAATGGATTCCAAGTCCAACTCGTCTTCCGAGTTTTCATCATCGGTAGATGTAGATGTAGATGGAGCGGCCTTAAACGCAATCGCCTTTTTCTTTGGCTCGTCTTGCTTCAAGTAAGACTTCATCTTGTCCTGCAACTTTAGTTTTCTATCCTTGCGTACCTCATAAGACATCAAGGTACCCATTAGTTGGATAACATTATATTTACTCATATCATTACCTTCCTCGATGGCGAAGGTACGTTTCTCTCAACAAGAAGGAAGTCCGTCAATGATCTTTGAGACTTTCTCCTTTTGGGTGTAGGTTTTTCCAAGAGCCTCCAATTCGTTGGTGATGTCAACGAAGCGAGCATAGTACTCCTTCATCTTCTCACCCTGTTGCATATGAAATAACTCGTAATCTTTATTTACAACAACGGGTTTGGAGTCTCTTACCCTACTCGTTCCTTCATGCAAGATGAGGAGGGAGTTCCAGATTTGATATGCACTCTTACATGTGCATATCTTGTTGAAGTTCTCGGGCTCCAAAGCACATTGCAAGGCATTCATTGCCTTGGCATTGCTTACCTCCGCGGCGACCTCCGCGGTAGTCCACTTCATGAAATCTTCTTCTTCAGGCTCGACGTACTCCGTCAACGTGGCTCTCCATAGTGAAGCGCTCCGGAGGAAAGTTTCCATCCGGCATTTCCAGTACCCGTAGTTGGTACCGTTGAAGAAAGGAGGCCTAGTCAAGGAGTGTCCTTCCATCACCGAAGAAGCTCCTTCACGGTTCCTGAAGGTGCTGTAATCTGAAGGTGGACGTACGGTTTTGTTGTCGTTGGCAGACATAGCTAGGTACTTCGCTATGATACCAAATGTAATGCCCTACGTAGCTACTACACAAGTACTAAAGGGGGGTGAATAGTACATTAAAATAATTAAGAAGATAATTCCTAATTATCTTGCAAACTCAACCAACAATGCGGAAATGTAAATATTGACAACAAAGAAATGCAATCGCAAACAGACGATATAACTGGTTCGGATCCACCCAAGTCTCCCCGACTTGTTTCCGGTGATCCTACGTCCCAACCACCCGGATCCCCTCCGAATACTTGAGTTAGAAACCTCTAACTCAAATTTGCACTATGAAATACTTGTAGAAACCTCTACAAGATCAAATCATACACAAATGAAATTGTGACTCCCACAACCCGGGATCACAAACAAACTCTCACAATCGAGAGTAAAACACTTGTAATATCAAAGTAAATGAAATACGAAATGCTTACCACAAAACCTTATGCCTTGAGTAAAACTTACGATTTAGGGCAACGAAGGATTTTGGGGAAGATGAAGGCACCAAACCCTAGCTCCAAGATGTTGATCAGCTATGGAGGGCTCGGAAGATGTTGGTGGCCTTGGATCAAGCTCTTGGCTTGAATGGCTCACAATCAATGTGAATCTCTCTTTGGAAATAAGAGTGGAAGAGAGATTCTTTAGAAATGAATGAGCTTTGAATGAGGATTAAATGCTTCTCTTTGATTCTCTAAACTTCAATTAATATCAGCCTTGAATGCTATGAAGCAGCCCTTCAAGTATATATAGGATAGAGGAAAGGGAGAGCAAAATTCGTAGCATTTAATGCTCCAACGGCTCTATTCTGAAGCAGACTAGTCGGTCAAAGAAGGACCACTGACCGACTAGTTCATCAACTAGTCGGTCGGTGATTCAACATGAACCGACTAACTGAAGAACAGCCAAAAGATGAAGTTCAGACAATAATGAACTAGTCGGTCCAAGAATACTTGCCAACCGACTAGTTTCACAACTATTCGGTCGGTGAGTGTTCTTTGACCGACTAACAGATGAAAACAAATAGTCTGAATAAAAATACAGCTAGTCGGTTTAAGAACAACTTCTAACTGACTAGTTTCTCAACTAGTCGGTCGGTCGTTATGCTTTGACCGACTAACTGTAAACAGTAAGATAGGCTCTACAGTGGAAGCTCAACTAGTCGGTCTAAGAAGGATGCCTAACCGACTAGTTTCATAACTAGTCGGTCGGTGAACCTTCTTGGACCGACTAACTGTAAACAGTAAGTGAGCTGAAATTGAGAAAGGCATTCTAGTCGGTTCAAGAAGCATTGTCGACCGACTAGATTGCCATCTAGTCGGTTGGTTCTCCTTCTTGAACCAACTAACATGCACAAGAAGCCGCGAATCGAAGCGCGAATGTAACGACCCGATCTCGGGGCCCGTTACTTATTTGGTTTATTCGCAGGTTCCGCAGTTTACCAGTGAAATCAGCATAGCCACAACTCAGAGATGTATCACAATACTCAAACCAGCGTACAGACGTTATTACAGTCCAAATTAAAGTACAACAACAACCAGCACACTCTCTCACGAATACATAAAGGAAGTACTGAAAGGAAATGCGGAAAAGGAAATACACTGTACAACACACACACCAACAGAAAAGTAACTAAAACTCTGCCGTCTCTGGGTCAATGTAGGCTCCACGAACTCTGGGGCAATCTCCTCGATCAGGCCTTCGTCTGCCGGTGCCATAAATGGAACCGAAGGTAAGTCACAACAATTCTAGCGATAGAAAAAGAGGAGTGCACAAATATGGAGCAGTCTATAGTAAACAAGTGCGGAAAGTAAAGCAGGGACAGACAAGCATGCAAGTGCGATAAGTAAAGTACATCTGTCAAGCATGCAAGGGTGACAAGTAAAGTAAAGGTGACCAAGCAATGACAATAGCAATAGGGAGAGCAATTGTGCCTAGCCTAGTTCGTGACTTATAACGGGATGTACAGTGAGCAACCAAGAGGCCAACTCTTGCCGCGGGTGCTACCCGGGCGAACTATGCTATGAATACTATGCAATAATCTCTGAGAACTGTGCAATAATCTGTGATCTGTGATGGTTGTCACCGGCACTGTTATGGGTTGCTAGAACCCGCACGGTGACAACAAAGTCTGGACTAGTCACTCCCGCACTTCCGCAATTATAAGTTACCCCAAAACCCAGTGTCTGTGCAGGTTACCGTACTTTGCAATTTTACGAGTCATTTACCATTCTCACATTTCCAGTTACAATCTTTCTATCAAGCATGTCAATAATCTGTTCAGGTCAATAACTGTTCCGAGACTAAGTGTCAAGTCCTATGTTCATACGAGTACACTATCTATATTTCTAAGGGTAGAATTTACTGTGACTTACACTTTCGGAATGGTGTAGTAAGACGAAGTTGAAGCTAGGGCTTCCAAGGGTGCTCGTGCATGAGAAACAGTACCTGCAAACATAAGAAGCAACTGGGTTAAGGTTATACTATTTCCTATTTATTTATCGTACTCATTATTATTATTATTAAAACGTGTACCGGTAATTTTTAGATATGCTAGATGTGAGGAATGTTTTACTAACATGTTGAGTTGAGCAACGCACGCCAATTAGTATTGTGACATTCTTCGTGTGACCTAAATCCCAATGAAGCATGTGAATTAATCATGTCAATTATCATGTTAAATATTTAATACAGATGAGTTAGCATTAATTGGCATGATGTGTGGTAACATTAATTGACATGCTGAGTTGCATGTCAATTAACATGTATAAACTAATACGTATACACAATATTTCTCATATATCATGTTCATAAATGGTATAGCCATTTTTTAATTAAAAGAAACATATGTGTATCAGTACTTATGCATTTGATCCAGGAATCAAATTAACATAAAAGATTAGAATAAAATGTAAGGGAAAAAAAAGGAGCCTACTTCTGGGGCGATGGAGGGAACCATCGGTTCTGGCGTTGGGTGTATGGGGTGCACGACATGGCACGTGGATGCACTCTGAGAGAGGAGAACGGAACTCAGAGGAGGGGATATAAGGGCAGCATTGCAAGAACTAATCAATTAAATAGCACCCTAAACTAAATACTTGAAGCAATCCTAGAGATGGATTAATTAAAGTCCAGATGGGAGGAAGAAAGTGAACTTGATTTATTACTACATGTCCAACTTTGAATACCTAAACCGAGATGTGTAGAAGTGGAACTCATTACTATTGGTTGCCATTGTATTTACAATTGAATAAATGATAAAGACTGAGATAAGTTAGGTACTATTTTTTTATAAAGATGAGCCCCTCTCTTCCTATGATATTATAAATATTTTAATGCCACTAGCCTTCAATGCCTCACGTGAGGTTGTGCCCTCACTTTCAATGACACTGCAAGCATTTAAATGGTGAACAATACCAATTAAATTAGAAACTATTTGTTTTAAATGATGCCATGCAAAAAGCAAAGCAAATGCTAATATGCAAAGGGGACTCAGAGAGCTTGGGTGTTGTTGTGGTTTTCCTTCTTCATCGCACGCGCATCAGCAGCTACGGGAGGGAGGCATCCGGAGGGAGGGGCGAGCACGCCGGCGGCGGTGCGGCCAATGGGCGGTGGTGAAGCGGCTAGGGCGCACGGCGCAGAGGGCGGGGCGGCGAATCTGGCGGGCGGATCCGGCAGGGGCGACGGGCGGATCCGGCAGGGGCGGTGGCCTTGGGGCGGAGCGACGCAGGCGGGGGCGCTGGGCGGCGATCTGTGCGGAGGCGCACGCGTGCAAGGGCGGAGCAGCGGCAGCAGCCAGGAGGCTAGGTGCACGGCGGCACAAGGGAGGATGAACTTGCATGGGTGCATGGAGGCAAGGCGTGGGAAGCATCTGTGCCGCCAAAAGAGGAAGAGGATGTAGGAAAATTTGTTAAATAAGTTTGTAAAATAACATATACCCCCAGCTTGATTCAGTAGTGGAGTATAAGTGTGAAGCTTTAAATTCTTTAAGGAAACCTACCTCTCACATAACTTTTTCATTCATGTAAGTCTATAGATTGTTCTCAGGTCTTGGAGTTCGGCAGGCCGACATGGAGCTTGGAAAGAGTGGAGGAGCTTCGGAGGTAGTCGCCGGGAAGGAGGAGGTGACGGTGGAAAGGGTTGAGCTGTGAGTTGAGAGTAGAGATAGGGGAATGAGTTGTTGCTTGAGTTCCCAGTAGCTTTAAATAGTGCAAGCAAATCTGAAGCCTTATTAAATTTTTAGCGGTAGATGCAAATGGGGGTTGGCTGATGGAAATGAATATGAGGGTTGGAGATCCGAAATAATCGGATCTCGCCAACTTAGGAGGCTACTTATCAGGGTGGGGCTTGGGTTGAAAGTAATTAGGTAAAAGCAGTTTAGTAGTTGTAGAAAAGTAATCAGTGATTGTAATTAGTGAAAGTCGGAGGAATACAAGCTTGTTTTTACAAAGGATTCCGAAAAATTACGAAAACATACCCACGGGATCGTATCGTCGCGAGGATCGCGAATACAAGATCCGTTCTGGGATTTGAACTACGGAGATACTAGTTTTAGGCCAAAATGTTTAGAAAGCGGGTTTGCGGGTCCTAGGCTGAAACGATATCCAAAAATTACGAAATTAATGTGGGGAGCCCTAAATGATAACATGATGCTACTGTAGAAGTTTGAAAACGTTTTGAAGACGTTTGAATAGAAAATAAATTCGTCGAATCAAAACGGTAATTTTGGGAGATGAATTTTAACGGGAATGTTTTGGGCATTTGAGGAAATCTGAAATTGCTGAAATACAATATAATAAGTCTAGTGTTTCAAAATATTTTTATAAGAATTTTTGAAACTAGTTTTGTTATAAAACTCTGGACTAACAATTATAAAGAGAATTTAAAATTGTTGAAAAATACGTTAAATGCGTATTTGAAGTGTTTGAAAAATACAGGCCGTTACAGCGAAGCTTCAGAAAAGTTTGTATGTGCTTCTAATAAGATCCTAGCTCTAAGATATGAGTATTATGAAGATTAAAACGTAAGACCAACTCAAGGCTTAACAATCTACGAAACGAAGCTAGAAGACCATAAATTAAACTTGACGAACCGTCTTCAAAAGCTTCAATCGAATCTTCTTGACTTCAATAATGGTCCTTGAGCTTCAACGAAGCTTCAAGCACACGATCACGCGCTTTGAGAAGTCTTGAGACGTCGCTTTTGATGTTCATAGAAATTTGGCGACGATCTCCATAACTGCGCTCATAAAGAGTTAGTTCACGATATTTATGTTTGTTCATCATCAAAACGAAATCCGGGGAATCAATACTCAACATTTGGGGCTGAACTAGGAGTGGCATTAACACATCTTAGAGGTTCTTCATTCTGGAGTGTACCCAGCTAGCTAGAGACTCTGAAGGGTGTCTTAGTCAAAAATCCATACAATGTTGAGCACCTATGCAAGTACTACCTTTATCGTGCACAAAAATTGAACTCAGTAAGGTGCTCTTTTCTGAATGTTATACACATGCCAGGCTCAATTAAAAAATTCTCATTTCAAGCTCTAGAAAGTTATGCACCCTCTACTTGCTAAAAGACCCCAGCCTAGGCCGGAGCCCATACCGGTTCGACCTCAGGGCCCCAGAGCTGACAAGCTGAACTCAGATCAGGTCGTGCAAAGTCCAACAAATCCTCAGCCCATGCTGGGGCCCCCACTGGGTTGACCTAGCTCAGAGTCACAGTACTGACCTCTAGCCCTCGACTCCAATCGTGATAAGTCCAAACCCTGTTGGTCTGACCTTAAGGTCCCAACGATGACCTCTAGCACTCGACTCAGGTCGTGCTATGTCCAAAACCCACTAGTATTGACAGCAGGGTCTCAGCTTTGACCTCTAGCTACTCGATTCCAGTCATACTAAGTCTAAAGCATACTGGTATCGACCTCAAGGTCCCAACACTGACCTCTAGCACTTAATTCTAGTCGTGCTAATTCCAAAACCTATTGGTACTGACTTCAAGGTCCTAGTTTTGACCTCTAACACTCGACTCCATTCGTGCTAAGTTCAAAGAATGCTGGTACTGATCTCAGGGTCCCAGCTTTGACCTCTAGCACCAGACTCCAGTCGTGCCAAGTCCAAAGCACGCTGGTACCGGTCTCAGTGTCCCAGCTCTGACCTATCTCTAGCACTCGACTCCAGTCGTGTCAAGGCCAAAGCACGCTGGTACCGACCACATGGTCCCAGCTCTGACCTCTAGCACTCGACTCCGGCTGTGCTAATTCCAAAGCACGGTGGTACCGATCTCAAGGTTTCATCACATACAAGCAGCACTCGGCTCAGGTCATGTTGCGTCTAACCAAGCCCTAGCTCAGGCTGGGACCCCCGCTGGTCTGACCTCAGGGTTCAACACAGACAAGCAGCATTTAGCTCAGGTCATATATGCTGCATCGCACGAAGCCTCCAGCTCAGGCTGGGCCCCCTGCAAGCCCAACCTCAGAGTCCCGGCACAGACGAGTAGCACTCGTGCTAAGTCCAAGATAGCCCCCAGCCCAGACTGCGGTTCACTGGTATGACTTCAAGCACCTAGTTCAGATGGCACTCGACTCTGGTTAGTTCAGATGGCACCTTGAGTTCGGATCGATCACTAATGCTCTGACTAATTCTAATGTGCATATTACATGACAAGTAGGAAGAAGACCTATTCATCCTATCTAGATCCATCTCCCCACTAAGTCATCACAATCAAATCCAAGAATCGATTGTTGGACTGGACATTGTTGGATACCAAATCTATGCCAGGCACTGTTGTCATTAAGGTAGCAAGAAACATATCAAACTAAAATGGTCTCACGAAATTTAAGCACCCCACTACTTATAAGTACAAAAAAGAATTAGCAACTTCTATCCAATGAAGTTAGTGCATTTGAGAGGGCAGAGCTCACCCGCAAGTGGATTATCGATTGCTCCATTAGTGAAGTAAAGTAAAAAAAATATTCATCAAGTGCTAATTCTTCGCTCCAAAATCTACTCAATTTCCACTACAAAGAACAACGCATGTGCTTACTCAATCAGCAGCAGTTCAGCAAATGTGAACCATTCACCTTTCAGAGAAGGACCCAGAAGATAAGGAGCCAATGAACTCACGCAAACATCAAGGTCAACCAATAAAAATCATTGCATTATCCAAATGATGTTCCCCCCTCACCGTGCTTCGATTTCCCAAAAGGAGAGATAGAGAGAGCTAGAATTTGGCGCTCAACAGAATATTAATTCCACCAAGTCCTGTGACAAGCATACGTCTGCTTCACTTTGTGCAATCATTTTCTTACTGAATTAACGAGGATAGAAACCATATGGCCACTATATATACCCTATGAAAATCACGACAGGTGCACTTGAATCATTATATTATAGAACTTGTGGTGATGAAGAGTGATAAAAGCTTTGCTCTAACTTGTAAAGATGCTTTCATCACTCTCTCATTAGTTAGAAACTATTTGTGAAAGTTTGTCAGCATGCTCCGTGATTGGACTAACTGTTTCATCAAAAAGAGTCTTGCGTCAATCCGAAGTAGATCTCAGGCTAAACACCATCAGACACTGGTCAACCTGTCTACAACAAGAACAAGTGCCTTTATCCGCTATTTACAGAAAAGATTTCGTACGTAGTCTCATGACCCAAACATCTGATCCAAGAGAACAACGAAAGCCATCGCCAACGGCGAATGAAACCCAGACTGTACAATGAGACGGAACACGTCGCCGCCCAGGGTTACCCCGGGGGCAACGGCCTCCTTTCTTCGGACCTCGGCCACCGCCTGCCGCCGCTCGTCGTAAACCGTGCAGCACCGATGCGTGTACGAGCCCTCCACGGCGTACCCGTGTAGCCTCCGGGTGCCGCCGCAGGGCGTCACGCGGGCTAGCCACTTCGACCGCTGAACCATCACGTGCTTCGCGACGGAATACCGAGGGCTGGCTCCCTGCTCGCCGTCGTATATCAGCCACTTCTCTCCTAGGCTCAGCCTCTACAAACACACAAACAATCGTGTTTTCAGTACAAATTATCTCGATTTAAGCGGCAAAATTTTAACAATTTTGGTACCTGTCTCCTCAGCGTAAATAGAGGAAGGCCGGTGGAGTCCATGAGAACAATCTCTCCCTTGCTGCGTGTTGAGTAACTGTCGACACGAAACACGAGGTTCCCCGTGGAGTCGAAGACGGTGAATCCTTTGCAGTTGAACAGCAACGATTTCCTCCACACCGTCATGCTCTCCTCCTCCTTTCCCTCTCTAACGGCCGGCGACGTCGACGACGGCGTTGGCGGTGGAGATTCGATCGACGGAGAGTTTGGATGAACCTTGGTCATGCTTAAAAGAAAAATTGAGGGAAGAAAGAAGAGAGGCATTGGATCAGTTGCAATGGGGCGGTTATTTATAGGCGAGCATTGACGGGATTGCCCTTTGGGGTAGTTCGTGTTGACCGGCTTCCGGGGGACACGTGCCAGTAACTCGAGATGAACGTTGACGGTGCATGAACCAGGGAAGATGTGAACCATGGAAGTCGCCATTCATTTCTCGGCAGTCGAACTTTGTTGCGAGGGATTTCTATCCAAGTAGTGATATTTTTTATAAAAAAAAAGTCATGGAACCACCCGTACTTTGGTATAGTGGTTCTTCCCATCCCAATAGACTATAGTGGAAGGTCAAGGATTCGACGCCCTTCCTTTGCAACAAAACGAAAAAAGATATGGCGATCGATGGTGTTTTGGCAACATTGTTGGAATTGCAGGTCGCACATCGATTGTTTTAAATTTGAGCGAAGATCACATAGGTGATGTTACAACATTGGACTGGCCCATATATTAATTATTTATCTGAGCTGGCTTAAGGCCCAAAGGCGGAGAAGAGCTAACTGCATCGGCCCAACAGCCCCATGATCCGCACGTGAAGCGTGGGCCTACTCCATTTAAAGCACCTGCCGAGTTGACCGATTGAGATACTTAATCAGCTCTGAGTGCAATGCTCTTTATCAATGGGGGCATTAATCAGATCCTTAATCAGCCGACTAGCCATTTTGGCTATCCATTAAAAGCGACAACTTAAGTCAAATGCAATAAAGTGCCTTCAATGCTTGAGCATCACTCCGAAAGACACCAATGGAGCCGTTGCCTATAAATATTCCTTCTAAAAAGGAGGGAGGAGATGAATCTCTAAGATCCGAGACTCGGGTATTCATATGCTCGCATCTGTTTCACCAAATACTATCTTTCCTCCTTATAGCTCGGCCCGAGAACTCGCGGACGACCTCCCAATAGGTCGGACATAGTTCCACCGAGAATCCCTTAGTCAACTATTGACGTAAGCATCAGACGGGATTTGGTCGGAACACAATTCCGACCCCTGAAGAGCTTCCTGTGTTGCAGATAGCTGGGGAGATAGCTCGGCCACAGCTTGGTCCGACCTCCATAGCTCGGACCGAGGACCGTTCAATTAAGAATTACCTCGCCCAGCGCCCCAAATGCAGCCCATGTCCTCCACGTCAGCGGTGTCCTTCGGGCCGTCCTTCAGTAACACCCATGGTGAGAAAACACTCTTAAATATCTGGCACCGTATGTGGGAAACGATTCAATATCCACGTCATTGCCCACACAAACAATGGCTCAACCCACTACCAAAGTGCTTGAGAGTCGCATCATTGCCCCGCCCGTCAACAGGGTCATTGAATTGATCTTTGACAGACCCTTATCAGGTGGACAATCCCCCTCAGCGCAGAGGTCATACACGAAAGGTAATGGCTACAAGCGTAGGCCAAAAAGACCGGGGAATGCCACTCCACCTATCTGCTTCTCAGATAAAGTTCTGGAGTGGTCGAATGACCGCATGATGCTATGGTTATCAGCGTCGTCATTGGTTCGCTGAAGTATGACGACTACTCGTCAACACTTGGAGCTCATGTGGCATCCTGTTCATGTCAACCTTGGAGAAGATGGGATTGTACATGGATGACCTAGAGACGTGCTCAGGTCCGATAGTTGGATGCACGAGATATGTCATCCTGGTCACTGGAATGATTATCTGGCAGGTCACCCTCGGGGAGCACCCTCGGTTGGTCAATCGTATGACAAAGTTCATAATGCTGGATATCACTTCGGCTTATAATGGAATCATAGGTCAACCACTCCTCAATTCGGTCGAGACTGTGGTCTCCACTTTCCATCAAATGGTTAAGTTCCAGACCCATCAAGGGGTTGGAAAGGTGAAGTGCAACCAAGCTCAGTCAAGATCTTGCTACCTTCTCTCTATCCAGAGGGGAGAGGCGAGCAGACTTTTCTGATGGATCTTCTAGACAACAGAGGGGATGTCACCAACCAACGGCCTGCTCTAGTTAAAGAGCCTGAGCTTATTCCTGTCATGGATCAGGAAGGAAGGACTGTCTCCATCGGGTTGAGCCTTGATCACGTTCTAAGGGAGAAGCTGGTTGAGTTCCTAAAGGCCAACGTGGATGTCTTCGCTTGGTCACCAGACGACATGCCTGACGTGGACCCCTAGGTGATCACCCACAAACTACATATAGATCCAAACTTCAAGCCGATCAAACAAAAGATAAAAACATGTGTGGTGAAAAGATGACGGTCGCAGTGGAAGAAGTTGATCGCTTATTGGAGGCTGGCTTTATCAGAGAAGTCGTGTATCTAGACTGGCTGGCTAATGTTGTCATAGTAAAGAAGCCAAGTGACAAATGGTGAATGTGTGTGGATTTTACTGACCTCAACAAAGCATGTCCTAAAGATATCTATCATCTACCTCGGATTGATCACATCGTAGACAACGCCTTGGGATACGAGCTACTTTGTTTTATGGATGCTTACTCTGGCTATAACCAAATTCAGATGGCTCTAAAAGACGAAGAGAAGACATCGTCGTCATGATCCGAGGGATCTTTTGTTACAAGAAGATGCCCTTTGGCCTGAAGGACGTCGGGGCAACCTATCAAAGGATGGTCAACAATGTCTGCAATACTCAGATCAGAAGGAACATGGATGTATATGTTGACAATATGCGTGTCAAGTCCAAGAGACCGGCAGACCATATTGTCGATCTCAAGGAGACCTTCAATGAAATCAGGAGGCATAATATTCGACTCAATCCTTCCAAGTGCACATTCAAAGTCTGATATGGGAAGTTTTTGGGCTTCATGATCATAAACTGTGGTATTGAAGTCAACCTGAACAAGATCGATGTATTCATCAACATGAAGGAGCCGACGAGCATCAAGGAGCTACAAAGGCTGAATGGTTGGATCACAGCCCTTGGACACTTCCTGTCCAAATCAGCAAAAAGGTCTCTCCTATTCTTCAGAGTTCTGAGGAATGCTATGGCTAAACATGCATGCGAGAGAAAAGTTGTAGAGTGTGACGAATGCGATGCTCGGGCATTTACCAAACTAAAAGACTATCTCTGTAGCCATCCACTCATGACGAAGCCTAAAGAAGGGGAACCACTAAGCATCTATCTGGCAACCATCCCAGAGGCAGTAAGCACGGCATTGGTCAAGGAGGAGGGAGGAGTACAATGACATGTCTATTACATAAGCCGGATCCTTCGAGAAGTTATAGTACGGTACAGCCTGATAGAGAAATTAGCCTACTCGATCATTCTTGCAGCTAAGTGGCTCCAATCTTACATTCAGGCCCACACCATCCTAGTCTTAACCAATTCTTAGTTTGAACGGAACTTCAAAAGACTAAATCTGTCAAGAAGGATGCTGAACCGAGGGATCGAGTTGAGCGAGTTCGACATCTAATACAAACCAAGGACATCCATTAAAGGGCAGGCTTTGGCAAGCTTAATTGCCGAGTGCACGATGGATGGTCCACCTTCCATTGGGGAGACAATTATCGGTTCGGTATCAACTCTTCCATTGACCTCTTTTATAACTAACAATCTTATGACATTCTTTAGAGAAGGACGATGCCTGGGTCATCCATGTAGACAAATTAGCGACCAAATCAGGTGCGGAGCTGGAATCGTCATCCAAACCCCTTGACTGGACGACCATAGAGTATGCTCTTCGATTCGATTTCTCGACTACCAACAATGTAGTGGAGTATGAGGCAGTCATCAATGGATTGAGACTATCTCGTGCACTTGGGCAAGAATAATTTGTCTGCTCAGTGTCTCCAAGCTCATCGTCAATCAACTACAATGAGATTA
This sequence comes from Scilla litardierei, assembly GCA_030789695.1. Classification (NCBI taxonomy): domain Eukaryota; kingdom Viridiplantae; phylum Streptophyta; class Magnoliopsida; order Asparagales; family Asparagaceae; genus Scilla; species Scilla litardierei. The sequence continues at coordinate 32,502,823 of CM061137.1, forward strand.
CGAAACCTGGGAAGATATGATGGAGCGCTACTTGCAAATAACCAAAACCGAGCTATCCAAGTTCAAGCATGTGAAAATCCTTCATATGCCTAGATTGGAGAATGTCCGAGCAGATGCCCTCTCCAAATTGGCGTCATCCTCACCCTGGGAACTAGGTCGATCTGTCTACGTCGAAAGACTCCAGAGTCCTAGCATAGCCGAAGAAGAATTGATGAGCGTCAATTAAGAGCCAACTTGGATGGATACTATTGTCAAATTCCTTACCTCGGGTGAAGTCCCAATTGACCCAGTAGAGGCACATAAACTAGATAGAAAAGCCCACAGTTATGTACTCCATGTTGGAGCACTATATAGAAGGCGATGGGCCAAGTTCGACGTTCTTCCTTACCTCAAATGTCTCTGTCTGCATGAGGCAAAGTACGTCATTCGGGAGATCCATGAAGGCGTCTACGGAAAGCATCATGGAGGAAACATGATTGCATTGAAGGCCTTGAGACATGGGTAGTACTGGCTAACCATGATCAGCGATGCAATTGAGCATATACAAAAATATTTAGAATGACAGAAATTTGGAAAGCTTAGCTCGACACCACCTGCCGACCTAATACCGATAATCAGCCCCATACCTTTTTGCCAAGTAGAGATTGGATATCCTTAGACTATTGATGTGTCCATAATTTCAATAATTTTCATGCATCATTTCATTGCATTTTATCTCTCGAAATTCACTTTTCAGTATTTAATTGCATATTTCACGATATTATTGATTCTCGTATCAAACTATGGATTTTCATGAAATTCAGAGCGAGTTGGAGCTATATTGGATGATGGACACAAGCACCGATGACAGAGCATGAATGGCATCATGCTTGATGAGCTGAAGCTATTGGAGAGGAGCAAGAGAAGTGTAATGAATGTCTACCTTGCAATACTAAACAACACACACACTAGGGGTGAATAATGTAATGGCAATAATTGTGTAATTAAAAATTACACTTGCAAATACGGAATAATAAGCGCAAGAGAAAATTAATACACACAATCAAGAAAACACAAACACACGAGATTTTACCATGTTTCCCCAACTTGGGTACATCCCGCCACACCAATATTCACTATGATCCTATACAAGGTAGTAAATACAATCCCTACATAATGGATACCCTACACAAGGGATTTGAACTCACACAAATAAAGAAACTAACTCCCACAAAGAGAGTAACAAACTTCTACAAAGAGAGTAACTAACTCCCACAAAGGGAGTAACTAACTCCTACGAAGAGAATTAGGGTTACAATCAACAAGATGAAATAAATAGACTCTTACATATGCCTTGATGGGATGAACTTACTCAATGTTGAATGCAATGCATGGAAGTGGATCTCCAAGTGTTGAGATAAGCTTTGATTGAACTTGGAAGATTTCCATATGAGCTAGCTTCAATGCATGAAGAGGAATATGCTCAAGAGGCGGAAATAAGAGAATTAGGACTGGCTTATTGATTCCCTATGATATTCAATGTTGATCAAGTTCTTCCAAGTGTTCTAATAGAACTAACCCATCTCCTTTATATATATATAGGAAGCCAAGAAAACTACTCAAACCCAAGCAAAAAGCCAAAAGAAAGAATTCTGCAACAACTAGATTTTGGCAGAAATTGACTTGGACAGGCGTCTGTAAAATAAAGGTCAGGCGACTGATCAACGACTAGATTTTCACCAACGGCTATAATCTAAGACAGGACAGACGACTGTAGAAGACTACACAAGTGCATGTACAACTGTGCGGGTGCCTGTAAAGACTTTGTCATGCGACTGACACATGTGATGGAATGGAGTTGAGAAATGTCAACTTACGCACTTGTGCAATCAGGCGACTGATGAACAAAGTCCAGGCGCCTGATGATTGACATGAGACTATAAACTCTACATCAGTCGACTAACACACAAGATGGAGTGATGTACAAAATTGACAAGTGACGCACTTTGACACATAGGCGATTGATGAACAATGTCCAGGCACTAGATGGTTGTCCAGGCACTTGTCTTACCTTCAGCAGGCGCTTGAAGGAAGGTCAGAGACTCCAATAAGAGTTCATGTCATGGTGAACCTATTGGGTTGGATTTTATGATGATCCTAAGGTTATCTAAGATGGATGATGCATATGCATGAACGAATGAGACCATCTAATCAAGGGATTACAAATTCCAAGACTCAAAAAGAGAAAATCAAGTAATAAGAATTACATGGATTACAATTTGTCTCTCCTAGAGTCTAAGTCCTCAAACATGAGTAGCCTTGATCTTACCATCATCTTCCAAGCTTTAGCACCACTTGATGGGCTTCCTTTCATTAAATTCCAAGCTTTGGCAATGCTCCTCTTGATGTCCATCCTTGCACCAAGTTTTCAGTCTCCAAAATGCTATTCTTCAATTGTTAAACATGAGACTAAAATATTGAGAGTCATTAGCAACAACATAATGTTGTGATCATCATCAAACAATATTGGTCTTAAACACCATTACCTAACAAGAAGAAGTAAAGAAGTGAAGACCAAAAGAAGATGATGATGATGATGAAGAAGAGAAAGTTGACAGAGCTGATGCTGGTGTCACGAAGAGCAAGAATAAAATGAAAGCCAAAGGGGTTAACTGGCAGAAGGTCGCTTAATTCATAGTGAAAAGTCTATATTTATACATACTAACTACCCCCATTTTGCGCTAGAGATAGGCTTAACCTTGCTCTCTTAAGTGTATTATCATTTTATATTTCATATTAGAGCTTATTTGCATTCTTTGCACAAAACAACATTATATGGACTAATTTGTCCTTCTTTTATTTTTCAGGTACTCCTGGGAGTCTTGTAGATTTTTCGGAATTTTCTGGAATTTTTCTGTAGGCCCTAAAGAGACAAAATCAAGTAAATGGAGAAGTAAAGCTGGGGGTCAGGACCGTCGACTGTCCTTACAACGACAGTCAACTGTTCTTTCAACGACATTCGACTGTTCTTTCAATGACATTCGACTATTCTTTCAACAGCAGTCGACTGTTTATCTCCTCCTAAAGAAGCAACAGAAGTGCCGACTTACTGTTATTTTTGCACTTCTGCAGCAGGCGACTGAAGCACAAAAGACAGGCGACTATGTCATTCACATGTGCATGTGCAATTCTCAGCAGTCGCCTGCCTGTTCAACGACAGTCGACTGGAGTTTTTTCAGCAGTCGACTGTCGCGGGTTTTTTCTGTCAGATCTGGGTTGCGTGAAATGGGGTTTTCTTAACCCGATTTCTACCCAGTCGATGTGGGCCGTTGGATGCTCCTTTGGAGGGTTAGGATGTAATCCCTTAGGGTTTTGAAACCCCTAAACTCTGATGTAATAGGGATCAATTCGACCAGAGCATTTTTACTGTTCCATTGGGGGTTTAGACCCACATCTTCTTCCCCAAAGGCCAAGGCTAGGGTTGGAGGCCATTGGAGCTCGGTGGAGCTTGGAGGAGGAGCAAGAGAGGGAGAGCTTGCATTATGGGGTTTCTATTTGGTGATCTATTCTCCTCTCTTGTAACATTTAGCTCTATTGTTTTGTAATGATTATTATTGAATGATTGTTGAATGAGAGTGAGACCCATTTGATAGGTGTTTGATTTCTGGCTTGTAATGAATGTTTATTTGCTTTTCTTTATTGATTATCAAGTTTCTTTCATTATGAAGGCCTAGAGCCACTTGTGTATGGATTGGGATTAATTAGGGCTTGTGTGGTTGAATAGTGATTGCTCATCTCTTGCATTTAATAGACCTAGCATGCCTTGAAATGGATGCTAGTAGTGTTGATTGATGGGTTGTGCCCTAGATTTCATTGAGTCGTGTACCACCCTTGGTGGGGCCGTAGAACGGTGGTGTACCTTAAGGGTCACACCTACGTGCACGATCCTTGCATTCTATTGATACTGATGCAAGGATCGATTCACAGGTTTAAGTTAGGGATTTCAACCCACTAATCGACACATTAATGAATCATGCATTACCCTTGGTGGGGCCGCAAAACGGTGGTGTGCCTTAAGGGCATTACCTACGTGCACAACCCTGCATACCTTGAAATGGATCAGAGGGTTGATTCATTTTAGGATGAACATATTGCTAATCAATTAACAACTCTTATGACACCCTATTCCACACACTCTTCCTTACTTTCCTTGCTCCACACTTTGGTCTCCACCCTACCTACCTTCGGTTTGGCTCGACCGTACCACCACACTTCTACTCACCGCACGTGTTAGTTTAGTTGGTTGTACCAACGCCTTTAGCTTTTCTTAACCAATCAAGATTGTGATTGTGAAACAAGTTGTCCCTGTGGATTCGACCCCGTACTCACTGGTTTATATTGCTTTGACAGTCCTCTTGGGAGGAGGGCATGTGCATCCTACCTGGATCGTGCACGCCCTCGCGATCAACTGATGAACAAAGTCCAGGTGCCTGATTATTGACAGGAGACTATAAACTCTACATCAGTCGACTAATATACAAGATGGAGTGATGCACAAAATTGACAAGTTACGTACTTTGGCCCAAAGGCGACTGATGAACAATGTCCAGGCTCCAGATGGTTGTCCAGGCACATGTCTTACATTCAGCAGCCACCTGAAGGAAGGTCAGAGACTCCAATAAGATTTCATGGCATGGTGAACCTATTGGGTTGTATTTTATGATGATCCTAAGGTTATCTAAGATGGTTGATGCATATGCATGAACGAATGAGACAATCTAATCAAGGCATTAGAAATTCCTAGAATCAAAAAGAGAAAATCAAGTAATAAGAATTACATGGATTACAATTTGCTTCTCCTAGAGTCTAAGTCCTCAAACATGAGTAGCCTTGATCTCCCCATCATTTTCCAAGCTTTAGCACCACTTGATGAGCTTCCTTTCATCAAGTTCCAAGCTTTGTCAATGCTCCTCGTGATGTCCATCCTTGCACCAAGTTTTTAGTCTCCAAAATGCTATTCTTCAATTGTTAAACATTAGACTAAAACATTGAGAGTCATTAGCAACAAGAAAATGTTGTGATCATCATCAAACAATATTGGTCTTAAATACCAATACCTAACAAGAAGAAGTAAAGAAGTGAAAACCAAAAGAAGAAGAAGAAGATCAAGAGAAAGCTGACTGAGCTGATGTTGGTGTCACGAAGAACAAGATTAAAATGAAAGCCAAGGGGGTTAACTGGCAGAAGATCGCTCGGCCAAGTAACCCGTGCACTCGGGCCGATCGACCCCCCCACTGATTTTTGCCTGGAAATCTCTGTCTCGTTAGCTCGGCCGAGCGACCTATGCGCTCGGGCTGAGTGACGCCCATTGCTTTTGCCTGGAATTTTCTGACTCCTTAGATCGATCGAGTGGCCGTCGCACTCGATCGAGCAGCCGTCTTGCTCGATCGAGCTGCTTATTTTGACTGACCCATGTAATGAAGCACCAAGATAGCGCTCGACTGAGTGCTAGGGTGCGCTCGACCGAGAGCTAGGGCGCACTCGACCGAGCGACATGTCGCCAGAACTTAGATTATGTGGTTAAAGTGGGTCTTGGGTCTGTTTTCTTTGTATCCGTGAATTTTAGCAGGTTTGTATAAATAATAACTCTTAATTAGGATTGAGTACACTGGATTTTCTGTAATTTTTTGTAGTCGTCGCTTTGGAGAACGAAAAACTCTTTTCTTTTGCTTGTTGGAAACTCACAACTCCTCATAAGGTTTTGATGACACCAACATATTATTTCATGTATACTTACTTTATCTATCAGATTTTATAGCTCAACTATTACACATGTCAGATAGGACAATCATCAAGACTACATATTGCAAGAAGCATCCGCTACAAGACGAAGCACATTGATGAGATTTTGTATCTTGTAAAAAGAGATGTAATCTTTATTTTTTACTTTTGCATATACTTGTAATGTAAAAGCCTTGATGATGATATATCTTAGTCATTTAGGATCCATCCTCAAAAAATGAACTCGATGACCTATTAGTCGACCAGTCATTTCTATTAGTCGACTAGTCATTTATATAATTATTAAAATATTCAGAAAATTCCAAAAAATTTAACATTTTTTAGGTCATCAGGATCATTATTTTTCAAAATCAAAAATTTCAAACTTTTAGTCGACCAGCAAAACTTGTTAGTCTACCAGTCAGTTTTTAAATTATTTATTCTAACAGTTATTTTTTCAAATAGAATATTCAAATTCTATAACCACCCAAGGGTAGTTAAAATTACTACAAACGGACAAAAATCTGATCGTTTGTTAGTTTCTGGTAGTTCTCTGTGTCCTTTCAAGAAAGGTTGACTCAACAGTCAAATTTTCTATTCGCAGCACTATTAGTCGACCATCGCCATCCATTAGTCGACTAATTGTGACAAAATTTCTCAGAATATTTTGAAATTTTAGGCACTTGTCCAAAGTTCAAAAACTACCCTTTGGGCTATAAATAGACCCCCAAGACACCTATCTAAAAACAACGAAAATTCACACACACTCTCTTTTCTTAAGTTTACTTTCTCTCTCTAGAAAGTGAGTGATTTTCAGATTTCTATAGGGGAACCTCTGCAGAAATTTTGCCCTGTTAGGAAGTCCAATTTTCCAAAAGTGTTCTACCATATTTCATATTAAGAACCTTGGAGAATCCATCACCAAGTTGCGTCATAATTACTACATTATCAAGGCTATAGGTGATATTGTTTCATACTATTTCTTTACTTTATTTAATGAATCTCTTGTTGAAGAGATTGTACAAGTTTGCAACATGCAGAGTGCTGGCATCTTTGTATGTTGATTACTTGCGAGCAGCAAGTGTTATAGTGGAATCAAATATCTACGAGGTAGAGGACTAGCCGTTGGATCACAAGGATCCAAACCAGGATAAATATCTGTGTTTGCGTTTGTTATTCTCTGAATTGTGTTCATTTATTTCCGCACCCTTATTGCAATTTTTATTTACTTTTAATTTTGCAATATCGTCATGATATACACTATTCACCCCCTCTAGTGTATTTGGTGTGCCAGGAGATCCAACATTGTTACGATCTGATCTTCGGCGAATGGTTAGAATTTGAGTAGTTTTATATATTCTTGCTATTTGATTTGCGCTCTTTCTCTGGATATCAATTTTTCTATGCATGTGATGTATTTGATTATCTTCTCTATTGTTTTGATCATGATTTCCTTTGCTATGCTTGAGTAGTGTGTTTCTAGCTAGGGTTTAGGGATGAACCCTAGGATCCTAGGAACTGAATGCTAGGTTGCCCTTAGTTGAAGGAACCTTGGGTTATAATATGGTTAAAGATAACCTAGAATTTGGGAGATTAGCCTAGAATTAGAGACCCGTCAGAACGACTCCAGATCTTGGGAAAATCCCCATGAATTTGATTAGGGTTTAGTAGTCACTTTCTAGGGCTCGTGCTCATGAGAGTGGCACGTGCACTAGGGGTCACCACTAACCCCTAATTCGCTAATCGGTGCCCTACGAAAGTAGCCCGACTACTAGAGCCAATCATAGTGTAGTGTCCCAACCTTAGTCCATGGTAATGGATGCCGGTTGTGACACGGAAATTGTGTCAAGCGTAATGCACGTTGAACTAAATGATAGTGTGAAGCTAAATGATAGTGTGGCGACACATTGAAATACGTTAGACGGGTAGCTCAGCGATGGTTGACTACTCGTTTTCATTCTCGGATGTGACACTCAACCTAGTGTTCGAGCTTGAATAACCTAGCGGAGATTCCCAATTGCCCTAGATTTCTTGAATCTTGTTGAAACCAATCATCTGTGACAACGATTTCCTACATGACAACCCCTGACCATGCATTTTTTCACTCCTCGCGACTAAACACTAAATGCATGCCTCCCCAGAGTTCGACACTTCTATTCTATACTACACCATTGTATGCTTGCAATAAGTCGCGCTTCCAGGTGTAAATCTGGAATCGAACAAGTTTTTAGCACCGTTGACAAGGATGTAACAGTTTGTTTTAGTTTAGAGTCAGAAAGTGCTGGTTCCAACCACACTCTACCTTCCATACTTCTTTTTATTTAGTATTTCCTTATTACCATATTTTTCTTCTACTAACGAGTTTCACAGTTCTCTTTGAGCTCTCTATTTTGCATGAAAACACATCTACAAGGGGTAGAAAATCTCATTCCCCTTAATCCAGAAATAGAAGCAACCGAACGTGATCTCAGAGCAGATAGAATAAGATAGTTAGAACATGGTACCATGTCTGAAACTCCAGAAGGCAATGACCCACCTCCACCTCCAGAGCCCATGCTGATCCGGGATTACTTGAAGCCCAATACATTATCGTCTACCTCCGTGACCATGCCCGCGATCCGTCAAGGGAATTTTGAGTTGAAGATGGGGCTTATTTTGTTGATGCATCATGACTGCTTCCATAGGTTCCCACATAAGAACCCCAACCACCACATCCATGCATTCTTGGCAAAGTGTGCCACGTTCCCGATAAATGGGGTCAGCGATGATGCGATTAGGCTTCGGCTCTTCCCCTTGACCCTGAAGGAGAAGGCACACTACTGGCTGAAGTCTCAGGGGGCCAACACATTCATGCCTTGGGAATAGCCGGCTCATGCCTTTGTCACCAAGTACTTCCCCCTTCAAAGACGATCCGTCTTTATAATCAGATCACGTCCTTCATACAGGGATGGCATGAGACACTTTATGAAGCCTGGAAGCGCTTCAAAGACCTTTAGCATCAGTGCCCACACCATAAAGTCCAGGATTAGGACTTAGTCTTGGCATTCTACTATGGGCTACGGCAGGACACTAGTATGATCGTCGACACAATGACGAATGGTTCTATTATGGGAACGGAGTCGTCCGAAACCATAGAGATTCTAGAGGAGGTGGCGGCCAATAATCAGCATTAGAGAGACGACAGGTCTACCTCTACCACTGTCATGCTCTCAGGAGGAGGTACATTGAAGTTAGCAAGGCGACGAACTTTGACGGCAGTCTCGACTCCCTCACATAGCAGATGGCCCAAATGGAGCAGAAGCTCAGTGCTAGGCCTATTTCACCTCCAACCACAGCATATGCCACTTGTGAGAAGTACGTTGAGCAAGAATTCCACGGCGGAAGTTTCTCCTACAACACCCCTCTGGCAGTAACTGAGGAGGTCAATTATACATCTGACGAGAGGGGGGGAGGAGGAAATAGTAATGCTTTTGGAAATCCAGCTTGGAGGAACCATCCCGGGTTTCAATATGGGAACAGCAGCAGCCCCTCGGCAGCCGCCCTACTAGTAGCAGTAGCAGTATCCCCACCAATAGCAACAACAGAGCGGGCATAGATCATTTGCACCATACAGACCACCGGGGGTACCAGCAGCATCAGTAACCCATGCCTCCACCATAGCTCACTCAGCAGAAGACCTCATTGGAAACCACTCTGGAGAGGTTCATGGAAATCCAGATGAAGTTCAATAGTGATATCACGACTGGCTAGAAGGAGCTCCAGACCACGGTGGATCAGCTTACACAATAAGTGAGCCAACTTGCAAAGGCTCAGGGCAAGCTTTTCGCCAACCAGAAAAGAATCCAAGGGAAAGCGCTTGCACCATCACTACGAGGAGTGGCTTGATAATGAAAGACCCAGAGCCACCAGTGATGACTCCTTCAGTTTCAGTGCCAAAGAACAAGATAAATGAGCAATTGGATGCTGCAGATGATAGTGAAGACAAGGCTGAGGAGCAGCCTGTAGAATCTGAGAAGATAAATCCTCCATTGGAAAAGGAGACAATGAAAGAGAAAGTAAGGCTAGCTAAGAAAGACAAAGAGAAGGCTCACCTCGCTACAATTCCCTTCTCGGGTAGATTGGCAAAGGCAAAATTGGCTGAAAAGTATGCCAAATTTATTGAGCTGCTAAAGGGAGTGCAGCTCAACATACCCTTCATGGAGGCCTTAACCGAGATACGGACCTACAACAGGTTCTGAAAGAGTTAATAGTGGGAAAGAAGAATGCCGAGCATGTGATGTTGGCAGAGGAGCTGACGTCATTCTTGAGGAGCAACAAACTTTCAAAGAAGCTCCCAGATCCGGGTAGCTTCAATGTCACGTGCTCCATCTGCAGCGTCCCCATCAGGAAGGCATTGATAGACCTTGGAGCCATCATCATCTTGATGTCGCTCTCCATCTTCAGGCGGCTCAACATCGACACAGAGCTGGAACCAACCACGATGAAGATCCAGTTAGTCGACAAATCAGTGACGCGGCTAGTCGGACTGGCGAAAGACTTCATATTACAGATTCCTGGTAGGGTGAGTGTGCCAGTAGACTTCGTCATCATGGATATGTCGAAAGATGGCGGGTCCCAGATTATACTTGGTCACCCATTCATAGCAATGGCTAGTGTGTTGATAGACGTCTGGAAGGGCACTCTTTCTCTTAATGTAGAAAACAATGAAATGGAGTTCTCGCTTCCTAAGCCGATGAGGGAGAGAGCACCCATGGAGGATCCAGTTATTTGGAACTGGTAGAAGACGAGCTCATTGAGTAGTTCACCGGTGAGGAGATTTTTTATGACCCCATTCATTAGAGCGGAGACGGTGATATAGACCCGCTACATGACAAAGCGATGGCGGCTTAACTACAATTACTGGACGAGGCCCCAGCTGATAGTCTGATTACGCACGAGCATGCCATGCTCGCTTTAGAGGATCACGACCCAGATGTAGTGAAGATTAATGAGATTGTTGTTGCGGCGTCTTTAAGACGACACAAAGAGAGAAGCGGAGATGGCATGACCACTAATGGTCCAACGGAGGTGGTCAAACAACTGGCTCTATTGGGGTTGATCAGTAAAAATGATGGGTGTATCTCGCATGCGCCCAATATTCAGCCTCACTAAATTTCAGAGGTCGAACTTACGATCGTAAACAAATGCTTAGCGGGAGGCAATCTTACCGGTTTTCATATGCTTTTATTTTTATTTGAATTTTTTTAGAAAACTTAAAATTTATAAAAATATAAATTCTTGTAGGTACTCGACACTGAGGACATCTCAAAAGGGCTGGATGAGAAGCAAAAATGTTGATCGAGAGCTCGAGGATCAAAGTGAAGCACAACAAAGGAAGCATCAGGTTGCTAATAGCAGCCGCTCGACTGAGAGCCTAGCGCACTAGACTGAGCGCTCAACCCCATAGCCCCCTATTTATCAAGCCCAGGGAGCCGGACCGAGCTCTTCCCGAGCCTCGATCGAGCCGCCCCCCTTTTTCTAGCAGCCCCTCACCTCCTCCCCAAATTCTGGCACAACACCTTCCTTCCCCCTCAATCTCTGCCAACCCACGACCTCCACCCCTCCTCCACATCATCACCACTCTTCCCTCATCCCCCTTTCCACCTTCTTCCATCTTCCCCAAACCCTAATACACAAACTTCTTCCCAATTTGAAAAAATTTCAACTCCAATCCTAAAATTTCGAATTTTATCTTTGATTAGGGTTTGCTCGAGTCCCTTGGAGAAATCAAGGAGCTCTCTTTGGCTAGCTTGGGGGATTTCATAGATTTGGGCATTCGGAGTTCGTCTCTTGTAGATTCGGTTCGCCGCTTACTTGGGTATACTCTTTCCACACTTTACACTTTCATTTTCATATCAGTTATGCTTGCGTGGTTATAATTATTTGGCTGCTTGAGCTTCATCCCCATGCCACTCCTCCGTAGCCCTAGAAATCCCCCACTAAAGAAGAAGCAGAAATCTTCTGCTCACTCTTCTATGGCACGACTCCGCTTACCCTCACCCTCACCAGGTCCACCACCACCCCTCCACCACAACCTAAGGCCACTCCCACAGAGATGTTTAGCATTGTATTTCGTGACGACGCACATCGTTGCCTGTTTGATGAACTCTCTAAGAGTTCGATCGTGCCCACCAACTTTGCAGACTTAGGAGCCTTATAGCAATTAGGGTCATTGCCAGGTGTCCAGCAACTTGATCGCAACTAAGGCTGGGAACACTTCCTAGGTTAGACGGCGAAGACTTACGCTCGCCTCACCTTGGAAGATCTTAGTTGTCTCCATAGGACCAACAGAGGGATAGCGTTTAATCTACTGGATGCTAAGATATCGTTCATTTACAGAGCGATCCGTAAATTTTTCCAGTGGCCAGTTGTCCACGATATCGAGTTTGCTTATTCCCCTGGAAAGGATACTCCCCAAGCCATTCATTCCACTATTTTTTTAGGAGAGGATCTCTACCATTCCCGCCTTTAGCACCAGCTGCTCCAAGTCATCCTCCATTATCCACCCTTGTCTGCATTTTGCTTAGAGCCACCTAGCCACCACCCTCAAACGCAAGCCTGAGCCTAGGACCATGTCCACCACTGAGTGTGTCCTCTTGTGGGCTCTTATTCTCCACCTTGAGGAGCAGTTAGATGTCACCACCCATTCTGCATTTTATATGGAACCGACTCAGATTATTTACGACTGTCTGCTCTTTGCTGCTTCCTCTCAGAAGGGAGCTATCTGTTGCGATGGCTTCTTCACCCTGATCACCCAGTACACCAATTTACAGATTCCTGATGATCTAGGAGAGGCACCGGGCCCTACCACTCTGACTCTTGATGTGCATTCTCGCATGCACATCATCAAGGCCCACGATCACCACCATTGGGTATATCTCCATGATCAATTCGACGCTGATTTTATGTTGCTTCCGAACCCTATTCAGACTTTTGTTAGCCCACTACACGTCGAGTGGACATTCCCCGTGGAGGTGCATATTCCACCCATCTACCAGCTGGAGCCCGATGATCCACCACCCCATATTGAGCAGCCACACCCATCCGAGCCTTTGTCTGAACCTCCTGTGATCCCTTCCGTCCCTATTTCTGCTGAAAGCGCTGCCTTATCCGATCCTATTTCTGCTGTCGATGTGATCATTGACGCTTCTATCCCCACATCACCACTCGGTGAGAGTACATCTATTTCTGCACCATTATACACTTCTGTGTCCGCTGCCGTATCTTCTGTTCTGACAGAGAGCATGGTGGTTTCTGTCCACACATCTGCTACCACCACCTCTGTCGGGTCTGCACCTGCCTCTACATCTTATGCCTCTACCCGACCTACACTCCCTCTACACATTGTGTTTCCTACACATGGACCGTTTGAGAGGCGAGCCCAGCGGTTACCGTGCTCTAAATTTTGTTGCATGTTTGTATGGAGTGGAGACCGCTATAACTGAGATGCGTCGGGATATTCAGGCACTCCAGCAGCTCGCCCAATAGAAGAACGAGATGCTTTCTACCATTCTAAGGATTCTACAGGCACACAACCACCCCCTCCGGGTGGTGTTGCTGCCTGATTTCTTGTCTCCTTGTTCTCCTTATCCCCCCGATTATTTTTTGGTACACATCTGTCCACACGGGGCTCAGTGTCATATAGCTTAGGGGAGACCTATTTTGATGTGTCCATCGTCTCATCATCATCATGTGCTTGTTATGCATTTTGTCGCATTAGGATCATGCATTTGCATTAGTTTATATTTTCCTTTTATTTTTTCCTATTTCTAGGATTTTTATTTTGTTTTATTTTATCCCACCCACCCACCCATAGCATCGTTTTCCAACTTTACGCACATGTTCTCAACACTGAGGACACTGCTGTGTTTAGCTTAGGGGATGATCGCTATCGCTTTTTAGTTATTCTTATTTTATTTTTCGCTTTTTCTTTTTTTTATTCTTCCATCTTTTCACCCCATTTTTATTTTTTTAGAAGCATCATGTTTTTCCTCTTTTGTGTGCTTGCATGTTGTTTTCTCTTTTATTTTCTTTCTTTTGCTAGGTGAATTCGCTGTGATGATATATCTTATGTTTTCACTGTTGTCACAACACTTATTTTTCATGACATGCTACTTAGAGAATTTCATACTCTTAATCTTTATAAGTACTTGAAATATTTATTTTGATGATCTCTCAAGTGTAAGCGCATGAAACATATTAACACTGAATGAGTAGAGTAGTGTTTAGTATGCTTTCATTGAATACACACCAAGATTCACGCATTACTAGCATAACTGAAGCCATGCTATTATGTCTAATTCATAACTCTTGTTGCATGTTTGTGTGAAAAACTTTACTGCTTGACTGCACTGCTTGTTGATAGGATTAGGAAAAACATGCTTTTAAATGAGTTTAGTTGATGTATTATCCTTCTGAACCGTTTGTGCACATTTTGAATGAACCGAGTGTTATATCAATTCCTTCTCCACATATACCTTATATTCTATACATGCCACTTGATTTTCCTCCCCAAACTATTTTTATCACATCCATTCCCAAAACTCCCTACAAATACAAAGTTTGCTCCAAAAAGATCAAAAAGCCAAAAATGAGCCAATGGGCCTAAAATCAAAGATACCAACCTATTGCTCCTACAAAAATCCAAAAAGAAACAAAATTTTAAAATCCAAAGAAAAATTCAAATTTTATCACTTGAGTCAATACATATTCTTTTAGGAAAACCAAAACAATTTTTTTTTCAAATTCCAAAATTCCAAATTCAATTCTCATTTCCTTGGACGTGATACATCAATCCAAGCTTGAGGGGAAAAATCTTTAGACCAAATGAGTGAGCATGACATTAGAGTGGAGGTGTGCACGAATAGGATAATAAGATAATCCTGAAACTTAACGAAACAATTGAGTTACGACAATTTCATATGATTTGACATGAGTGTGTGTATGTCTTGATTTTTATTCTATTCTATACTGCATGCCTGATATGAAATTTCTACGCTTTAGTGATAGCTTTTGATTGAAAATGTGTATCCAATGTTATGTATACTCGATGCTATGAAACATATGATGTGGATATAGGTGAAGTACGTTAGAAGGGTAGCTCAACGGTGGTTGACTACTCATTCTCATTCTCGGATGTAACACTCTCACCCTAACTCATAATTCAACGATAGGATTCTCAACCTAGTGTTCAAGCCTGAATAACCTAGCAGGGTTTCCCGATTGCACTAGATTTCTTGTATCTTGTTGAAACCAATCGTCTGTGACAATGATTTCCTACGTGACAACTCCTGACCACGTATTCTCTCACTCCTCACGACTTAACATGAAATGAATGCCTCCCCAGAGTTCGACACTTCTATTCTATACTACACCATCGTACACTTGCAGTGAGTCTTGCTTCCAGTGTAAATCCGGAGCCGAACAACTATTTTCTCCTGCAAGCAGAAAAAGGAAGTTCTTGGTTGTAGCTAAAGGAAGTTCTTAGTTGTAGCTATGGATTACTTCACGGATATAGGCTGAGCCTTTAGAAACCATCACTTGGAAGAAGGTTAAGAGCTTTGTGTGAAAGTCAATTGTCTATCGTTTTGGTATTCCTCGATCCATTGTCACTAATAATTGACCTCAGTTCGATTGCATAGGCTTTAAGGAGTTCTGTTCAGAATGGAAGAGCAAACTTCTTTTTGCTTCGATGGCTTGTCCACAAACTAATGGGTTAGTGGAAGCTACAAACAAATCCATTTTAGAGCCACTATGCAAAAAGGCCAGGGGATGCCCCTGCTGCTTGGCCAGAAGAGCTCCCAGGAATACTCTAGTCTTATAGGAAGCCATTAGAGAGATACCCTTCATGCTTGCTTTTGGGGCTGAGGCAGTGGTCCAATGAGGTCGACAAAGAATCACTTCGCATCAAGAATTTTGACGACGAGAAGAATTTGGAGGGCCTCAGACTAAATGTGGAGCTCATTGATGAGGTACATGACCAAGCTGTTACGAGTATAATTCGACAGAAGCATCGAGTAGCTAGGTACTGCAACTCTAGAGTCAAAGAAAGGAGCTTTCGCTTAGGAGATCTAGTCCTATGGAATGCTATCTTCTCTCCAAAGGTCGTATGCCAAGGCAAGCTCGTCGCCAAATGGGAGGGACCCTACAAAATTACCAAGTGCTTGGACCCGCGACGTACAAGATCTTAACAATGGATGATAACGAACTCACCCATTCTTAGAATGCAGAACTTCTGAGAAAGTATTACAAATGAAGACACAAGTAAACCAAGCAAACCCGTATATAAAATTTTAAATTTTGGTCTCTGTACGTTCCAATTTATTCCAAGAACATTCTAACTGGAAAGGCATTCTTGATTTTTTCCATCATCATTCCATTTAAAGGCATTCAAGTCGAGATTCATCCCGGGACTAGGCCGTTAGTCGAGGGGCCACTCCCCTTACAGCTGATCAATGACTTGGTCTGCCATAAGGCATGGAGGCCACTCCCCCTCGGTCTGACCAAATGCGCTATCGTAAGGATAGGGCCACTCCCCCAGCGGGTCAACCTATTCCACACCGACTGATTAGTCACGGGGCCACTCCACTAACTGCAAAACAAAGACTTGGTCTGCATTAAGGCGGGAGCTACTTCCCATGCGGGCTGACTAAGTGGTCCGTCGTAAGGCTAGGGGCCACTCCCCTAGCAGGATGCCTTATTCTCGATCAGTCATTAGTCGAGGGGAAACTCCCTTTACAGCCGGTTAAAGACGTTGTCCACCGTAAGCCGTGTGGCCACTCCCCCTGTGGACTGACCAACTGGTCTATCGTAAGGCTGGGGCCACTCCCCCAGTAGGATGACCTATTTGCAATCGACCATTAGTCGAGAGGCTACTTCTTTCGCAGCAGACAAAAGACTTAGTCCACCGTAAGGTAGGGGGGCCACTCCCCCCACGGGTGGACCCACTTGTGCACCGTATAGCAAGGGTCCACTCTCCCAGCAGGCCGACTATTCCAGATCGGTCATTAGTCGAGGAGCCACTTTCCTTACAGCCGATCAAATACTCGGTCCGTTCTAAGGTAGGGGCCACTCCCCAAAGTAGGCATACCAATTCCTGATCGGTCGTTAGTCGAGGGGCCACTCCCCTTGCAATCGATCAAATACTTGGTCCACCGTAAGGCGGGGGGCCCCTCCTCTCACGGGCCGAGCCACTGGTCTGTCGTAAGGCTGGGGGCCACTCCTCCATCGAGCCGACCTATTCTATATCATCCATTAGTCGAGAGACCACTCCCCTAGCAGCCGACCAAAGACTCGGTCTTTTGTAAGGTGAGGGGCCACTCCTCCCCCCACAGGCCGACCAATTGTTCCGCAATTAGACTGTGGGTCACTCCAACAGTAGGCCTACCTATTCCCAATTGGTCGTTAGTCGAGGGGACACTTCCCTCGTAGCTGGTAAAAGACTTAGTCCACTATAAGGTGAGGGGCCACTCCTCCCGCAGGTCGATCCACTGGTCCATCGTAAGGCTGGGGCCACTCACCCAACGGGCCGACCAATTCCCGATCGGCCGTTAGTTGATGGGTCACTCCCCTCGCAGCCGATCACAGACTCGGTCTGTTATAAGGCAGGGGCCACTCCCCCAGCAGGCTGACCCACTGGTGTATTATAAGGCTAGAGCCACTCCCCAGTAGGCTAACCTATTCCTGATCGGCCATTAGTCGAGGGGCCACTCCCCTCGCAGCTGATGTGTCCATACTTTACTAACATTTATTGCATCATTGTTGGATACAACGATCGATGATTTCATGTTTGATGATAACAAATGTGTGTGAACGATTTGATGTGTTTATTAAGTATTTGCAGGTAGTGGCAAGCTCGTAAATACTCAAACGGTGACTGAGTCAAAGTGATGGAGAATTTGCCACTCATTAGCAAAGTGGACTTGGTCAAAGATGGAGATAATGGCTACACATATTGAACTAAGTCAAAGATGGGGAAATAAGGAGGAAACCAATTCAAATCCATATTTAAATTGATTCAAATCAATTGGTGCATGATTAAATCCTAAAGCCATACAAATTGAAGACTTGGTCAAAGATGGAGAGGTATGGAGAATCTCAGCAAATCAAAATAAGAGATTAAATGAGATCATAAATGAAATCATATAGCTATTCAAATTCATATCCTATAGCCATACAAATTCAAACTCCATATCCATGGTGATTCATTCAAATCCTATTCAAGTTAGGATTCCTTCCAATCTACATCAATTATGGAATTCTATTTGATTCTAATTGATTTCCACCTCCTCCTATATAAACCCACATCCAAAGGAGAGAGAAAAAACAAGGCATGCCATAGACTCTTTTCTCTTCATCTTGGCCGAATTTATCCTCCAAACTTCAAAGAGATCATCAAATTCGCAAAAAGAAGAAGGAGCTCGACGGACGACGCTAAAAGTGCATAACTTTCTGCACAGAGCTCTAATCGATGAACCGTTTGCGCCAGGACGATCACAACTCAGTGCTCTACAACATGGTGTTATTTTTCTGATTTTAACATTTGTATTAAATCAGTGGTATTTATTTTAGCATGACCTGTATTCTGAATAGCTTCATATATTTCATCATCTCCTAGGCCAAAGTTCTCATCATCTTCAAGCCTTGCCACAAGAATAAGGAACCATCCATCATAAAGCTAGATATCCAAGCATAAGCCATCTTCAACCTAGAGGAGCAAGCAACCAAGGCCACCATATTTGAAGAAGCAAAGTCCAAGAGATCAAATTCCAAGCCCTAGGACTCACTTCAAAGATCTGTGAATTCCTCTCCACAAGAGATCCAAATCGGACCTTTCTTATTTTTTAGTCGAAGAGGACGAGCTCACGATTCCAAAGAGTAATTATTTGGATTTTTCTGAGCTCGGTTCAATTTACTACAATTTCTGGAAGACATGGCAGAAACATACTTTACGCACAGACTGCTGTCGATTCTGTAGAACATATAATTGATTTACACATAAACCAGATTGGGACCAATTTGCACATCGAACTTCGGAGAGCTATATCTTGAGATCCACACGTCGGATTGAGACACCGTTTGTGCCAGCGTGAAGCTGACGACACGCTGATCGATAGAGATGACTATGGCTACACAAACTGAGATTTCTTAAACTCTTTATTATTATATTTGTGTAATAGTGTAGCGATCTTTGTAGGGAAAACTTTACTATACTTGTGTTTTGGGGTCTTGTCTAGTTGGGGCTAGACAAGAGGGTCTTGACGAGTTGGGGCTCGTCTAGAGAGAGAGCATCTTCTAGGTTGATATTGTTGAGCACTTTGGGGAGTGCGTACAAACTAGGTGAGAGTTGAGTTGGGGCTCTAGCTCATTGTAGCTGTACCAAATAACATATTAATCTAGTATTTACTTTCGGGGCTGGACGTAGGTCGTGGGGACGACCGAACCAGGGTAAATCTGCTGTGCACTCTGTGATTACTTTTTATTTAATATGCATCTGCTATAACTGCATGTGATTTCGTGTGGGTTGCACGAATATTTTTATTAGCCTATTCACCCCAAGGCTTAGATCCAGATCCAACAAGTGGTATTGAAGCAGGTTAGATGATATAGTCTAGATGACCATGAATATATCTGATTCTGCATTTGCTGAAGGTCAGTCTATAGCCCGACCCCCTAAGTTTAATGCAGTAGACTTTGCATATTGGAAGGCAAGAATGAAAATTTATTTAGTGTCTGTAGATTATGATGTGTGGGATATTGTTGAAAATGGATATAAAACCCCCACTATTAAAATTGAAGACATTGAAATTATAAAGCCTAAAGATAAGTGGGATGCTGCTGATAAGAAACTTTATTCATTGAATGGTAGATCTCTGAATGCATTTATTTGCTTTTTGGATAAAGCTGAATTTAATCGTATCTCACAATGTTTAACTGCGCAGGAAATATGGCATACACTTGAGGTGACGCATGAGGGAACGTCACAGGTGAAGGAGTTCAGACTTGCCTTGTTGAGTACAGAATATGAGAGCTTCCGCATACTTCCATCAGAATCCATCAAAGAGATGTTTGCGAGGTTCATTGATATCATCTACAAGTCTAGCTCCCTTGGTAAGCCATACTCTAGTCTTGAGCAAGTGAGGAAAATCTTGATGGTGCTATCAAGCTCGTTCTGTCCTAAAGTCACAGCCATTCAAGAAGCTAAAGATCTATCAAAGATGAGAGTGGAGGACTTGATAGGAAACTTAATGTCACACAAGCTTGAGCTGAAAAGCATCGAAGCTAGAGAGAAACCACATGCCAAAGCTCCCAAACCATTAGCTCTTCAAGCTAATGGCAACGACGATCTTGATGAGGAGCAAGCACTAATGGTCATTAACTTCAGAAGATATATCAAGACTGACCAAGGAAGAGCTGAGATGGCGAAAAGGTTTAATCGTTCTAATAATTTTAATTCTGATAGAAATTCCTCTAAATAGAAAACTACTAATTAACAGGAAAGTTTTAAATGCAGGAAGAAGGGACACTTCATGAGGAATTGCCCACAAGAAATGAATAATGTTGCGGAGAAGAAAGGAAAAGTTTTGGTGTTAACGTGGGACATGGATAGTGGAGATGTGATTGAGGAGAATGAAGCCCACTCCTCCCTCTGCTTGATGGGAAAGCACGATGAGGTAAAATCTTGCTCTAAAGCTGAACTTTTGAATATTTGTAAAAGAATGCAAGATAAAATAGATTAGCTAGAATCTACCGTAAATGACTATATGGATGGTAGCTTTGAACTGCAACAAGAAAATTATGACATCTCTAAAGAAATTGATAGTCCTAAAGAAAAACTTGTTGCATGTACTTCTACCATTAATTTGCTGAAAAGGAGAAAGCTAGTTCGCATGAAAAAATTGCTTTATTAAAAAATATTAGCATGTATAAACAAGAATTGGTTAAGCTTGAAACTGAAAATAAAGGGCTTATTGAAAAGTTGTGCATGTTAAATAATGAGCTTAAAAGAAAAATGATTGATTTTTAAAAGAAAGAAGAGAAAAACAAGAAAGCTTTCATTAATAAATGCACTTTGCTTGTGAATGAAAATGCTTTATTGAAATCCAAAGTCACTAATCTAGAATGGTTCATAAAAAATTCTCGATTGGAAAAAAATCGTTGGATATTATTCTTAGAAACCAACTTTATGGCAATAATAGACATGGACCTGGATATGATTTTAAAAATGTTGAAAAGTCAAAATATAGAAAAGTTCACATTGAAACAACGAAAGTTGGAAATATTCATGCAAAGTGCTTTACATGTCGTTGCGTTGGTCATACCTCTTATCATTACAAATATAGGAAAAAGAACATTAAATTCAAGCAAATATGGGTTCCTAAAAATTTGATGACTAACGTAAGTGGACTTTGTTGGATTCCAAGGTCACACATAACATCTTCCGTGTAGATAAGATGGACGTGGCGAGGAACTATGAATTGGACGTCGCATTTTTTAGTTCCTTAGCCAAACGACGACGCGAAGGTATGGTTTCTACTTTGAACTTAATGCATACCTTCATAGCATTTTTTCTTGTGTGCTTGACTTTTTTATTTTGTGTGCAAGTTTGTTTGCTTTAGTTCTTTATAAAGAAAAATGAAAAACACAAAAATCCAAAAAAGGAGCTTAATGTATATATTTTCTTTTGAATCATTTAAGTGATATTAATGAATGATAATCATATCCATGTAAAAATTGATGTATTATTGTTATGCCTACATGTGCATGTTTGATTTTCTAAATAAGCATGACATGTTCAATGATTAGAATAATTTGATTTCTACACCTACACTTTCACTTCCACGAATATTAAATATTGTTGTACATTTGGAGGCATCTTTTATGAAATATTGGAAAGTGAATGTAGGATGAAAAATAACTGAAAATCTACGGGATATGATGTGTCTTGCCATGGATAAAAATTGAGAACAAAAGAATTGAATAAAAAATTGAAAAAGTATGAAAATAGCTACGTATGAAAAATGGATACAATCCTTGGCAACAACACTACACACGAGTATCCAACATAAGCTTTATGGGTAAACTTTAGCGTTGGTGTTATACTCGTCAAGCAATGCCACCCCCACATCTAAGAGTCCTTATATGCTATGTTTTTGAGTGAGGTACCTTGAACTCATTTTTAATGAGATGTGGAAAATCAATCATAGGTGATATTATGTTACATGAAAATGTGGATTGGTTTTGGTTGGATTTCTTAAAAGTTCTCCTTATGTGCTTCAATGTTTAATCATTACACTTACACGAAGGTGCTGAAGTCTATGTAATACTTTTCATTAAAATTGAAGTGCTTATTCTACGAATGTCTACATGCAAGTGCTTGTTGTAATTTATAATGCTGACATTTTGCATGTGGTATAAATTTGACTTCATATATACACTTTTGATGATAAAAAACGGGGAGAAATGTTGAGAATATTTGGTGTGCATTAATGCTTACATGTTGAATACATGAATATTGGTTTAAGGGGGGAGCATTAATGAATAATGAATGAATGCATGTGCTTAATGAATATGTGAATATATGTTCAAGGAGGAGCATGAATAAGGGGGAGCATGCATACATGTTTGAATGCTTGAGCATCATTGTAGCATACTTGTATGTTTGAACGTCATTGTCATACTTGTTGCATATTACAGACATCCTTCATCACCACACTTCACACACACATGTCACGATGATATTATTTGAATCGTTACTGCTCAAATCTTATACTGGGTTGTCATCATCAACAGGGGAAGATTGTTGGATACAACGATCGATGACTTCGTATTAGATGATAACAAACGTGTGTGAACGATTTGATGTGTGTGTTAAGTGTTTGCATGAGTGGCAAACTCGTAAATACTCAAAAGATGACTGAGTCAAAGTGATGGAAAATTTGCCATTCATTAGCAAAGTGGACTTGCTCAAAGATGGAGATAATGGCTACACATATTGGACTAAGTCAAAGATGGAGAGATAAGGAGGAAATCAATTCAAATCCATATTTGAATTGATTCAAATCAATTGGTGCATGAATGAAATCCTAAAGCCATACAAATTAAAGACTTGGTCAAAGATGGAGAGATATGGAGAATCTCATGCAAAGAGATTAAATGAGATCTTAAATGAAATCATATAGCTATTCAAATACATATCCTATAGCCATACAAATTCAAACTCAATATCCATGGTGATTCATTCAAATCTTAATCAAGTTAGGATTCCTTCCAATCTCCATCAATTATGGGATTCTATTTGATTCTAATTGATTTTCACCTCCTCCTATATAAACCCACATCCAAAGGAGAGAGAAAAAACAAGGCCAGCCCTAGCCTCAATTCTCTTCATCTTGGCCGAATTTATCCTCCAAGCTTCAAAGAGATCATCAAATTCGTAGAAAGAAGAAGGAGCTCGACGGACGACGCTAAAAAGTGCATAACTTTCTCCACAGAGCTCGAATCGACGAACCGCTTGCCCCAGGACAATTACAAATCAGTGCTCTACAACATGGTGAAATTTTTCTGATTTTAATCTTTGTATTAAATCAGTGGTATTTATTTTAACATGAGTTGTATTCTGAATAGCTTCATATATTTCATCATCTCATAGGCAAAAGTTCTTCATCATCTTCAAGAATTGCCACAAGAATAAGGAACCATCCATCATCAAGCTAGATATCCAAGCATACTCCATCTTCAATCTAGAGGAACAAGCAACCATGGCCACCATCTTTGAAGAAGCAAAGTCCAAGAGATCGAATTCCAAGTCCTAGGACGCACTTCAAAGATCTGTGAATTCTCTCCACAAGAGATCCAAATCGGATCTTTCTTATTTTTTAGTCGAAGAGGACGAGCTCACGATTCCAACGAGTAATTATTTGGATTTTTCTGAGCTCGGTTCGATTTACTACAATTTCTGGAAGGCAGGGTCAGAAACATACTTTACGCACAGACTGCTTCCGATTCTGTAGAACATAGAATTGATTTACGCACAGACCAGATTCGGACCGATTTGCGTATCGAACTTCGGAGAGCTATATCTTGAGATCCAGACATCAGATTGAGACATCGTTTGCGCCAGTATGAAGCTGACAATACGCTGATTGACAGAGACGACTACGGCTACACAAACTGAGAGTTCCTAAACTCTTTATTATTATATTTGTATAGTAGTGTAGCGATCTTTGTAGGGAAAACTTTACCATACTTGTGTTTTGGGGGCTTGTCTAGTTGGGGCTAGACAAGAGAGTATTGACGAGTTGGGGCTCGTCAAGAGAGAGAGCATCTTCTAGGTTGATATTGTTGAGCACTTTGGGGAGTGCGTACGAACTAGGTGAGAGTTGAGTTGGGGCTCTAGCTCATTGTAGTTGTACCAAGTAACATATTAATCTAGTATTTGCTTTCGGGGCTGGACGTAGGTCGTGGGGACGACCAAACCAGGGTAAATCTGATTTGCACTTTGTGATTGCTTTTTATTTACTCTGTATCTGCTATAACTGCCTGTGATTTCGTGTGGGTTGCACGAATATTTTTATTAGCCCCCCCTCTAGGCTTAGATCCAAAGCCAACAATCATTACACGCCATTTTAGTCGCTCAAAACTCAAATTTGTTGCTCATTTGATATTTTATCGTATTATATCACTTTTGGAGCTTTATTTCTCACTTTCAGGAGTTTTGAGGTGATTCGGAGCAAATTGGCGTTATGGACACATTCGTGATCGCCAGAGCATCTATGGTGTCGTCTCCTTGGTGCTTGACTTGGTGGAAGAGAAGAATTGAGGATAAGAAGGAGAAGGAAGGGGAAGAGAGCTCTATGGAGATATACACTAATCTTCCAGACTACTTGGTCGAGTGCCTCAGTACTCGACCGAGCTGCCATCCAGACTGACACCAAGTGCTCCAAAGGCAAAGTGCATGCTCCACTCGACCGAGTAGGATCGTTACTCGGTCGATACAACTCACATATGATGCAGTATGGCTCTGATGTAACTGCTTTTACTGCTCTTAAATCATTGTTTTGTAGCTTTTGCATAACCAATGCCTCCACTTGTGCCATCAATGCATCGTCAGGTTTTAAAATCTGCAAGCCTCCTCTTGTTTGTTGTGCAGGTAGAGTCCTGTCAAGTTCTGAAGTTGGCTCCCGTCTTCTCGCATTTTTTGCAATGTTTTCCAAATATGTCCAAGCCTCCGTTGGAGTCTCCTAATTTGGCCCTATTTTGTGCATACATGATACGTATTTGGTCTCTAATACGATCGAAGTTTGAATACCCTTTATATTAGAGTAAACTCCTATTTTATGCATAAAACAATAATATACTAAGTATTTCTGCACTTTTTATATTTTTCATATGAAGATCTCGATCTCATGATTCCAATGACTATTTATTTGTATTTTTCTGAGATCTGTGCTAATTTATGTGATTTATTGAATGCAAAATACCATTTAAAGGGCTGAAATACGTAGGAAATATGACGTATATACGTCGATACGTAGCTAGACACGTGGCATCAATCCACGAGTTCCCGACTGCATCCAACGGCGAAAATCCTTGGGCGATGCGACTCATCATTCACCACACGATCATCATCCAACGGCTGCAATGGAAGCTGATTTGAATTCGAAATCGGGGCGACGCGGCCGCTTCCTAACCATTGGATGAAGATCCATCTGTCCACATCAAGCCTGAAGGCGGAGCAAATTCGATCGGAAGCAGCCTTCATCTGGCCGCGTGGCGACTCGTGGGCCGCTCATCCTTCATTTGACAGCGCTTGATAACCCCGCATTTGAGCTGGGATCGGGCGAAGCTGCAGCTCACGGGCGACGTGGCGAAATCAATGCCATCCGATCTCGAATCCAACGGACGATATGGTATACAAGATGAGTTCGAATAGGAAATGGATTCAAATGGCGAAGCGGGCGAAAACCCAATAAGGGTGCCACGTGGCCCGACGAGGGGAGATCCTGCTTGATCGGACGGCTACAATTTGCTTCGACTTTGGGTTTGGGTTTTTAAGGATATTGGAGCGGGTTTTGAACCCGTAAAGCCTCTAAAACCCGCAATGCTATTATATAAGCGTATTTTAGGGGTTTTCGGGTATTCTGGCGTATTTTGGGGTTTTGGAGACGGCTATTGAGTGTATTTCTCTGGAGGAGGCTGCTGTAAAAATTCCAGAGGCTATTGTTCTACAATCTGGAAAGTTTGGGTGATTACTTGGGAGATTTGGTGATAGATCCTTGAACTTCTACTTCGTATTTAGTAATTTTTCATTGTATTTTGATATTTGAACGATGCATTCATCTATGAAACTTAATTTTTCTTTCACCATGAGTGGATAATCTCATTGTGCTATGGTTGTAATGTAGTTAGGAGTATGTAATCGTAGATCTTCATGTCTTTAGCCTTATAATCATGTTAAAATTGCTTGTAACGTTGATTTCTACATCGTATTTCTTGGGTACTATTCATTGCCGATGTGATTGATGTTCTTTATGGCTAGGCCCTGATAAGTCTAGTTATTTTATGTTCTCTAATCAGGACATATCATTGTGCTTATCGTTTACTGAAATCAAAGTTGCAAGTAATGCATATACGGCTACTTTAACTAGTTTTTATCGATTCATCTTCCGATGTCTTCATGCCTTGACCGGGTGAAGCGTTGTGTGATATTAAAAGACATGATATTTTAGCGATTACAAACTCCTAATGAAGTCCAACCATTGCATTTTCATCTCATTGATAACAAAACTTTTGCGACGTCGTACTTCTTTTTTTAGGAGTTACTCTTTTGATATCAATCTTTAAAAATCATTTTCACCTTTATAAAAGTTGTTGCTTTCTCATCCATACACTTTCTGTGATAGTTGAATTTGTGTTATTTCAGGTCGACTTGTCCCGTGGATACGATTCTGGTCTCTCCAGGTACTACTTGCACGATCTCCTACGCTTGGAAGTACTAGCTCACACTATTTTAAGCAAGGCAAGTTTTTGGCAAAAACTTGCCTCGTCTCAAAATATATGAGCGCTATTGCCAAGTGTAGGAGATCGAACAACTAATAATACTTGTGAGTCCAGGTATCGTATCCACGGGCCAATTGACCTACAAAACCACGAATTTCAGTTTATAAAGAGGACTAATTTGATGAGAAAATTACCACCTTTCGAACATGAGAGAATTGTATCAAAAGTTTTAAGCACTAAAAGTGATCCTAAAATAACTACAGGAAAGTCGATTCTACGGTATCAATGTGAAGAGTACGTGTCGATTGTGATTTCGTTAGGGTTTTTGCAATCAATGATTATTAATATATTTTCTATAACTCAATGTTTCACCCCGCAAGGGTATGAGAACATAGGAAAATATAATGATTAAGATCATAAAATAATGACATATGTAATCAAGTGAATTATTAGTTTCATAAAGATTTTAAGCTTGGGTGCCCGCAAAGGTCACAATATGTCGTCAAAGATCATATCACAAATAAGCCAGCAAAGGTCATATTTGATTTAAACATGTCAACAATGACCACACTCAAATGGTATATATAGAAACCGATAAAACACTTGATATGACGTGAAAATAGGGCGAAAAGACATTAATAACAACGATTACATAACTCTAACTACATCACAACCAACACATAAGAGAACTAGCCAAGCATTAAGAGAAAAGACTCAATCTTTATTAATAAAACATCATCTTTAGTCTCTAATACAATAATCTAATTCAATACAACAAGAAAGTTGAGATTTTTATCACCAAAGCCTTCAATTGAGCCCTAAAATCAACTTCAGAGGCTATTCTGATTTTTCCTGTTGCTAAAACCTCCTCCCTGACATGCTCCTTGAAAATACACAAATTTTGAGTATTCGTACGAACTTTTTCAACGTCGTTTGATGCCCCAAAAGTCCTCAAAACCGCGTATATATAGGTGTAGGATTCCTATTAGGTTTAGGAAATGGGTTAAACCCCACTAAAAACCGTGCCCAGACCCGCTTCTACGCAGGCTGACGTCGTCATGATGTCATAAGTGCCTTTTTATGGTATTCCATAATCAAAAATTCATAGTAATAAGCACAGATCTCAGAATAATACGAATAAATAGTCGTTAGAATCGTGAGATCAAGATCTTCAATGAAAAATATGAGAATGCCAAAATACTCAATAAAATTCTGTTTTATGCTTAAATCAATTGATTGCTCTAATAAATAATGATATTCAAAATACGATTGTATTAGAGACCAAATACGTATCATATATGCAAAAAATGGGGCTAATTGAGGTGTTAAATATGCAATATTCAACCCGAATCACACCCCCACTAGCGATTTGCAAGTCCCTAGCAAAAAGAGCGATTAAGTCATATGATTAGTAAAAATAATAAATTCTATTGATCGTTTATGGCATGGCTCAATAATACGCTTTCCAACATGATTTTGACCATCAATATACGCAATCCATGAATAAGATCAGTCACATGATATTTTCGCTAATTTAATTTGAATAAATAACATGCGAGCATCGTTTTGCGCAAGCGAAAGTATAACACGTTGTTACATTCTAGTTTTCTTATTTCCAAGGAATTGGCATCTCAAAAAGATCATTCAAATCTTGGGTGTTGAAGTTTCTTAGTTTATTCACCATTTCTTTTTTTTTCTTTTTTTTCTTTTTGACGACTTAGAATGATCCATGTAACGAGCTTTCAATTAATGACTCCTAGGCCAACCTTCAGGCATTAGGCTTAGAAAAGCCCCTCGAACTTAATAACTCGAATCATCTAAGTTTTATTTTCTCCCTTTTTTGAATGCACTCCCCATTCATCCATCTTTCGACGCAAATCTCTAATGTTTCCTGAGGCACGAAGACCCGACTAATTAATGAACTCAAGGGAACGATGCATTTTTTCTTTTTCACTTTTTTTTGTTTTGCATTTTTTTCGTAAGCAACTCAACACCCATAAATATGAACATAAATATTACTAACAAAGGCCAAAATCCTCTTCAACTTGAAGATTGTTCTAATAAATCGTGTATACTTAAGCTTTTGCATCACAATGTCATGCATGAAATAAATTCAAACGATTTCGAGATGGCAATTGAAAGTTTTCATAAATAGCATATTAATGAGTAATTCCATGAAGAAATAAAAATTAATTCAAGCCATAAACGATTTTTAGAACTCAATCAATGCATAATCATCTGCTAATGTGGTATGTGAAAGAGTTTTAAATGATGAGAATTGGTGATTTATTCTTTTCTCTCAAAAAAAATCCTAAGGCCTCATACACTCCCCCCAACTAAAGATGGACATTGTCCTCAATATCAAAAGGGGTACGAGTTTATTCAAAAGCAAGCATCCTAAAAAGCATATAAAAAGTCTACGCTAATGGAAAGAACACACCGTGGTCAAATGGCGGATCCCGGATCTTTAATGGTGGAGGAAGTTGTTCTATCTGTTCCTTGTGCTCCTCGGTGAGCAATCTTCATCTGCTAGCTAAATTGGACCCCAGCAATGTAACTCCCACATCTCAATAAACTGTTCACATGTATCCTACAAGAGATGAGTTACGTCAATCCAACTTAGTTTCAAATTCCTCTCAATAAACATATTCCAAATATAGTCATCAAAATACGTAAAGTAAAGTGAAGAATGTTGCACTACTCTCGATATGATGTTCAGTCATTGTAGAGAGGGATGAATGAGTTTGGGAGAAAACTGGCAGGAAAAGTGGTTCATGTTCCATAGGAATAATCTCTAAACACCTGTCCCTAGCTGTCACCTCCTCATGTTCATCCAAAATTGCTAGCTCGTCCTCTTCGTTGCACACGCTTCCAGCCATGTGAATATTATGATTTGTGCTTTCATCGTGAAATGGCTTGCTCGATATACCTGCAATAGAAGATGAACTCATATTAGATTCTTGAAGTAAAATTTCAAAAGAATTACTTTCTTCTAAGCAAGTGGCAATCAGAGTAAGATTTTTAAGGATTGCTGAATTTGTCGGCTCCAAGCAAGGAAGTTTTCTTGGAATTGATGGGATGTAGCCTCATGTGTCTGAACGAGCAAATAAACTTACTCTTTCAAGGGTCGCAGTGGTACGTCTACGCTTTGCTCCCATTGATCAAGGCATGAAGGCTCCGTTGAATCACGCTATGAAGTCTCAGTAATGGTCTGATCATTCTCTTGTAAGGATTCCATGTATTTACATGCCTCTGTCGATGTCATGACTCCCAAAAATTCCTGCAGCTGTGGTCGTAGTCCAAATAAGAAGGACTCCATAAGTTCTTTCTTTGTGAACCCATGCTGCGGATAACTTGATACTATGTCTGTGAACCTCCTCCAGGCCTGAAAGAAAGTTTCACAATCTACCTGATAAAAATTAAAGATCTTGAGCTTCTCCATCCTATGCTTGTGTGCAACATCATACTCTGCATCATACCAATTGTTTGTGCAACAGAAATTCATGTATTCCATTTTTTGAATTTTTTTAAAGAGAAAACAAAACAAAAAACTAATAAAAATCCTAAACTATAAGATGGAAGGATCTCACCGAATGTTCCTCCATATGAACTGAAATTGTAGATCACAAGTACTGTTATCCCCGGCAACGGTGCCAAAAACTTGACTTGCTCAAAATAGTGTGAGCTAGTACTCCCAAGCATAGGAGATCGTGCAAGTAGTACCTGGAGAGACCAGAACCGTATCCACGGGACAAGTCGACATGAAAGAACATAAATTCAGCTAGCAAAGAAAGTGTATGGATGAGAAAGGAACCACCTTTATAAAGGTGAAAATGATTTTTGAAGATTGGTATCAAAAGAGTAACTCCTTTAAAAAAAGTACGACATCGCAAAAGTTTGGTTGTCAATGAGATGAAAATGCAATGTGACTTCATTAGGAGTTTGTAATCACTGAAATATCATGTCTTTTAATATCACATAATGCTTCACTTGGTCAAGGTATGAAGATATCGGAAGATGAATCGATAAAAACTAGTTAAAATAGCCGTATATGCATTACTTGCAACTTTGATTTTAGTAAACGATAAGCACAATGATATGTCCTGATTAGAGAACATAAAATAACTAGACTTATCAGGGCCTAGCCATAAAGAACATCAATCACATCGGCAATGAATAATACCCAAGAAATACGATGTAGAAATCAACGTTACAAACAATTTTAACATGATTATAAGCCTAAAGACATGAAGATCTATGATTACATACTTCTAACTACATTACAACCGTACCACAAGGAGATTAGCCACTCATGGTGAAAGAAAAATCAAGTTTCATAGATGAATACATCGTTCAAATATGAAAATACAATGAAAAAGTACTAAATACGAAGTAAAAATTCAAGGATCTATCACCAAATCTCCCAAGTAATCACCCAAACTTTCCAGATTGTAGAACAATAGCCTCTGGAATTTTTGCAGCAGCATCCTCCAGAGAAATACGCTCAATAGCCGTCTCCAAAACCCCAAAATACGTCAAAATACCCCCAAAACCCCTAAAATACGCTTATATAATAGCATTGCGGGTTTTAGAGGCTTTACGGGTTCAAAACATGCTCCAATATCCTTAAAACCCTAAACCCCAAGTCGGAGCAAATTGTAGACGTCCGATCAAGGGGGATCTCCCCTCGTCGCGCTACGTGGCACCCTTATTGGGGTTTCGCCTGCTTCGCTGTTTGAATCCGCTTCCTATTCGAACTCATCTCGTATACGATATCGTCCGTTGGATTCAAGATCAGACGGCACTGATTTTGCCACGTCGCCCGTGAGCTGCAGCTTTGCCCGATCCCAGCTCAAATGCAGGGTTGTCAAGCGCCGTCTGATGAAGGATGAGCGTCCTAAGAGTCGCCACGTGGCCAGATGAAGGCCGCTTCTGTTCGAATTTGCTTTGCCTTCGGGCTTGTTATGGATAGTTGGATCTTCATCCAATAATAGGAAGCAGCCGCATCGCCCCGATTTCGAATTCAAATCAGCTTCCATTGCAGCCGTTGGATGATGATCGTGCAGTGAATGATGAGCCGCGTCGCCCAAGGATTTTCGATGTTGGATGCTGGCGAGAACAAGTGGATTGATGCCACGTGTCTGACTGCGTATCGATGTATATACGTCGTATTTCCTCCGTATTTCGGCCCTTTAAATTGGTATTCTGCATTCAATAAATCACATAAATTAGCACAGATCTCAGAAAAATACAAATAAATAGTCATTAGGATCGTAAGATCGAGATATGCGTATGAAAAATATAAAAAGTGCAGAAATACTCAGTATATTGTTGTTTTATGCATAAAATAGGAGTTTGCTCTAATAAATAAGGGTATTCAAAATTCGATCGTATTAGAGACCAAATACGTATGATGTATGCACAAAATAGGGCTAAATGAGGTGTTAAATATGCAATATTCAACTCGAATCAAGCTCTATGGAGATATACACTGATTTTCTAAACTACTCGGTCGAGTGCCTCAGTACTCGACCGAGCTGCCATCCAGACAGACACCAAGAGCTCCAAAGGCAAAGTGCATGCTCCACTCGACCGAGTAGGATCGTTACTCGGTCGATACAACTTGACCTGCTACAACTTATCCACATTCCTAGCCGAAGTCAGAGAGCATAAAGGCAGCTCGACCGAGTACTGCATCCACTCGGTCGAGCTGAACCAAACAGAACGGAGTTTTGAAGGCTTCAGCAGTCTACTATAGCTCGACCGAGCAGATCAGCGACTCCACCGAGTACTGCAAATACTTGGTCTAGCTGAACCAATTTCCAGAGTATTATTTTGAAGCTAAAGCAGCATCCTACTGTAGCTCGACCCACCATGAAGGCTACTCGACCGAGCGCAACCGCACTCGGTCGAGTAAGGCAAACACCCAGACTTTCAGACATCCTCTCACTCTTCTGAGATATGCTATTATTATATCTGGTAAAGTATTTTTCTCATATTTTTATGTATAGTAGACTTCATGATGGTTTCTACATCGTAAAGAACTCATCAATCGGAGGTCGGA
Source organism: Scilla litardierei (assembly GCA_030789695.1). NCBI lineage: Eukaryota > Viridiplantae > Streptophyta > Magnoliopsida > Asparagales > Asparagaceae > Scilla > Scilla litardierei. The sequence continues at coordinate 32,535,686 of CM061137.1, forward strand.
TGAAATTTGGGGAATTTTTGCAAGCTGGTGCTGCAGTGTTGAAATCTGCACTCGACCGAGTGCAGTTTCTACTGTGTCTGAGCTGACTGTGGTCCACCAACAAGTTGCGGCCAGAGTTGGTTTTGGGCTGAATTTCAGAGGGGGTTTGCTCGGGGTTTTAGGGTTATTTGCTAGGGTTTAAGGGGATTATATATATGGATTGTAGCCGTCATTAGAGAAAGTTAGATCTTATTTTCTTTGAAGCTTTGTGGAAACTATCTTTTGGAGTTAGGCCATACCATAGGCCCCTCCATTGTATCAAGATAAGTATTTTTTGTTCTCTTTAATTCCATTGTTATTCCTTGTGATTGCTTATTGTTTATCTCTCTTTGATGCATGTAATGAAGTTTTCTATCGATCTCATATCTATTTCCATGAATTGTGAGTAGTCTTATCTAGGGCTAATGGATTAGCCCTAGGATTTTAGGATTTAGATGTAAAGTTAGGAATATTTAAGGTTGTTTTGATTTAAAAGGAAAGTGATTTGGTTGATCCAGCCAAGTTTGTAGGAGATTCTATATAAGGTTCGCATTTCCACTAGGTGGCGCAAACATCTGACAGATATCCTATGGACTTAATTAGGTATGTTAGGGGATCTAATTAGGGTTCGTATCCCCACGAGGTGTCGCGAACTTCTGACGGGATCTACCGACATTCCTATATTACTTATTGATGACCTACAATAGTAGCATCAATGAGAGCCACCAAGTCACAGATTGAAGCTCTACTTCCCATGAGGTGGTATGAGCAGTGATTGAGTATAGTTGTCAATCGTAATGCACGTATTGCATGAGAGTCAATCCACGAGGTGGGGCAAACACGGGATACGTTAGACGAGTGGAGTGAGAGCCATGAGTTCTACATCTTAGACGCGACAATTTCTCCCTAATAAAGCCAATTCAATCTAAGATTTCTAACCTAGCATTGACATCCGATGATCCTAGTGGTGACTCCTAATGCCCTAGTTTTTTATATTTTCTTTCTTTCTTTGTGTGGAGTCAGTTTGCGATATTGAGTGACATGACCTTCACATCCATCACCATCACGACACTCCATAATCCATCTGCACCAATAAACCCGCAAGTCTAACCCAACCTAGGAGTAGATATGTAGTATAGCACCGCCTCCCCGTGTTCGTACCCGCTCACCGCTATACCGTGCGCTTGTGGTAAAACGACATCGCTTCGGGAGTTTAGTTCCGGGCCGATCAATTTTTGGTGTCATTGCTGGGGAGGCCTTCCGCCATATTATCTGTTTATCACAATTAGGTTGATTAGACTGCGAAAAAAAGGAGAGATATTTTTCCCCGCCACCTGCTTTATCATTATTTCTATCTTCCTGTACCACTGATATCTTTTCCAGTTTGTTTGTTTTTTACTATTCAGGTACAATGGATCACTTTTGGCATATGTCATGCCATGATTATTCGACACAGTATGAGGCTCCAATGGAAGAATGCGAATATTATTCACAGGACCCATACTATCAGATGGAAGGATATGACTAGTCAGATAGCTATGCCTACTGCGAGTCTTGTGACAAGGATGGATACATGCCCAACGAAAGCCGTGTCTGTCTCTTGAGTCCTGACCATCCTATGAATCTGATGATCGCACAGATGGAGGAAAGCAGGATAGCTTTTTGTGTTGAGTGGAATGAGGTACAAGCACGAATACAGAAAAATATGGATGAAAACAGCAAGTATCTTTCATCTCTTGAGCCCGATGGAGAGCCTAAGGACATTGATGCTTCCACCTCTGAGGAGATAATGACACCAGGCACCAATGAGAGAACTACGATGAGACACTCGGGAAGTGTTACTGTAGAGCCGGGTTGCGCCGTCGTCACTCCCCCACCCACCGATATAGCTAGTTTATACAATGAGTGGATAGACGGAGAGGATTCAGATGGAAAAGACATTGATGTTATTTACCTCGCGCCTGATGACAGATACGACACGTCCAAGGGCGACACATTCACTTCCATACCCAAAGAGCCTGAGGATATTTTAGTGTCCTGATTATCCCTCTGCCAGATACCTGAGTCCACGGTGCCACCTGTACCTACTATTGAGAAGGTCAAGCCAAGCCATCAAGTGCCTCGAGCTCTAGGACGGAAATGAAGAAGGATGCATAAAAAGGAGAAGATGAAGTTTACATTGCCTTCTATACCTGAGAAGCCTGAGGAGGATATCGACGTTCAGCTTGGGGGAGGTATTATGTGCTTTGATATTACCACCTTTGACGAGACAATGACACCTGGTACTGCGGAATCAGCTTGTACCATCATCGTTCCCCCTGCCACCCACATGAGTCAGAGCAGCATATACCATCAGAGGATATTATTGAGGAGGTCGTGCCTACATTGCCGGAGCATTCTTTTGAGGAGGCCTTACACACGGAGCCCGAGCTTGTCACTGAGGAGTTCGTGCATTGGGACGAGGACAAAGCTATTCAAAAGGATCACGAGCATTACCCTCTACCATTAGAGCTTCCGTAGCTACCTCACCCTTCCACTGACACCGAGGACTATCCTATAGAGCTTATGGCTCTCATTCGGGGAGATCTCTTTACCCCCTCGTTTCTTACGTTTGATTCCCCCCGTGTATGATGTTTACTATGATTCATATTCTGATAACTCATTTTTCCTTTTGCAGGGTACACATACATATGATCAAGAGGCACGATGGGTCGTATACGAGGAGGAGATCGAGGAGCCGCCTACTATGGATGCTATTAAATATGATCAGGAGGTGCGCTGGGATAAGTCTGACGATGAAGAGGAGTTTCTTGATGAGACCCACGATTATATGATAAAGCTACTTGAAGAACCTGAGGCAAACTACGAGGAGTTGGTCGATGTGGTGCACGAGAGTAGAGATCTATTTCCAAGAAAGTGTTGTCAACCATCTTTAATTTTAAATATTTATGTTTTTGACACTCTTTGGAATACATTTACTTTGGAAAAGAATTATCTACATCAAATTGATGCGGCTTATCTCTTGCAGGGTACATGTGGAATCCTTGGAGAGATGCTGGGAGCCGCATTGTTGGAATCTGATGGAGTCCGTGGACACACGCACCTGGTGGAGCCACGGAAGGATCCGTTGGAGCAGTTGTCTGTACCGACAAAGATACTAGATCCGCCTTTTGCTATAAGTGATACCAATCCAGTAGTGTAGTATTTTCTGTTTGAAATAAACACGAATCCTCTCAACAGCGAGAGGACCGTATAGATTTGCTTGATCTGTTAGTTTAGAATAAATATAACCTCATATGATGGCGAAAATAATCTTTTACACCCCACCCTTTATATGCTATATTGATTAATATCCCCTTCATATTTTGATGTGTCACATCCTTTTTTCCACCATCGAGCATTTCTTTCGAGTGAAATCTTACTTTCTTATTCTTTTGACTTGATCTCACTTTGCGAAGCCGTGACATTTTGATCAAGTCATTTGAATATGATTGTCTGATATAAGCTTGGGAGAAGGCGCTCTCATGCATCATTGCATGTGCATGTAGTTGCATTAGGATTTCATGTCATTCATATTATCATTTTTCCATTCACCCCCCTATATTTATCGATGTTCCTCGTAATCACCTTTTATGATCACATTGAGAACAATATGAAGTTTAAGCTTGGGGAGTGCATTTCCATGCCATTTAGTTGCATTAGTTGCACTTTTACTTTTATTTTAGGATTTTTAGAACTTCTTCAAAAAATTTGCATCATCTTTTCAATTTTTCCATCTTATTTTCCTTTTATATGTGTTCATATATCATATTGTGTGTTTGTTTTTCTTTTCTTTCTTTTCTTTTATTCTCTTTATTTTCTTTCGCTAGATGAATTCTTTGTGACGATATCTCTTATTGCTTTTATTGCCATCATGATCTTTATTTTCTATGCCATGCTACTTAGAGTTATTTCATAATCTTGCGATTCATATGTGCTTGCAAAATATATTTCTTTTGATGTCTCCTCTAAGTGAATGCATGAAACTCATTGAAACTGAATGTATGGATTAGTGTCTAGTATGCTTTTATTGGTAATGCATCAAGATTCACACATCATTAGTATATCTGAACCATCACTTTCATTTCTTATTCATCATCTGGTTGCATGTCCGATATGATTGTACACTTTACTGCTTGACTTCACTATTTGTTGAAATGATTAAGAGTATCCATACTTGTATATGAGTCTAGTTGAGGTATTATCTTATTGAACCATTTGTGCACATCTTATCAGTGAACTGAGTGTTACATTATTTCTTTCTCCACATATATCTTTTATTCTCTACTTGTCACTTGAGTTCACATCCTAAAGCTACTATACCACATCCATTCCCAAAAATCCTTTTCAAAAGAAAACGTTAGCTCCAAAAAGTACAAAAATTCAAAAAGGAGCCAAAGTCCAAAAATACAAATCAAATGGCTCCTACAAAAATCCAAAAAGAAAAATGAGAAACAAAAAAAAAGAAGAAAAAAATATTTCTCTATCTCATTATTGGAGCCACTTATATACTTGGAAAAACCAAGGCAAAAATCCAGATTTCCTCTATTAGTTTCCTTTGGATGCGACACCTCAAGCTAAACTTGGGGGTGTATTCATTTGACCATATGAGTAAGTATGACATTAGAGTGGAGTTGTGCATGAATGGGAATATTTGATAATGCTGAAACTTAGCGAAATGCGAAATAGTTTAGCTATGGAGATATCTTATGATTTGACATGAATATGTGAATGCCATGACTCTTATTCTATTCTTTATTGCATGCTTGGTGTGATTCTTATATGCGTCAGTTATAACTTTTGATTGAAAAGTGTATCGCCAATGATTTGCATATTAAATTCAATGAATTGCATGACGTGAATATAAGTTGATTGCATGAATTTAGAGAGTCCCTTTTGTTGATATAAAAGCTTGCAAGTACAATATTCATGTAAGATATGAAATCTCTTGATAGCATATGATCCTTTTTCTGAGTTGCCGTGACGTGTAGCGAATGGCTTGAGACCTGAGAAAATAATCTAGTGCCCCATCCTCTTTGCATTCTTTTTCATTTTCTTATGTTTACCTCCCGGTGAACTTCGTATTCATCTTTCTCGAGGACGAGTAAGAGGTACGCTTGGGGGATTTTGACGTGTCCATATTTTGCATACATTTATTGCATCATTTCACGCCATTTTAGTTGCTTAAAACTCATATTTGTCGCTCATTTGATATTTTATCGTATTATATCACTTTCAGAGATTTATTCTCATTTTCAAGAGTTTCGAGGTGATTTAGAGCAGATTGGAGTTATGGACATATCCGGGATCGCCAGAGCATCCATGGTGTCGTCTCCTAGGTGCTTGACTTGGAGGAAGAGAAGAATTGAGGAGAAGAAGGAGAAGGAAGGGGAAGAGAGATTTATGGAGATATACACTGATTTTTCAGACTACTCGGTCGAGTGCCTCAGTACTCGACCGAGCTGCCATCCAGACTGACACCAAGAGCTCCAAAGGCAAAGTGCATGATCCACTCGACCGAGTAGGATCGTTACTCGGTCGGTACAACTCGGCCTGCTACCACTTATCCACATTCCTAGCCAAAGTCGGAGAGTGCAAAGGCGGCTCGACCAAGTACTGCAGCCACTAGATCGAGTTGAACCCAAACAGAACTGAGTTTTGAAGGCTTCAGCAGTCTACTATTGCTCGACCGAGCAGATCAACAACTCGATCGAGTACTGCAACAATTTGGTCAAGCTGAACCAATTCCCAGGGTAGCATTTTGAAGCTAAAGCAGCATCCTACTGCAGCTTGATCGAGCACGAAGGCTACTTGATTGAGCGCAACCGCACTCGGTCGAGTAAGGCAAGCGCCTAGACTTTCAGACAGCCTTTCACTCTTCTGAGATCTGCTATCATTCCAGCTAGCAAAGTATTTTTCTCATATTTTTTATGGATAGTAGACTTAATGACGGTTCTAACGCCACCAATCGAGAACGCATCAATCGGAGGTCGGATGAAATTTGGGGAATTTCTGCAAGATGGTGCTGCCGTGCTAAAATCTGCACTCGACCAAGTGCAGTTTCTACTCGGTCCGAGCTGACTGGGGTCCACCAATAAGTTGCGGCCAGAGTTGTTTTGGGCCGAATTTCAGAGGGGTTTTGCTAGGGTTTTCTAGGGTTATTTTCTTGGGTTTAAGGGGATTATATATAGGAATTGTAGCCGTCATTAGAGAAAGTTCGATCTTATTTTCTTTGAAGCTTGGTGGACACTATCTTTTGGAGTTAGGCTATACCATAGGTCCCTCCATTGTATCAAGATAAGTATTTTTGTTCTCTTTAATTCCATTGTTATTCCTTGTGATTGCTTGTTGCTTATCTCTCTTTGATGCATGTAATGAAGTTTTGTATCGATCTCATATCTATTTCCATGAATTGTGAGTAGTCTTAACTAGGGCTAATGGATTAGCCCTCGGATTTTAGGATTTAGATGTAAAGTTAGGATTTTTAAGTTGTTTTGGTATAAAAGGGATGTGATTTGGTTGATCTAGCCAAGTTTGTATGAGATTCCATATAGGGTCCGTATTCCCACAATGTGGCGCGAACTTCTGACAAATATCCTATGGACTTAATTAGGCATGTTAGGGGATACAATTAGGGTTTGTATTCCCACGAGGTGGCACGAACTTCTGACAGGATCTACCGACATTCATATATTACTAATTGATGACCTACGATAGTAGCATCAATAGTGCCACCAAGTCACCGATCGAAGCTCTAATTCCCACGAGGTGGTATGAGCAGAGATTGAGTATAGTTGTCGATCGTAATGCACGTATCACGTGAGAGTCTATCCACGAGGTGGGGCTAACACAGGATACGTTAGACGAGTGGCGTGAGAGCCATGAGTTCTACATCAGAGATGCGACAATCTTTCCCTAATAAAGCCAATTCAACGTAAGAATTCTAACTTAGCATTAACATCCGATGATCATAGTGGTGACTCCTGATGCCTTAGTCTTTTATATTTTCTTTCTTTCTTTGTGTGGAGTTAGTTTGCGATATCAAGTGACACGACCTTCGCATCCATCACAATCACGACACTTTATAATCCATCTCCACCAATAAACCCGCAAGTCTAACCCAACCTAGGAGTAGATAGGTAGTATATCACCACCTCCCCGTGTTCGATACCCGCTCGTCGCTATATTGTGCGCTTGCGAAAAAACGACATCGCTTCCGGAGTTTAAGTTCGGGCCGATCAGCAGCCAATCACAAACTTGGTCCGCCCGAAGGTGGAGGCCACTCCCCCCACGGGCCAACCCATTGGTGCATCGTAAGGCTGGGGACACTCCCCCTGGTGGGCCGACCTATTCCAGATCGGTCGTTAGTCGAGGGGCCACTCCCCTTGCATCCGATCAAAGACTTGGTCTGCTGTAAGGCTGGGGCAACTCCCCCAGTAGGCCAACCTTTTCCTAAGCCACCGTTAGTTCCCTTGTAGACTGGCCGATTGATCGAGAAGATGCCTCCCTCCAAGACGATTAAATACTAAGTGAGGGTGCTGACATGATAAACGTAAGTTTCCACACCTCTCGTTTCCAGCTTTCTAATGCAACCACAAGCTATGGAGGGGGTCGGAATGGCACCACAGCCAAACCCGGTTTATACTTGGTTTGACTCTCTACTCTATAGTTTAGAAAATAATTCAACAATGGTTGAGTTCATTCCAAAAGTTAACAGAGATACACAATACAATCTATGAATACGGTGCTAGGGGATGAAGCTTCATGAGTGGCCTCTCCTACAACTACTGGCTTGGCAGTTGTAGTGCTCACAGCAACAAAGAGGTCGACATTTACCTTCGCCAGGGACCATCTCAAGTTGTTCGAAAATGATCCTCGAGTTGGTCAATTTTTGCTCAATCACTCGTCAGCAGCAGAGGAAACCAGCTCTGAATAACTGGGACATTTGGGGAGCGACAAATTCGGTGGAGTACATTTTCACGGCTTCCTTCGCGCTCTTATCCGGGTCTATCCACTTTAACTCATTGACCAAGAGCAGTGATCTGATCACGAACGTTAGCCATGTCCATCTCTCTCTTTAACTTCTCCTTGGTCAGCGTGGCTTGGAGGTCAATCCTCTTTCCCGTCGATATCATCAATCGTTTATTGGCTCCTTTTCGAATGTTTGATTCGGCTTCTACATTGTCTTCGGTAAGTAACCAGTCCTCGTTTTCCTTGGCCACTGCCGTCTCCAGCCTTTGTTCATGAGAAGATAGCTCAACGACCTTAAGTGACATGTCCCTCAGCTGAGCCTTTGCTTCCTTGGTAATCTCTTTTGCAGCATTCACCTCTACCTACTTCTGGGCGAGATTTGCCTGGACATTGGAAACGATTGATTCTCGACGCCGCATCTCTATGCCCACCAAAGACAGCTAGATTAAAAGGAGATAAGAGGACTGACCCCACAGTCTAGGACTATAAAGAAATAAAGGGAGCAGTGATAGCCTTTACCTACTGACCATGCCACACTACGAAGTTGGCCAATTTCACAGTTTCCACCGTCTGTAAAACTGAGTGGTCCTACAGCAGATAGGAGTTCTCAGCCAGCCAAGCTGCAACCCCATAATCTGATAAGATGTACTATTTAAGCCCCACTTGATACGTGGGCTTGAAGATATCATGCTCAGAGCGAGGAAGGTCCGCTTCCTTTGACTTGAACGTCCCCATGACATGTTCATATTCAGGAGGGATCAAGTTAGGCACTGACCTAAAAGGAAGGAAGCCTCTCCATGAACATCCATCTTGATAGCCCGCAGATCCAAGGGGTGTTCGACTGAACTTCAAACATGACAGCTTGGGTGGTTGGAGCATCATCCAAAAGTTGATCTTGAGAGGCCGGCCTTGCCTTTCTTCTTCTTCTTCTCGGCCTTGTCAGGCTCAACCGGAGGTCGTTCCCTTTTCTTCCCCAAGCCACTTGTAATCGTTGACAAACCCCCAGCGGCCTTGGTCGAAGCCTTAGCAATCCTGGTCGAGCTATCAACCAATTTATCAAAGTCTCATCTAGCCACGGCCTAGCCCCCAGCGACTTTAGTAGGGCTTCTTGCAGTTGGAGCCGAGCTAGACACCTTTGGTCAGACAGATGGGACTACCCCGGACTTCCTAAATCCAAGCTTAATGAGGGTGGTCATTTTAGAATATGACGGTTGACGCTTCCTAGCCATATCTGCAAAAGTAAAAAAGGATTAGGGAGGGCAAGAATGGATACAAGGTCCGAGGGTTGGCTATACCTTTTGTCCACACGATTTTCCTTAGATTCTCGTCTGACATAAGAAATGTGACAGACCTCTATAAAATCGGTATTAACAACAATCTATTGGCCGCCTCAATTTCAATATCAGTAAGGATCTTCTCTTCAGAAACCACAGAACCTGAGCAACCCCAATGGGTGAGAAAGTTAGCTTCATCAGGGAGATGTATAACATATAGTTCTCCTTCCAGCCGTTAACAGAGCTTGGAAGTCTCAGCACGATGTTCTTCTTCCTTTTGGCAGCTATGTAAGACCACACACCGCACTTATGAATATTTAAATGAAAGAAGTAACAAACATGTGGTAAGGTCGGCTCTTTCCCATTAAGCAATCATAACACAGTGAAGCAGACCAAGGCACCGACAGAATTGGCAGTGAGTTGGAAGGAGGAGAGTTCAAGAAAAAAAGTATGTGGAGAATGAATGGGTGACAAGGGAAAATGGAGACCATGCAAAAAGGTTTTCACACACACCCCAACCTCGCACTTGTCAGGGAAATAGATTCTCTCATTATGACAAGGAATCCTAACCCTAAAGGGGGATCGGAGGTACTTGGACTGGATCACAGGGATTGAAGAAGCAGGAAATACAGAGACCAGGTACCTTATCTTCTCAGGCACCCGATGTAGTTCCTCCCCAGCCCACAAGATCGAAAAGTTGGGGCAGGGAGCTTCGAGGGCCCAGGCGACAGGATTGTTAGATTTCTCATGTTCCGCATGGTCCATCCTGCCCAGCAACCTACTTATCTCAGAAACAGAAGAAGAAGAATAAGAATAAGAAGAAGAAGAAGAATGCATGGAAAGAAGAGCTACCTCGTACTAACAATAACATGTCAAACAAATGGAAGAAATGTTGGATATGGACGACATGAATACACCCATGAGGGGTGATGTGCCCCCGGTTTGCGAGCCGCAAATGGCCGGGGGACCCGCGTGAGGGTTTAGATATTTGTAACCGCAAGCGCATGGTGTTGTAGTGTGGCTTGGGGGTCGAACACAGGGAGGCTAGGATGCGATTGTGTCAAGGAGGACCGAAATCACCCCGTGGGCGAGCTAGCCCGGATCGGTTGATGGGTTGTCACGGTAAAGGAATGCAAGGTATGAACAATAAGAAAATAAACCCGGGACTTTGGTTTCCACTCCAGCGAGCGACTCTCACCGATACGACCTACGGGTAGGATGGCGATCGGAATTAGGGTCTAATGGTGAGACGTTGCCTCTGAAAGTGGTACCGGCATCCCATGGGCCCGATATTCCGGTCGGTGCCCAGGATGATACACCAGACTTCCCGGGTTCGATCAGTGGGCACTCCCGTGTCCATTAACACTGATCGATTCCGGGAGCACTAAGCTCGCAACGATAACTCCCAACGTCTCATCCGGCCGCTCCCGCGTGCTAGGATTCGGCGTCTACGCTAAGGGCGTGAGCTATGGCTAGGGAGTCAACCGCCAAGTTTATTCCCCCTTGGCCCAACGGTCAAAGGCGGTCTTTTTCCCGCCGATGACAATAAAACACCCCGCGTAACCGTTAGATTCCTAATCCCTATCGATTTCCTAAGCCTATGGATGCATCGGGAAGAGCCCCCGAAGGGGTTTCCGCCAAAATCCCAGATTTGGGAACTACTCACAAATATTCATTAAAAAGCGATCTAAACGAAAATGAACCGTTAAAATCATAATCAGACGATAGGAATGCGAAGGTAGTAGAGCAATTAAGATAATACTAAAGTTTAAGAAAGATCTGAAAACTTACAATAGAAAAGTAATTACAGCCGTCACAATTAGGAGAAAACAGTAAAAACTAACAGCTCTCCGTTTCTGGAACCCTAGGGGTCCTATTTATAGGATCTCGTATCACCCGATCGGTTGACAAGTCAACCGATCGGGTGATCCGTTACAAATAATAAACAGAAAACGGCAGAGTTTCACCCGGTCATTTGAACCGGTCGGTTGAGTTCTTGGGGTGACCGGTTGGATCTTAGCACCATCGGGTGAAGGGGTCGGTTGGGTGCCCGTGTCTCGGCTCCTCAGCTTCAGCTACAGATGAACCGATCGGGTGAAAGTCACCCGATCGGTTGGAATTTGGCTTGAAAAGACAGAGAGTCGGCCCCGTTGAACCGGCCTGTGAACCGGTCGGGTGACATCCACTTGAGCTCCAGCCGAGACCGGGTGGTGCACGCGTGCATCACCCGATCGGTTGACTTAGTCCAACCGATCGGGTGAGGGGATAAAATGATGCCATCATCTTCGTTTGACCCCCTGGGTCACGCGTGACTCCTCCCGTTGCTCCGGGGACTTGAGATATCGTCGTTAAACGTCCCCTACGCGAGCAATCTCATGCAAACATGGAGAAACAAAGAAAAGTGAAAGAAAACAAGAAAATACAAGAAAACACGAGAAAACGAATAAAAGACGGCGGAAAATACGGAGAAACACGGAAGAAAACATGCGCAAATATATGAAATATAAACGCACGTCAAAATCCCCCAAGCTGAACTCTTCCTCATCCTCGAGGAAGACGAGCGAGAGTAGGAGCTCGGAGGGAGAAAATAGAGAGAAAGAGAGAAAAAGAAAAACTCTATATCCTAGATCGCCCGTCAGGGCCAACAAAATCAAAAACGACACACCAAGCAAGCAAACGCCAAATCACATCACTAAACCTAGGGATACGAGTCCAAATAAATGCCATGGGCCCACGCGGTGAAGCGCGAGTGAGTGCGGCCGTGCGCTAGCAGTCGGTGTCGCTATCTACGATGTGCAATAAAGCTCGATATACACAGACCCAGGAAATGACCCAAATACTGATTCGAATTTGAAATTGCGGTGAATATTAGTTCAAGCATGCATGAGAAGAGTATAAGAATAGAAGCGTACCATGCGTCGGGGACTCCACAACTAGGGTTAAGGAAATCACACCACTACAGCCAAGATACTAGCTAAAAAGTTCCTAAGCCAAGTGTTTTCGAAAACGATGGGGGTTGAGATGATGTGGAGTAGATCACTCGGTGCAAATTCTCGCCTTCCCTTTATTCACGGCAATATTCACACGGGAATTTTTTTGGGTTTTGGGTATTTGTATTTTTTTTGGATTTTTGGCTACACAAATTTTTTTTTATTTTTATTCATTCATTTCTTTCTTTTTGGGTTTTTCTTTTCTTTTCTCCTTTTTTTGGATTTTTGGATATTGGGGTATATACATGTGTACTCTCCCAAGTGGGAGAACGGTACACGACGAGGGGATTTGCGCCAAGTAAAACAAAAAAGAAATCGGAATCTAAACACTTGGGCAAAGGAAACTATTCTCGCTAATTAGAGCATGGGCTAAGTGGGTTATCCTAGTCCTTAATTGTGGAATCCCGACACATGCGAAATGAAGCATACGATATATATAAATAGCATGCAGAAGCAAACAGTAGAAATAAGTACCGCATATTCAAATCGCAGCGTGATAATCTAGGGGTCATTCCTGGACAGGTATATAAAGTGAATCACAAAATAGAAGCACACCACACGGCTAGGCACGACACACGACTCACAAAAAAGCTAAGTGGACCCACGATGCGTGAAAATGCAGGGGACTCGACATCCTAGGGTTAGTGAGTGTGATTATCGATGCTATGCTAGGTGTGTGTGATTTTGTGGCAATTCATCATAGGGTTCATCTCTAGGAGAAGGAGATAAAAAGAAGAAAAGAAAAAAATAAAACACGATGAAAACGACACAAAAACGAAAAAGAAAGACTCAAAGGGCGCACACAGTGCGACTCCCCCAAGCTGAAGCTTGCATTGCCCTCAATGCAATAAGAGTGAGTACGGGAGGGCAATGAAGATGGGGGGATACGCACCGACACAAAAAGAAATGAAAAACGAGGAAAACACAGAGATGAAACTGAAAATAAAGAAAAATCAAAACCAAACCACACGACACGAAAATAGAAATAAAACCACAAGACACGACACTCAAAAGGGGAAAGACAAGCACACACACAAAAATAAGAAAAAATAAAACACGACAACACACCAAAATAGATGTCCCCCAAGCTAGACATGACAGTGCTAGCAAATAAAATGTGATCGTGAAATGCAGAAATATGCAAGGGGGAAGTCGAAAACAAACAAAGTGAAATCAAAAATCAGGAGAAGGTGAATCCTTGCCCTCCTCAGAAGAGGGACTGGCTGGGTGGTCGGGGGAGGCTGGGGGTGTGCGGAGAAGTGGGGAAAGAGGCGGAGGAATATGTGCAGCGGTGGTGTGAACGATGGGAGGAGTGTCGGTGGAGGTGGGTGGTGGTGGTAAGACGGCGATCAAGGCGGTGGTGAAAGGAATAGAAATGGGGGGAGAAGATGTGATGGTGACGGTAGTGGGTGGTGGTGGGAGAGATTTGGAGCGCACCGGCAATTTCCTCCGACGCACATATGAAGTGATGGAGGAGGAGGGCGGAGGTAGTGTGGGTGGGATGGAAGTGGTCGGGAGGGGGGAAATGGATACCGGGATGGGAATAGATGAGGGAGGAGAAGAATGTGGTGGGGGAGGTGATGGATGTGGGGATGTGTGAGAGGGTGGAGGAGAAGATCGTCGAGGTGGTGAAGGTGGAGGTGGACCGTGGATGTGAGTGAGAAGGCGAAGAATGGCGGCCACGTTCCTCTCAAGTGCGAGGAAACGTGGGTGAGTGAGAAAGGAGGACGGTGATGGGTCCGAGGAGGCAGAGGACATGGCGAGATCACGGAGGGCGGCGACCTCCCTTTCAAGACCAAGATGGGCAGAGACCTGGCGACGACCAAAGGATGTGGACTGACGTGAGGCAGAAGTGATGCCGCCAGGTAAGGTGGAAGTGGTGCTGGCGGCGGTGGTCATGTCGGCACAGGAGACAAGGCCAGAAATGGCCGCTAAGAGGTGCTCAGAAGTGATGGGGCCAGGAACAGAAACAGGGCGACTCGGGCCAGCCCCCATATCTCCCCGAGACGCAGGAATATCCTGCTCGCCTAAGTGGGCGGCAGGGGAAGGAGGTCTACGTGCGTCAGGGGGAAGGAAAGGAAGTTGCAGCCCCTCAAAGAACTCAGGGTCGGGCGGAAAAGTCCAATCCGCCACGATAGCCACAGTCATGCGAACGGGGTTGGGGAGAATAGTGTAGGGGCGAGGGGGGTGGCCGTAATTGAATTCGAAACGACCGTCGGGGCGGGGCTTAATCATGTGAATGTGCCGCAGGACGTCAATATCTAGACGTGAGGGTCCTGCGGCGGTGGGAAGACCACGGGGGATATGGATATTGAACGGGGGTAAGAAACAATGATGGTGATAATGCCCCCACAGCAGATTTTGCCCTTCCCGGCCCTGTTAATCTCGAGAAGCTTGTAAACAAGCCAATCGCCAGCATGGACAGGGACAACCGGGGCCCTAAAACTAACTCCATCATCCATCCCATATTTCGTCTGGCCCATAGGATCATATCATCTGCATTTTTCCCGCGGGATGAGTCAGGCACCGTGACTATCCCGCGGGAAAATCGGAAAAGAAAGAAATCAAAATGCAGGAGAGACAGTGTGCTCATTCTCCTCGGAAGAGGAAGAGGGTGAAATGATAGAAGGGCATGACATGAAGGGTTATTAAGATGCAAAAGCAAATCCTAGATACGCTCCCCTCGCTAATGAGAGGAGACGAGATTATTCAAATCTAAACTAGAAAGCGGTAAATTTTTACACTACTGGATTAGGATACACCTGAGCATAGGCGGATCCAAGATCTGAAGTGGGGCAGGTAGCTGCTCTAACTGCTCCTTTTGTGGCTCCGCCAGAAGCGCTGTGCCACGTGTGCCAATGGACCCAAGCAATGCACCTCCAAGCATCCCTCGTAGGTGTCCACCTGTGACATGCAAAGGACGAGGTGCATTAGTCCATGGCAAGAAATTATTTCCCAAAATAAATGTATCCCAGAGATAGTCGCCGGTAAATGATGGTAAAATATATGAAATGTGGCGAACACTCCCTGGAAATGGTATGATATCCTCTGTGCTAGCGACGATCAAATCCCCGCTCTCCATGAGAAGTGGCTCTCCAGGTGGTGACACACCGCAGCATACCTCAAGGGAAGTCGATCTTGTGTCCTGCGAGAGATATGGTGTGTCAAAAATATATAAGTCTAAAGGAATAGGGGAAAAGCGAGACTTAAACGTGGAGTGAGAGTGAGTATGAAAATCTCCCTGAATAGGGGCAATATGCTCAAGTAGATGCTCAGCCGCAGAAGAAATGGAGAGCGACGGTAGAGGTGGATGTGACTCGGACTCCATGAAGTGGACGATCGTATCCAAGCCCTCATGCACATCCTCCTCGACGATATGCTTATGCTCCTCCATCTGCCCGATGTCCTGAATGACATCCTCATGGTTGACCACCGACCAAGGAGGAAGCTGTGACAGAGATGGCTGTGGAGGTGGATGTGGAGCGGACCCCTCGTATGTGGTCGTGGTGTCCTCGTCCTCACGCACATCCTCCTCGCCGGAATGCATAATCTCTGTAAACTCCTCAGTGCTCTCATAGGACTCATGTGGGGTATCCAAATCAAGACAAGAAATCTCTCCCACAGATCCTAGATAAATCTCCCCATCCTCACTATCATCATCAAAAAATGCTTCGTCATCCAAGTGGCAGTGATGGAAAAATGGGGTATCGGCTTGAGATGTGTCTATGGTGGCCGACGGCATGGTGGTCTCAACCATGAAAGTGTGTATATCCTCTCCTTCATCCCCTCTCCTCGGTGTCGGCTCGGTGATTGGTACCATCAAGTTTTGTAATATTTGGCCTTGGTTAAACATGGCACTTTCAAGGAGAGACACGAGGCTTGATTCTTCTTGTGTTTGTGGAGGGGTATAAGGTTGAGGAAATGGATGGGAGGTGTTTGGGATAAGGTTGTGGGAAAATGTTTGGCCTTGGAGCGGGGGGAGGCTCTCAAGCGTAAATGGGCAATCATAATACACATGCCCCGCCATCCCACAAGTCTCACAAACCACAACTGGATAAGGATCGTATCCTCCCATCTGAGCATCGAAATTTGATCTCCACATGGTAATATCAAAGATACATGGACAACAAAAATAAGAAAACTAGAGAGGAGCGTCAATAGTACAAGAGAATAACAAAAAGATAATATAATGGTGGGGGAAAATTTTCTTGGTTATTGAATATATATTTTTTTTAAAATAAAAAAAAAGAAAAAGAAATTTTTTGTGTTTTTATGCGTAGTCTAACGAACCCAAGCTAAGCTAATATCAAACCGAACGCCTCCCCGGCAACGGCGCCATAAACTTGACGTGCCCCCGGTTTGCGAGCCGCAAATGGCCGGGGGACCCGCATGAGGGTTTAGATATTTGTAACCGCAAGCGCACGGTGTTGTAGTGTGGCTTGGGGGTCGAACACAGGGAGGCTAGGATGTGCTTGTGTCAAGGAGGACCGAAATCACCCCGTGGGCGAGCTAGCCCGGATCGGTTGATGGGTTGTCACGGTAAAGGAATGCAAGGTATGAACAATAAGAAAATAAACCCGGGACTTTGGTTTCCACTCCAGCGAGCGACTCTCGCCGATACGGCCTACGGGTAGGATGGCGATCGGAATTAGGGTCTACTGGTGAGACGTTGCCTCTGAAAGTGGTACCGGCATCCCATGGGCCCGATATTCCGGTCGGTGCCCAGGATGATACACCGGACTTCCCGGGTTCGATCAGTGGGCACTCCCGTGTCCATTAACACTGATCGATTCCGGGAGCACTAAGCTCGCAACGATAACTCCCAACGTCTCATCCTGCCGCTCCCGCGTGCTAGGATTCGATGTCTACGCTAAGGGCGTGTGCTATGGATAGGGAGTCAACCGCCAAGTTTATTCCCCATTGGCCCAACGGTCAAAGGCGGTCTTTTTCCTGCCGATGACAATAAAACACCCCGCGTAACCCTTAGATTCCTAATCCCTATCGATTTCCTAACCCTATGGATGCATCGGGAAGAGCCCCTGAAGGGGTTTCCGCCAAAATCCCAGATTTGGGAACTACTCACAAATATTCATTAAAAAGCGATCTAAACGAAAATGAACCGTTAAAATCATAATCAGACGATAGGAATGCGAAGGTAGTAGAGCAATTAAGATAATACTAAAGTTTAAGAAAGATCCGAAAACTTACAATAGAAAAGTAATTACAGCCGTCACAATTAGGAGAAAACAGTAAAAACTAACAGCTCTCCGTTTCTGGAACCCTAGGGGTCCTATTTATAGGATCTCGTATCACCCGATCGGTTGACAAGTCAACCGATCGGGTGATCCGTTACAAATAATAAACAGAAAACAGCGGAGTTTCACCCGGTCATATGAACCGGTTGGTTGAGTTCTTGGCGTGACCGGTTGGATCGTGGTGCCATCGGGTGAAGGGGTCGGTTGGGTGCCCGTGTCTCGGCTCCTCAGCATCAGCTACAGATGAATCGATCGGGTGAAAGTCACCCGATCGGTTGGAATTTGGCTTGAAAAGACAGAGAGTCGGCCCCGTTGAACCGGCCTGTGAACCGGTCGGGTGACATCCACTTGAGCTCCAGCCGAGACCGGGTGGTGCACGCGTGCATCACCCGATCGGTTGACTTAGTCCAACCGATCGGGTGAGGGGATAAAATGATGCCATCATCTTTGTTTGACCCCCTGGGTCACACGTGACTCCTCCCGTTGCTCCGGGGACTTGAGATATCGTCGTTAAACGTCCCCTACGCGGGCAATCTCCTGCAAACATGGAGAAACAAAGAAAAGTGAAAGAAAACAAGAAAATACAAGAAAACACGAGAAAACGAATAAAAGACGGCGGAAAATACGGAGAAACACGGAAGAAAACGTGCGCAAATATATGAAATATAAACGCACGTCAAGGGGATGTATGAGGGTATACGGACCTCAGATGTCGCGTGCACGAAAGCGTGCACGAAGGGAACCTTTTCTCGTGTGAAAAGGACCACTCGATAAGTGAAAAAAGCCACTCGATAAGTGGAAAAAGTCACTTTATAAGTGCATAAAGTCACTTGATAAGTGAATGAAGAAGAGGATAAATGAATGTGCTAATATAGGCTAATAAGCTTATAATTGGTTATTTCCTACAATAACCACCCCTAAAGCCTATAAATATGACCCAATGGTAAGGCATTCATACTACACTTTCCATGCCATAAGTTTGCAAAAGGCATCTTATGTTCTTCTTCACCCTTCCATTAAAATCCTCTTCTAAATAGAGATTTAGGCGGTGAAACTCTGCTTCGATCCTCCGTGACGAAGTATCGACCGTTGTGACGAATCCGAGGGCGAAGTTCCGAGACTACGGTGCCGCGTACGCAAGCGTAAGTCTCTACTTCATTAATCGATCCTAACGTCCTTGTTTTGACAGGATCATACAAGAAAGACGAAGAATAGATGAAACACAATTCCTTTGAGAAATCAAGGAAAGGGTTTTCTTCCGCCAACGATTCCTATTTGTACAAAAACTGCACTTTCGTCAGGTCACGCTCGATCGTTCGATCTCAGACGCATGTCAACATATGGAAACATTGTCTCTCCAAATTTTATGATTGATTGGCAGGACAATTTTGGTGTTGTGTGCCTTGATGACATACAATAAATGCATCGTCTCGACAGCTGATCCCACCCATCCGCGTCACATCGCCCGACCTCGACTCTCACGACGGTCGAGCTCGAAAGATGGGGGCCATTGTTACAACATTGGGCCAGCCCAGTGTTTAATTATTTATTTGAGCTGCATAATGCCCAAAGGCTGAGAAGAGCTAACTGCTTTGGCCCAACATCCCTTTGATGTGCACATGAGACATAGGCCTGCTCCATTTAAAGTGCTAGCCGAGTTGACGGATTGAGATCCTTAATCAGCTCCGAATGTAACGCCATTCTTCAATGGGGGCATTCGAGACTAGCCATTTTGGCTCTCCATTAACAGCGACAGCTCAGGTCAAATGTGTGACGTCCCGTATCCATCACTATTCGTATTTTCATATTTCTATTATTTTAAATATGTTTAAAGGATTTAAAATAGTTTATTGATTTTTAAAATAGTTTATGTGTATATGATTTTTAGTTATATATTATCAAAAATAGTTTCATAAAAATTATATACTATATTTTAAGTATCATCAAAATGGTAATAACATATTTTTGTAATTTTAAATATCATCAAATATTTATAAATAGTGTTTATGATATTTTTTTATTTAAATATCACTGAAATAGTCTTATTAATTATTTTTCTATGTAAATATTATCAAAATAATTTTAAACTAATTTAAATATGATTCTATAATCTTTAACCATCCTCTAGAATTTTTACGTATTTTTCCGACCTAGAACCAGCACACCCGCAACTCACGACTGATTACACATTTTGGCTCAAAATTCATATTTTGTAGCTCAAACTTTTAAACGGACATTGTTTTCATGATCCTCACGAAGTTACAAACCTGTCGCAATTTTTCTGGAGTTTTTCGGAGACTTTTAGTTTTAGGGGCAAAAAATGCAATGTCATATATTTAATTACTTTTTACTAATTACTGTTACTAACTAAACTTGTTTAATTACCTACCTTAATTAACCCTAATCCATCTGTAAGCAGCCCAAGAGGAACTCACATAAGCCTATTTCTAGGCTTAGTCAAATTCCCCCACATATATTATTAATGACCCTATTGATCACACCTTAATTATTATATTAATATTTTATATTATAAAAACTCATCACGTCTCATCTTCTCTCTCAAACTCACAGCAACCTAACTCTTCACTCATCTAAACCCATTTTCGCCGAAAATTTCTCCTTCTCCTTCGTCGTCGTCGTCATCATCATCTTCTTCTTCTTTCCACACACCCACTAACACTCCCAAGTTTCCACTGCCCACTCTCCTCCCCCTATTTTCACAGCCTAACTCACCGTGGATAAACCCAGCCACGCCGCCACCTTCCTCCGACGGCCAAACCCCAACGAGGCCTCCCCCACCGCCATTCGGCCTCCTCCGCACCCCCTCCCTCCGTGTTGCCTCCATCCTGACCCACAATCATCGGAGTTCCCCAAGCCTTCGACGTCAAACCAACCCCACCTCGCGACCCCCTCCTCCGCGCACTCCTTATGGAGCAGCGAAGCCACCCGGCGAGCTCTTGCTACTCGTTCGACGCCGAGACAGCCCCAGCGCTTCCTATCGAAACCGAGAGCCCGCTACCACCAAGCCCATCTGCCATTTCAGCACGTGGCTCTGCCCCCGTCGTTACTGTCGTGCCCAGCCGAGTCCATGTTGATGACCGCACGCCCCTACCCTCCGCCGTCAATCGTGACTGCCGTCGACCATGCCACAACACCGCTACCGCCCCCTGCAAGCACACGTGCGAGAAGAGCAACGGGAGAGAGAGAGGGAGAAATTTTTTAATATGTATATATATTATTATTATTATTATTATTATTATTATTATTACATAAGAGAGAAGTTAGTTTATTAAAATCATAGTAAATAATATAAGTTGGGGAAATATACACGGAGACCACCAGAAAATCCTGCGTATCGCCACGAACTTGTAGGTGCTAATTTTATTGGAATCAGGAAAGCATTTCTCCCTTAATAAATTTTTGAAGTTATTTGTTATTTATTCTAATTTAGCTAAATAAATTACTACCTCCAAATTTCACGTAAACTTAGTTGCACAAAAATTACCCCTGATTCAACTAGTTACGACAAATATTTTGACACCTTATGCATAAAATTTAGACATGTAGTTTTTTATAAATAAATTGTGGAGCAATTTTAGTGCCTACTTAATTTATTCAAAAATTAGTTTTTAGGCATCTAAAATTAGGAAAAATTGCTTATTAATTGTTTAAAACTATGAAAAATTCATGTTAGACTCAGAAAATTATTTCATGTCTAGACGTACTCATGTGCTTCGTTTTAACTATTTTTGAATTCATTTTATATTATAACTTGATGCAATAATCGTAAAATGGTTATATTATGAGTTGACGACTTGTCACTCGCCATGAAATTATATTGAAATGATGCATGAACTAATGAGACACTGTGGATAAGCTAGATGCATATGTAATGATGCAACTATACAGAAATGATCTTATGACTGATCAAAATAATACAGTAATGCATACTATTAATCAATTAAACACGTATTATTGACCTAGCGCTTGACTTGACCTGTGGGTATTGGGGTAGTCTATGGTCACAGATGATACATGAGTGTCTAGATCCGCTCTATGGCTACCTCCAACACAAAATGGGAGGCAAGCAACTTGACCATCGACCGAGATATGGGGTCGGTAAGTAGCGTCACGGATAGCTCCAGTGGCGATACGTATTTTAGCCACATATCGTATTCTTGAACATAGACTTAGTACTAGAACTGATGGTTACCAAATATTGATTTAATATCTCATGCAGTCTTTTCATCACATGTTGCAAATGTTCTAACTGCTAGTAGTATCATTTTCAGTTTTTACATATCTTACTATGCCATGCTCGTATTATGCTCATAACATGCTCTTACTATGCCATGCTCGTACTATGCTCATAACATGCTTTGACTATGACATGCTCGTACCATGCTCATAACATGTTTTTTATAACTCTGATATATATACTCATCCTTTCTATTATGGAGCAATATTTGCCTAGTAACCCTCGTTGACGGGTATTTTGTTTTGTTTTGTCTTATGAAATGTCCGTCAGGTTTTGAGAGTGAGATTACTAAGGACTTATTGCGGAGATTAAGCCAACGCTCCAAGATTACGTGGAATTCCTATCTACTGAAGACTAGAGAGACTATTATTTCGTGTCAATACTATTTGTGTGTTTTGTTGTTATGGCCATGCTATGTCTGTGGATGTATCTTCATTCTGTACTCTTTGATTGTAATCATTCAATTTGTTTCTTAAGTAAGCACGCAAAGACCTACAATTGGTAACATATATGCTTAGTGTGTTTAAACCAAAGAGAGAAAGAAAAACAAGAGAAACAATATACTCATCCTTGCTTTAAGCGTACCGTGGACCCGCTCGCATCATCGCTCCCAAGTATAATGAGAAGTGGGGCGTAACAAAATGCAATACAGTGCCTTCAATGGGAAGACACCAAGGAAGCCGTCGCCTATAAAATATTCCCGCTAACAAGGAGGGCCGTGACAAATCTCTAAGACCTGAGACTCAGGTATTCCTATATTCGCATCTACTCCACCAAATACTATCTTTCCTCCTTATAGCTCGGCCCGAGAACTCGCGGACGACCTCCCAATAGGTTGGACATAGTTCCACCGAGCATCCTTGGTCATTTACTGACCTAATCATCGGAGGAGATTCGGTCGGAACCCAGATCCGACCCCTGACGAGCTTTCTATGTTGCAGATAGCTGGGGAGATATCTCGGCCAGCACTCCGTAGGTAGCCCACGTCTTCCACGTCAGTGATATCCTTCGAGCTATCCTTCAGCAACACACATGGTGAGAAAACACCCTGGAACAGGCGACATGTCCTACAAACGCAACCCAGCAGAAGCTCTAGATTGACATATAACTAGTATGCCTGTAAAATGTTTATGGCTCTTATATCATGTTAATTAGATTAAGAAATGTGTGAATAATTTTCTCATTGATTGTTATGAGTGATGGTATAGTTGTGTTGGTGCCCGAGTTTGGAGACTTGATCCAGAAAGTCCCAACAAGATAGTATGACGTGTGTACCTTGCATGCATGAGTACAACCAAATACAAAAGGCTACGTATGCTAGATGCACTACATGAACCAATGCTACCAAATACAAAATAAAGATGTATTAAATGCTATATCTAATAGTAGCATATTTGGGTATTTTGATTGTGTGCGTGGAATTATATCATTTACTGTTTCAGTACTAGTGCAATTATTTTGTGTCTCCATCTGTGCAGCTATCTCAGCCTGGCATTAACGTGCCTCGGTAGCCAGCCACATATGTCAACTTTCTCTGCCTAACCATTTGGAGACCAAGATAAAAAGGAAGGTGGTCATGGTCTGCACTTTGCTGAGGATTGCACTGACAAATCATTCCCTGTCAGTCCTCGGTTTCTTTGTTTCTGCCATTAAGCTTCCTTGATGTGGCACAAAAGATTTCAACTTTCCATCATTTTGAGAGAAGGAATGACATGATTTCCAGCCAAAGTTACCGTCTTTTTTCCTCACTAATTAGCTGACTGGGCTCTAAAGTTGAACTTTCGGTTGGGCTTTCTTCACATAGGGTCAATGGTGAGCTATCCCTCAGCTAAGAGATTCAAGGGCAGGTGTCCATCAATTAAGTAACATCCACTGTGCATTAGCCACACAGTGATGAGACGTTCAAGTTGTTAGGTTAAACAGTGAAACTGCAGGCTGGCGCCCAGCATTTTGGGCACCAAATCTTGCCGACTGATATAGAGTAGGGGCCATCTTGCCACCCCCTAGAGTGCTGCCAAAGGGTTCAAGAAAAATTATGAGGCACGTGCAGATAAACTGGGACACCAAAGTAAAGTATTCAGAATGTCATTCTTTTCTACGTTATAGTAGTAGAGATGGAATAATTTTTTACTTAGTATTTGCTTGATGAATGATAGTTTTTGTTGCATATAACTTTATCTGACTTACACAATTAGAACATCATAATGCATATAGGAGAATAGATTTGATTTCACTCGATTCTTAAAAGGACCTTAAGTGTGTATGGTTTGAAGGAAATGGAAAGAAAAGGAAAGAAAGTAAGAAGAAAAACTATTTTCCATTGTTTGGTTGAAAAGAAAAAACAAAGGAAAATGAAAATGAAAGGAAACAAAGGAAAGATCATATTAAAACTTTTCTTTGAGTTTTTACACTTCTTGGACCAAGGAAAATGAGTGAAAAGAGAGCTAAACTAATTTCTCTCGCTTTCATGTATTTAGATGTTTTAGCAAACATAATTAGTTGTTATTTTTAAAGAATTCATGAATTATTCATAAATTTGTATCAAAAAATCGTGAATAATTCATGAATTTTTCAAAAAAAAACATTATTAACTTTCTATTTGCTAATTATTCGAAAAATTCACGAATTATTCCCGAATTTTTCATATAATTGCACATAATGGACTAATTTTTCAAAATATGCCTTTAATATATATTCATTCGTGAATTGTTCGAAAAAGTAGTGAATAATTCATGAATTTTAAAATTTGTGAATAATTTGCGATCTTTTAAAATTCGTGAATTTTCACGAATTCAAATAGCTTGCGAATAATTCGCTAATTTTCCAAATAACTTCAGACACTTTAGTCTATGTTTATGTATGCATGAAGTGTGCAAATAATTCACGAATTTTAAAAAATTCGCAGTTGCTTGAAAAATCAACACATTATGCACGAAATTTTCAAATAGCTTGCAATTATTTCAAACTTTATAACAAAATTGGTAAATTATCTGTGTACTATTTAATAACATATTATCTACAAATCTTAAATTTTATTGTGTTAGCGAATATTAGTTACGATTTGCGAATTATTAGCTAACTAAATGAATTTTTTAAAATAACTAACAAGTTTTTAATTTAAAAATAAAATTTTAATTTTTTATGATGGTAGAATGATTTGAATTCACATCGTAATTAGTTAAATTATTTTTTATTCATTTTCAATAAGCAACCTAATAAAAGTAATTTCTATACTTTCTTTTTAACTTTCTTTCCAAGTTACTTTGGTAACCAAACATGGGAAAGAATCGCATCTCATTTTCATTTTCTTTCTTTTTCTATTTCCTTTTCATTTCATTTTTCTTTCTTTCATTTTCTCTCAATCCAAACTCACCCTAAGTGTCGTCACAATACGTGAGTGAAAAAATAGCATTATACTCACGTAGAGAACCGACATCTCTCTCATGTCCCCACGCATAAAATACGTATTGTGAATCTAATAGATGAAGCTCGAAGATTGGCATTCGAATACAATAAGAATTCGTATCCAGTACTATTTATCAGATGTTGTAAGGACCGTCTACCTTGCAAAACTAACGGCAACACACTAGAGAGGGGATGAATAGTGTGATGGCACAAATTGCGTATTTAAACATTAAACTTGCAAATGCGGAATTATAAATATAAGAGTAATTTAAACACCACGAAAATCCAAACGCAAACACAAGATGTTACCCCGGTTCCCCAAACTTGGGTACGTCCAGCCACATCAATATCCACTATAATTCTCACACAGAGAAGTGAATACAATCTCACACAGAGATACCTCACAGAGAGGATTTGGATTCTCACACAGAGAAATCCTTGCTCTCACACAGAAAGACTTTTTCTCTCTCACAGAGAGACTCAAACCCTCACACATAGAGATCTCAACCAACCCTCACACAGAAGGTTATACTCTCACACAGAGAGTAACAAGCTCTCACATAGAAAGCTAGGGTTTCAATGAAAACACAAAGTAAAACAAATGCTCTTACCGATGCCTTGATGATGAACTTACTCATTAATGAATGCAGGGCATCGAAGAGGATCTCCAAGTGATGAGATTAGCTTGAAAGCACTTGGATGATTTCCCATGAAGGAGATTTAGAGCTCTAAGAGGGAAATGAGAGAGTTTGAGAGTGACTTAATCATTCTCTAATGATTTTCAATAGCATCAAGAAATTCTAAAGAACTCAGCCCTCTCCTATATATAGGAAGCCCAAAGGAACCCTCAAACCCAAAGCAAAACCCCAAAATAAAAAATCTGCAACGGCTCTAATTTGGCAGTTAACTGTACAAACAGTCAACTGATGAACAACGGACAGTCGACTGGTCAACGGCTATAAAAATCCCAACGGCTATGATCTGAGCCAGGACAGGCGATTATAGAAGACTACACATGCGCTTGTACACTATGCATCCGTCTAAATATCCTTCAACATGCGACTGTCACTTGGGACGAAAACGGAGCTGGAAAATGCAACTTTTGCACTAGCGCCTTCAGACGATAGATGACCATTTCACAGGCGCATGTAATTTGACAGGCGACTGTAAATACTTCATCAGTCGACTGACTTGTAAAGTGGGATGAAGCCCAGAAAGTGCAAGATATGCACAGATAACTGTAGAACAATTCACAGGCGCCTGTTGGAAGACATGAGACTGTAGAATGAACTTCAGTCGACTGAGGTGAAAAGCTCCAGTAAGAGTCAAGAAATGTTTAACTTGAGCTGTGCATATCAGTCGACTGTAGAAGGCTAGGCAGGAGCCTGGAATCACCCAGTCGTCTGTCAGGCCTTCATCAGTCGACTTATGGAGAGCCAAAAACTCTAGTAAGAGTTTAAGGCATGGTGAACCTAATGAAATGATATTTATGATAATCCTAAGGCTCACTGAGATGGTTATATGCATATGCATGAATGAGTAGACCATTTATCAAGGCATTACATTAAACCTAGACTCAAAAAGAGAAAAGCAATAAATGAAATAATACATGACTTACATTGCTTTACTTAGAGTTTATGGCTTCAATCCTTGATGCCTTGATGCTCCTCTATCATTTCCAAACTTTGGCACCTCATGTCCAAGCTTTGGCATTGCTTCACTTGATGTCCATCCTTGCACCAAGCATTTAGTCTCCAAATCATGATATTCTTCATTTGATAAATATGAGACTAAAACAAAAGAGACATTAGCAACAACATAATGTTGTGATCATCATCAAAATAATATTGGTATGAAACACCAATACTCAATAATCTCCACCTTTTTGATGATGAAATACATTATGTAAAACATAAAGAATTAAAAGCACAATGCTAATGAGCTTCCCCTACTTAAATGCACCAATAGTAAAATGAGATAAACCAATTGAAAATACTCATTATACCAAATGGAATAATAAGAAACAATGGTGACATATAATAGACATGGATTACATAAACCAATTGCAATAATTATATAACATGCTCCACATGAATGGTTTACATAATCCCACATGTCTCTCCATATATGTATATGTATGTATGTGTGTGTGTGGGGTATATATATATATGTATATATATATATATGTATATACATATATATATATATATGTATATATGTATATATGTATTTATGTATATATGTATATATATGTATATATGTATATATATGTATATATCTCTCTCCCCAAATGCATATGTATGATAAACATGATTTAATAATGCATATATCTCTCACCCTTGTCATTATCAAAAAGGTGGACATCAAATATATCCCCCTTGTCATTCTAATTAAAGATGTGACAATATGCAAGAGATAAAGAGATGTATGATACCAAATATAAATATTTAGTGGGTATCAATCATTATCTCATGCTCCCCCTAGATCATAGAAATGGTCAAATTTTTGACTTCTAGGATCTAATACCAATTGTAAAGAAAGAGATAAAAGATCTTTAAAGATAATCCTCTTTAGAAATTGTAAATAATACTTGGAGCCATGGACCTAAAGTGTATCAAAGCATAGATATGGAAAAATCAAACACATTGATACACATGACATTGCCAAGAGAAAATATAACATAAAACATGTTGGCAATATCAATGGTTTAATATCAAGGCTATACAAACCAATTGTAAATAATGATCTTAATCAAAATCCAAAATGAGAGTTAAATTATGTTGTAAAAATAATTTAAACATACTTAGCATATTAACTTCCCATTGACATACATATGGATCAACAAATGGATAAATGCCAATGTAGTCCCCCAATGTCCTCGTTTTCATGAAAAATAATTTTGAAAACATTTTCAAAAACATGAAAATTCACACAAAATCAATGGGTATGCTAAGAATAAACAATAAGCATAATACACATGCAATATGCATATGTGTGAGAGACCTAAATATTAGGGAATCAAACCCAAGAAGAGTTTGATTTCCTAATGTAATCACATGAGGTGATCACATCCCTAACTAATGAGTTGATGTAACTTTCGCTCTCTTGCACACTACACTCAGCGAGAATTCATAAACTCAAGGATTTCCTAGGCAATGGTTTTACCTTTTGTAAGAGGGGTCGATGTGGCATGCATTGGTGTAGAAAAGGATTTCTTGGCATGCATAGAATGAGGATTTTGCTTCTTAGCAAAGAATGAAGGATTTTCATTTTTCCTCATCACCTTGTGATTTACATGCTTCTTGTTGGTGTTATTGTTATACAAGAAAACATGGTGATTCTTCCTAGGTGCTTTTGCAATATTTCTTGTATTTGCACCAAAAGAAGAATTAGAGGTGGGTTTGGATACCATATTTTGAATATAACCCAATCCTCCTATATGGTTTGCCAGATGTTGTTTTTCAAGCAAACCGTGGAGTGAATCCCTAGAATAAATAAAGCTTTTGAGCTTTTGGGATTCCTCTTCGCATTTCAACATAAGTTGTTTAATGCGAGTTTCCAAGATATAGTTTTGAGCTACTAATTTATCATTGGTTATGCTCAATTTCTTAACTTGAGAGAGAAGTGTGTCTCTCTCACTGGTATCACAAATATGCATATCATTATTGTTTACACTAGAAGATTCAAGTTCATGCTACTCATAGCGTTCTTAAATTTTGCTTTCAATTTAGTATATGAGTCGATACACTTACTTGCCCCATTAGAGACCACATTGTAGCGGTGTTCGAGTTCCTCGTAGGATTGATTTGGCCCCTCCTCAACTTCCCCATCGGATTCCGCCTCGCTAGACCTTGACGAAGACTTTTCCTCTTTAGCCATGAAGCACATTTCTTCGTTGGGATTGAGCCACACCTCCACCTCTTAATTGATTGAACTTGAGGAGATTGATGAAGAATCATCAAAAGCCACAAAGCACATGTGATCTCACTCATTGTCATTCTCTTCTTCATAACTTGATGTGTCCACATCGGAGTCATCAAATGTGCCGACAAGTCCCTTCTTTTGGTTCTTGACCTTGGACTTGCCTTTCCAATGCTTCTTCCATTTACCCTTGTAAGCCTTTTTGGTGGGGTTGGAAGGGAATTCGGTGGAGAGATGACATTTTTCTTTCCAATTGAAACAAATCGGATTGTTAGAATTAGTGGCAAACTTTGAAGAAGATTTACCTTGCTTGTTTTGAGGAATGCTCTTAGTTGCTTGGCAAGCTCCACGATTTCATCTCCACTAGCCTCATCTTCTTCATCTTCTTCACTAGAAGCTTCTCGATGAAATTTCTTCCTCCATTTGATTGGCTCCTCCTTGGCATGGAATGCAACCCCATTTGCTTCTCCGGCTTCTTGGGCTTGGTTGGTTGAATCTCATTCTTATGTTGAAGCTTCACTTCGTATGCCATGATATTCCTAATGCACTCCTCCATGGTATATTTGGACATGTCGTTAGACTCCAAAATCCCGTTGGCCTTTGACTCCCATTTGGGTGTAAGAGAGTCAAGGATCTTCTCCATTCGATTCTTTTGGGAAATCACCTTCCCAAGTCCTTCCAAAGCGTTCACGATTTCTGTGAATCTTGTGAACATTTTCGAGATGTTTTCATCTTCCTATATTTTAAACAACTCCTATTTAGATCTAAATACGCATTGTTAAGATTTCTTTACCTACGAACCTTTCATGAGAAATCTCCAATGTATGCCAAATTTCGTTGGCCATTTTGCAAATGGAGATGCGGTTGAACTCATTTGAAGTGAATTCATAGCCCTCGCAATGAATTTGATCGAGTCCTTCTCCGCTTTTGTCCTTGAAGCTGATGTTATAGTAAGCTTCTCAAATAGCAACTCTGTGATGTTCCATAGGTCTTGACCCTCCAAGTAGATCTTCATCTTGATCTTCAAACTTGGATAACTTATTCCGTTCAAGAGCGGGAGTCGAACGGTTGATAGACCTTCTTCATGAGACGTGGATATAGCGTTGAATGCCATCGTTGTTGTATGCTATAACCTCGCTCTGATACCAATTGTAAGGACCATCTACCTTGCAATACTAAGAAAACACTATAGGGTGGGTGAATAGTGTGATTGCACAAATTGCGTATTTAAAAATTAAACTTGCAAATGCGGAATTAAAAATGCAAGAGGAATTTAAACACCACAAAAATCCAATCACAAACAAAAAATGTTACACTGGTTCCCCAAACTTGGGTACGTCCAGCCACACCAATATCCACTATAATTCTCACACAGAGAAGTGAATATAATCTCACACAGAGATACCTCACACAGAGGATTTGGATTCTCACACAGAGAAATCCTTGCTCTCATACAAAAAGACTTTTGCTCTCACATAGAGAAACTCAAACTCTCACATAGAGAGATCTCAACCAACCCTCACACAGAAGGTTATACTCTCACACAGAGAGTAACTAGCTCTCACACAGAAAGCTAGGGTTTCAATGAAAACACAAAGTAAAACAAATGCGGATTCCAAAGCTGTGCCAAAACAGAGGCCTTTGACTACGCCTACCTCACTCAGTCTCCATCTGCGATAGCATTTAGAACGGGGCTCTTTCACACCTTCGAGCTTTCGACCTGGCACTCTGCCTTACACCTGGGATTCCCAACTTCCTCCCATTTCAATAGATAGAACAGAACCTTTCCCATTCCATTTCATATTCTATTTGAGAATTCTTTGGACGTGCTAGCTGCAAGTCTTCTTTCAGCTTCTTTGTCGAGCTCGGATGTGATGAGTCGACATCGAGGTGCCAAACGACTCCGTCGATAAGAGCTCTTACCTATGCCTTGATGATGAACTTACTCATTAATGAATGCAAGGCATGGAAGAGGATCTATAAGTGATGAGATTATCTTGAAAGCACTTGGATGATTTCCCTTGTGTAACGACCCGCTCTTGGAGGCCCGTTACTTATATGATTTATTTGCAAGTCTTGCAGTTTACCAGTGAAATCAATATAGCTACAATCCAGAGATGTACCAAATACTCAAACCAGCGTACAGACATTATTACAGACCAAATTAAAGTACAACAAGCAGCAGCACTCTCTCACCCAAAATACATAAAGGAGGTACGGAAAGGAAATACGAAATAGAAATACATAGTACAACACTCACACCAACACAAGCAGCTAAAACTCTGCAGCATCCGGGTCAAACTTAGGCTCCTCAAACTTTGGGGCGACCTCCTCGATCAAGTCGTCGTCTGTCGGTGCCATAAATGGAACCGTAGCTAAGTCACACCAATTCTAAATATAGAAAATAAGCAGTGTACAAGTATGACAAAAGTAACTGCGTACAAACTGACCAGAGTGAAAAGTAAAGTAACTGTACACAAATGAGTGGTGAAAGTAAACAACACTGAAAAGAGAGAACAACTGTACGTGGGAGTGCAAGTGTAACAGACTACTGCTGTAGCTCAAAGTACGACAAGTAAATTACGGTGACTATGCAAAAGTAACTACGTGACTCAAGTCGGAGAGTACAATATGTGACCGTTGAGTTCATCTCTTGCCTGGGTGCGCTTACCCAGAAGAATGCCGAAAACCCAGGCAGCTAGACAGGATGCTGACAAGGCAGCATATTTTTATTTGCCGAAACACAGTCAGCTAGATAGGATGCCGAAACCTAGGCAGCTAGACATGTAGATGAACTCTAGTTACTCCCGTACTCTCTCAAACTATGAGTTACCCCAAACCCCAGTGATGTGTCAAGTACAAGTTCTTTACATGATGTTCCACAAGATGTTCCATATGATGTTCCACATGTTGCTAGTCAAACCAAGAACACTGGTTGACTTTCTCATTGAAAACCAGGAAGTAGGAATCTTGTTCCAAGCAGACTGTGCCAAAGCACAGAGGATTGTAGTGCCCTGGAAGCTACTGCACATGTACTAGAGGGGGTGTGAATAGTACTTTTAAATAATAAGGAGTGTTATTCCTAATTATCGTGCAATTAACAAACAACGTTGCGGAATAACAACAATCAAGAAATAATGCAAACGCAAACACAATGGTTTAATGGGTTCGGATCCACCCAAGTCTCCCCGACTTGTTCCCGGTGATCCTACGTCCCAACCACCCGGATCCCTTCCGGATACTTGAGTTAGAAACCCTAACTCAAGATTTCCAATAAGAACACTTGCGAAAACCTCACAAGTGCAATCGACCTACAATCGATGACCGTGACTCCCACAACCCGGGATCACGCAAAACCTCTCACAACCGAGAGTATACAATTCAAATATAACTTAAATGAAATGCTTACCAACAAAATACCTATGCCTTGAGATTTCTTACCAAATTAGGGCAAAGAGGATTTTGATGGAGGAAGAGTCACCAAACCCTAGCTTCAAGAAGATGACCAGCAATGGAAGCCTAGGGATGAGATGGATGACCTAGAATCAAGCCCTTGGCTTGGAAGGCTCACAATCAATGAATCTCTCTTGAGGAATAAGAGTGAGGGAGAGATTCTTTGAGAATGGGAGAGCTTGAAGATGAGAGTTGAAAGCTTCTCTTAGAATCAATAGAACTCTGAAATAGCAGCCTTGGATCCTATGAAAATAACCCCTTCAGGTATTTAAAGGATCAAGAGAAAAGGGAGAGAGAAACGTCGCTTTCAAAACTCCAACGGATCTAAATCTGAAGCAGACTAGTCGGTCAAAGAACAACCACTGACCGACTAGTTCATCAACTAGTCGGTCGGTGAAACAACATGAACCGACTAAGAGGTGAACAGTGAACAGATGAAGATTTCAGACCTAGATAACTAGTCGGTCCAAGAAGACTTTCTGACCGACTAGTTTCACAACTAGTCGGTCGGTCAATAAACTTAGACCGACTAAGAGTCAAAAACAAATAGTCTGAATACAAATGATTTAGTCGGTCCAAGAACAAATGTTGACCGACTAGATCAACAACTAGTCGGTCACCAAACGTTCTTAGACCGACTAACGATAAACAGTAGCTTAGGAGAAATTTAGTATGAACAGTAAGTCACAACTAGTCGGTCAAAGAAGCATCACTGACCGACTAGTTCACAATCTAGTCGGTCGGTGAGTCAACGTAGACCGACTAACTGTAAACAGTACTGAACAGGAAATTAAGGAAGCAAACTAGTCGGTCCAAGAATAGTTGCTGACCGACTAGATCACCATCTAGTCGGTCAGTACTTCTTCTTGTACCAACTAACATGCACAAACAAGTCCGAATCGAAGCGCGACGCTTCGAGGAAGTTAGAATGGACTTCTACGAAGATCCTAGAGCTACGATATGAGCGTAATGAAGATAGAAATGTAAGAATTACTCAAGGCTTAACATTCTATAAATCGAAGCTAAAAGACTATAAAATAAACCTTAGCGATCCGTCTTCAAAGCTTCAATCTTCATTCTCGACTTCAAAGAAGGTACAAAAGCTTCAACGAAGCTTTAGGCATGCGATCACGCGCTTTGAGAAGTCTTGAGACGTCGCTTTGGATGTTCTCGTGAATTTGGCGACGATCTCCATAACTGCGCTCACAAATTGTTAGTTCATGATATATTTATGTTTGCTCATCACCCAAAACCAAATCCGGGGAGTCCAATACTCAACAGATAAAGATGAGTCAAACATAAGAGGTGTCACTTCCGTGCTTCGAGCACGTGGTAGCGTGATTTAACACACAATTTACCCAAGTTGATGGCTGTGTTCTACAACCACCAAAGTTGAAAGTTGGTAAAATAATCTTTGGTTGATTACTTTCCTATTAGATTAGGTCTCTAATTCGGTTCAAGTCGAATGGCCGTTCTGAGGCTATATTTGATGTTCTACGAGTTCGTACAAGTACATTTAACTAATTTTCTAAACTTAGAATTCGTCGTGACTTACGAAATTCGAGGATGTTGTAGTAAGCCGGAATTTGATCTAGGGCTTCCACGGAAGCTGGTGCACAAGAAGTTGTACTTGCAACACAAAAAAATCAGTTAGAGAACACGACATTTCCCATCTAAATCATTCGATCGTTTTTTAAAAATTGATGAAACGGTGTCGAAAAACGTTCTAAATATTTATATAGGCTGAAAATGAAGATTATAATTTTACTGCAAGAGGAAAATATTTTCAGAAGCCTTTGTTATTTTTTATAATTTTCAGAAGCTCAAAATCCCTTTTAAAAACAATTTTACTTAAGTAAAGTAAACCTTCAATATTTTATTCTGGATGCAATACTAGTCGGAAAAGTTCAAGTGAGCAGTCAAACGACCTTCTAGAAGATTACTATAACATATATTTTTATCACGTCTCAGTGTACGTGAAAATAAGGAGTTACAGATCTTAGAAAGAATTTTATGTATTTAAGTTTTAGGCTTAAAAATTTATTACAGAAAATCTAAGTATCTCATCGAGATGAGACCAACGCCATTGGATCCAGAATATCATTTCTGATTTTCTGGAGCTAGTCTCACATTTTTCTGAGGCTTATATAATTAGTTATGAATTTAAAACCATTTATCATCATTTAATAATATTTATTAAAATAGGGAAATACGGAAATACGTATTCGTATTTCACGAAATACACTCAGCAGCTTACCCTCGCTCAGTTCTCGTGTCGACAGCGGTGGGGTTCTTCGCATGGACGACGGCGAGCGGCGGGAGCTCGGGGCGACGGCGAGGCGGAGGAGGAGGCGACCGGCGGCATAGTCGAAGCGGGGTCGATCAGTGACGTCGGCAGGCAAGGTGGTGGTTTACGGTGACAGGGCGAGGGACTTCGACGAGCGGCGCTCGGGAGGGGTGCTTGGCCTCGCTGACGGCGTAGGGCGGTGGCCGGACGGCGAAGCGATGTCGGGCGGTGTCAGGCGGTGTCGGGAGCGAGGAAGGGGGAGACTGCAGTCGAGGGAGGGCGATCGGGGTGTGCGGCTGTTGTATGGTGACATTGGACGGTGGCGGGCTCTCGGCGGCGCTGACGAAGGGAACGGAGGCGGCGGGCGTCGGTCAGCCTCAAGCGAGAGAGCGGGAGAGCGGGATAGTGAGAGAGAGAGACGCGGGGAGAAGGGAAACCGCGGGCAGGGGTTCGAACGTAAACGGGAGTGAGTGTGTGTGAACTGTGTGTGTTATAGTTTGAAGGGGGTGTTTAAATAGGTTTAGGTAATGGCAAAAATGTAATTAGTGGGGGAGCAAGATTCTTAATGGGGGTGGATGAGATCCAAATTATTTGGATCTCACCAGCTAAGAGAGGCTGGTTAAGGGTGTGGTTGGGGGTTTAGGATAGAAGTAATTAGGTAAAAAGTTAATTAGTAAATGTAAAAATGTCATTAGTGATTGTAATTAGTGAAAACGGAGGAATACAACCCCGTTTTCGCATACGACTCCAAAAAATTACAAAAACATATCCACGGGATCGTATCGTCGTGAGGATTGCAAATACGAGATCTATTTTGGGGTTTGAGCTATAAAGATACTAGTTTAGGCCAAAACGTTTAGAAAGCGGGTTTGCGGGTTCTAAGTTGATTGATATCAGAAAATTACGAAATTAATGTGGGGAGCCCTAAATGCTCATATGATGATATTGTAGAAGTTTGAAAACATTTTGATAATATTTGTATATAAAATTAATTCATTAAGCCAAAGCAGTAATAATTGAAAATGAATTTATCAAGATTGTTTAGAGGTATCTGATGAAATCCGAACTTACTGAAATACTCCATAATTAGCTTAATGCTTCAAATTACTTTTATAAGAAATTTTTGAAATCAGTTTTAACATAAAACTCCTAACTAACCATTATAAAGAAAATTTTAAAAATGTTGAAAATACGTAAATACGTAAATTGAAATGTTGAAAAAATACTGGTAGTTACACCTTGAGCATGACTTCAATGCATGAAGAAGATTTAGAGCTCTAAGAGGGAAATGAGAGAGTATGACAGTGGCTTAATCAATCTCTAATGATTTTCAATAGCATCAAGAAGTTCTAAAGAACTCAGTCCTCTCCTATATATAGGAAGCCCAAAGGAACCCTCAAACCCAAAGAAAAACCCCAAAATAATAAATCTGCAACGGCTCTATTTTGGCAGTTAAAGGTACAGACAGTCGACTGATGAACAACGGACAGTCGACTGGTCCACGGCTATAAAAATTCCAACGGCTATAATCTGAGCCAGGACAGGCGACTATAGAAGACTACACATGCGCATGTACACTATGCAGGCGCCTGAATATCATTCAACCGACTGTCACTTGTGATGGAAACGGAGCTGGAAAATGCAACTTTCGCACTAGCGCCTTCAGACGATAGATGACCATTTCATAGGCCCCTGTAATTTGATAGGCGACTGTAAATATTTCATCAGTCGACTGACTTGTAAAGTGGGATGAAACCCAGAAGGTGCAAGTTACGCACAGACGACTGTAGAACAATTCACAGGCGCATGTTGGAAGACAGAACACTGTAGAATGAAATTCAGTCGACTGAGGCAAAAAGCTCAAGTAAGAGTCAAGAAATATTTGACTTGAGCTGTGCATATCAGTCGACTGTAGAAGGCTAAGGCAGGCGCCTGGAATCATCTAGTCGCCTGTCAGGCCTTCATCAGTCGACTGATGGAGATCCAAAAACTCCAGTAAGAGTTTAAGGCATGGTGAACCTAATGGGATGATATCTATGATAATCCTAAGACTTACTAAGATGGTTATATGCATATGCATGAATGAGTAGACCATCTATCAAGGCATTACATTAAACCTAGACTCAAAAAGAGAAAAGCAATAAATGAAATAATACATGGATTACATTGCTTTCCTTAGAGTCTATGGCTTCAATTCTTGATGCCTTGATGCTCCTCCATCATCTCCAAGCTTTGGCACCTCATGTCTAAGCTTTGGCATTGCTCCACTTGATGTACATCCTTGCACCAAGCATTTAGTTTCCAGATCATGCTATTCTTCATTTGATAAACATGAGACTAAAACAAGAGAGACATTAGCAACACCATAATGTTGTGATCATCATCAAAATAATATTGGTATAAAACACAAATACTCAATAGATGTTATATCAGTGTATCACTGGCACCCTTTGAATAACAGAACAAGAGCATCGGAGATGAATAATTTGGATACAGATTGGTACATTACAACCTCCATAGCTACGCTAAACTTTAGCTAAAGGTTGTAAAAATATTGTGAACCTTGTTTATTTATTAAAAAATTATTTTGTATTTTGAAAAATATTTAAAATCCACTAAATACTTTACAAATATAAAGTTATCGTATACATTTCTATGTTTTAAATATATATCACATATTGTGAAAAAAAATACAAAAATCTATTCGACAGTCCACAAGTTTATTTTGATGAAGTATTTTTTTTCAAACAAATGTTCTCGGATTTTTTGTGGGTAGTTTCGACCACCTATCAAAAATTTGTTACATTTGAAAATAAATGCACATGGAATATCCGTGGGTGGATATTTTACATGCATACATACATACATACATAAATGCATACATACATACATATGCCAATTTTCATGTGCAAAAAGCACGTGCAAAAAACATGAAAAAATATTTTTCTTGGTATTTTTTAAGATCCAAACAATTAGATGTGTTCTACATATATTAATACACACAACTACCAAAAATAATGAAATTCACCCTCTATTTGCTACTCAATTGATCGGATCGTTACAAAGTTGTACTGTTCTGACACCATTAAATTTAATGCATTGATCGATGGTCAGACTCAAATCCCATTAGGGTTCACATTATTTTCATTGGGGTGTGTATAATTGTTTGAATTAAGTCATGAAAAAAATTTGATAAAAAATTCAAAAAAATAAAAATGTTTTCGCATGGGGTGTTGTACGAAATTTTTGCACAATAAAACCCACAGTGTGTGTATCAGAATATTAAATGTGTTGTATGTACCAAAAAATTTCATGTGTGCACGGACACACATATACAACATTTATTTTGTTTTGTTTCAAATTTTTTCCACATGTTTTCTACACATCATGGATGATCAACATACTAAAAATAAAGTAACTCTAACACTATTTGTCCCTTGATCCAATTGGTACATAATAAGATGATAATATTGCATGCTTTATCCCCCCATTCGTGGGTTTTTGCGCATATTATTTGCTTAATTTTACTTTAATCCATGCAGTTCTTCATTATCATATAATATTAGAGTTTATCATCTCTTTATGTGTAAAATATGATTCTTATGGCCTAATTTTTGTGTTCTCTCTTATTTTTCAGCCAAAGATAGCATTCTCCACATTCTAAAGGATATTTTTGCGGATTTTTCTGAGCTCAGAGCTATTTTCTACATTTTCTGAAGGACATGACATCGAAGTTGGAAAATTGGTATGACTGTGCCAAATTGAATTAGGATTTGGCACGGCTGTGCCAAATCAATAGGGACGTGTGCAGGAATTGGCATGACCATACCAAATTGAACTAGTAATTGACACGGTCGTGCCAATGTGTAGATATGGTTTTCAACTTAATTTTTAAACCCGATTTGTTTGGGATTGGTGGGACCTATAAATACAACTCTTGAAGAGTGGATTAGAGATGTTGTTCCTAGGTTATTTTGCTTGTAATTTGATGGCTATTGATGGAGCTTTTGGGAGACTTTTGTTAATAACTAGGGGAGTTAGAAAGGTATTCCTTCATCATTCCTTCACACTGTGTCATCGTGTAGGTACAACAGATTGTATGTGGAGGATCAAGAGGATCCGAACCAGGATACATCTTTGTGTTTGCGATTGAATTATTTTCAATACTTGTCATTTAATTTCTATTCCATCTTTGCAAATTTTGTAACGTTTTATTTACAACAAGTTTTTATAATACACTATTCAACCCACCTTCTAGTGTATTTGTGTATACAGGCAATCCTACATTTGGTATCAAAGAGAGGTTAAGATGGCAGAACAGAACATGACAGTAGTTCCACACAACTATTCATCACAATATCCAAAAGGCAACTTCCAAGTTCGTCCTCCTCTATTTGATGGTTTCAAGTATTCATACTGGAAGGTTAGAATGGAGATTCATCTCCAAAGTATGGATTATGTGTTATGGAACATCATAGAGACATGATATCAGAAGATAACAACTCCCTTCTCTGATTGGACTGCCGCGACAAAACTGCAGCAACGAACAACTCAAAGGCTATGAATTCTCTATTCTGTGCCATGGATAAGAATGAGTTTAATCGAGTATCTCAGGCCAAAACTGATAAAGATATTTGGCACACACTCGAGGTACCTCATGAAGGAACCAATAAAGTGAAGGAAACTAAGATTTCCATTTTGGTTCACAAATTCGAGTTATTCAAGATGAAGGACAAAGAGACAACTGGAGAAATGAACACCATGTTTACTAATATTATAAATTCTTTAAATGCTCTTGGAAAGACTTATACTTCACTTGAACAAGTTCGCAAGATTCTTAAAGCCTTAACTCCGGAATGGCGTCCAAAGATCACCGCAATTGAAGAAGCCAACGATCTCTCAACTTTATCTGTTGAAAGTCTTATTGGTAATCTAATGGCTTTTGAAGTTCAATGGGAAGACGAGAAAGAAGAAACACATCAGAAGAAGAAAGTACTTGCTTTTAAATCTTCATCAGAAGATGAAGATTCAGAAATGGATGATGATGATGTTGCTTTCCTCACAAGGAATTTTAAGAAATTCTTAAGAAAAGGTAAGTATAACAATTTCAAATCTAAAAATTCTGATCCTTCTCTTTGTTTTAATTGTAATAAGCCAGGACATATAAAGAATGATTATCCACTCCTCAAAGCAAAATACAAAACTTCCAACAACTACAACAATGATCATTCCAAGAAAGAAAGGAATTTTGATAGAATGTAGAAAGCATTCGCAGCAACATGGGATTCTTCAGATGAAGAAGACAACAATGAAGAGAATGCTAACATGTGCTTTATGGCACAAAATGATGAAAGCGATGTAAGTACTATTGACAATGAAGAATTATTAGATGCATTTAATAATCTCTTTGTTCATTTCAAAAGACTAAATGCTCAACACAAGTCTTTGAAACAAAGCAATGATGATCTTATTCTTGAACATCAAGAATTAACATCAAAATGCACTTCATTTGATGCAATAAACACTGAGAATACATCTTCTCAAATCTTGGATCTTAGCAAAGAGAATGATCTTCTCAAAACTAAGAATCAAGAATTGCATGCACAGATATCCAAAATGGATAACAGTATTTCATCACTAAAGATGAAATATGATGAGATGTCTTCTAATGTTAATAAATTCTTTTATGTACATGTAATCTGGATGTTGAAGTGTAATGATGACATTCTTTGTTGTTCTGATATTCTCTTGTAAGAACCTGTCATGCTTAATACACAGACGCTTATTGTGCTTAAGTCAAAGAAGAAAGAAAAAAGTACTTCTTCCTTACTTTAAGCACATGTAGACCTGCTCGCATCCTCACTCCCAAGTATAATGGGAAGCGAGTGTGACAGATACGGTTGTTGGATCTGTGAAGATTTAATTGGCCCGCAATTGTTGGTTGAGAGATTTGTTGAAGATATTGCAGAACCACTTGCCCGAGTAATTCCATAATTTGCGGGATGTCAATATGCATGTGAGGCTCCTGAACAGACTTCCTTAACTACTCCGAGATTAGAGTAAGTCAGTCGATGTAAAAGATATGCAGATTGCAGATATGGTATCATCGCTTTTATCAAAGTGATTGAGAAACTCCGGAAGGGAGGCTGTGGCTACCGAGGTAGGGATCAAGGAACTTGATTCGAGTCAGTTCAGCAAGGGGATCTTGCATGCAAGGGAAGCTTGCATAGATTACTCCATGGGTTTGGTAAATACCACCCACCACGGTTTGTATTGAGAGAGAGTTTGTTCCTCCTGATAGAAATCCGATATTAGTGATTGTATTCATTGATATTTTAGTGGAGTAATCTGATCTTTCTGGGTGTGGCCCCGCAGATGTAGGTGTGCGCACCGAACTACGTTACCAAGTCTTGCGTTTCGTTGCTTGGTTTTTATGATTAATCATTAAGTTTAATCGATTAATCTCTTTGTACTGAATTACAATGTAATTCCTCTTAATTTAATGGTATCTACACTGATCAACAGTCACACACACACACACACACACATGAGAATTCAACTGTTAGTTTAGCGGGTTGTTGCATTAATATATGTTGTAGCATGGAATTCTTGGGTTCAGACTCCTAACGTGTTAATGTTATCAGCTGTACTCGGTCTTTTGTATATTATCCATATAATATTATGGATAATCACAACGAAAACCACTGGTTCTAATAAATTCTTCACTTGATTCTAGTTGATCTTGGATTGACCATATTATTCGCACGTTCTGAATTTAACTTGTTTCCACTTTCAGACTACTGATTGAAATTTTCCTTTACGTTTGCATGTCCACTAGAGGTCCCTAATACTAGTAGCAGGCCATCATGTAACTCAAGTAGAGAAA
The DNA here is from genome assembly GCA_030789695.1 of Scilla litardierei. Taxonomy (NCBI): domain Eukaryota; kingdom Viridiplantae; phylum Streptophyta; class Magnoliopsida; order Asparagales; family Asparagaceae; genus Scilla; species Scilla litardierei. Next base: position 32,577,443 of record CM061137.1, read on the forward strand.
GTTGCCCAGTAGCCAATGAAAATTAGCTTCGGAAAGAAAAAGTTATCTTATGTTGTCGAATATTGACTTATTATATTATGTTTTAACTTAATTTTTTGTATTTTGTATGGATGATGGATCCGGGAAGAACTTATTGTATTTTATATGGATGATAAATATATATGAACTTATTGCATATTGTATGGATGATGTAACTGTAACGGTCACTTTCCGAGCATATGTTTTTAGCGTGTATTTTGTTCCGTATGCATATTTTTCGTGTTCGATTTTTTTTGTTATTGTCTTCATTAGCCCCGACGGCGACCGAATCCCGTTTTCACGATCGTCTCGGAGGCACGAGCTCCCCGATATTTTTTTCTTTCTAATTTTTGTACGTCGAGGGACCAACCTGCTAAACTCATTACTCATATATATATATGTGTGTGTGTGTGTGTGTATGTGTGTGTGTGTATGTGTGTGTGTGTGTGTGTGAAGGAAATGTGCCTGAAGTTGACCTCAAGCAGAATTACCTGCGCACAACCCCGCTGTTTGGGGTTTGTAAGTATTTTTTTTGAATTTTTTTGCAGTAGGTAGATATACTTGTTATGAAGCTCTCCACAAAAATTCAGGTCAATCCATCACCGTTTGAGCCTCCGTTCATCGATTTCAAAACCGTTGCGCACAACCCCGGTATTTTTTTGAATTCTGGACAGTTTTGCGCAACGATTTTGAAATCGATGAACGGAGGCTCAAACGGTGTTGGATTGACCTGAATTTTTTTGGAGAGCTGCATAACAAGTATATCTACCTACTGCAAAATTTTAGTTCAATCCAACACCGTTTAAGCCTCCGTGAATCGATTTCAAAAACTTTGCGCAAAACTGTCCAGAATTCTGGACAGTTTTGTGCAACGTTTTTGAAATCGATGAACGGAGGCTCAAACGGTGTTGGATTGAACTGAAATTTTGTGGGGAGCTACATAACAAATATATCTACCTACTGCAAAAAAAATTCAAAAAAATACTTACAAACCCCGAACAACGGGGTTGTGCGCGGGTAATTCTGCCTGAGGTCAACCTTAGGTACATTTTGGGGGGGGGGGGTGTGTGTGTGTGTGTGTGATAGGTAAGAAAATATATATTAAGTATTGTACAAAATACAATTAGGAGTCTAGCTATGAGAGAGGGGGGAGCGGACACAATCGTCGTCACCCTCTACTTTCATAGTTAGATCCTATAAAGCAAATGAAGCGGAGGTCTATCCCACTAAAACCCAACAAAGGAATGAAAGAAAAGAAATGAAATGAACTGGTTCCCAAGTTTATCCATTATCCCGAATATCCTAATTATCAAGAGCAAATGCCGCATCCTCTTCAGGTTCGTCATGGTTCCGCAAGGCAATTCGGACATCTGCAGCAATATCATCAAATACCAAAGTCTTTATCCTCCTGGAGTTGTTGAAGATTCGTTTATTGCGTTCTCGCCAAATGTGCCATACTCCTGCTGCTAATGCTGACTTGGCAAGCTGTCCTAGGATTCCCTTTTTTGCAAATTGAGCAAGGAAGTAATTTCCCACTGATTCCAGAGATTGTTCAGAGGAGCCGGCCATACCTAGTTTCAACAAAATTCTGCACAGTATGTACTTCGAATATGGGCAGTTGAAAAATAAATGACCCAAAGTCTCCACGCCATCATCGTAGAGAACACAGCCTGTTGCCGTATTAAAACCCCATTTCGTGAGAGTGTCGCGCGTTAAAAGTTTTCCCTTAAGCGCCTGAAGTAGATTTAGGGACCACTTTGGTATGCAGTTGTTGTACCATACAAGATTGTAAAAAGGAAAAACATTACCCTTTAATCTTGCTCCTTCCCAGGCAGATTTGAAATTAAAGGCCGGCCCTGGGCTCCATTCCCATTGGTCAGGCCCCGTTCCCAGGTTGATGTGGAGTAGCAATTGTTTAATATCCTAACGTAATGTTTCATCATTCCAATTTGAGCCATTCCAATAATCATGAACCCTCATGCTGCTAGCTCCAGCCGGTATTTCAAATTGGTTCTTTAGGGGCCTGCCTGGGAGCCAATTATCATGCCAAAAAAGAGTGGCATTACCATCCCTCACCTTCCTTCTTATCAGCATCTGAGAAAATTTCCTGCATTTTAGGAGAAACTTTCAGGTACCAGAATCGGTAAGCATACATTTAGCTTCATAGAAAGAACAGACCTCCTTATATTTTCCCCTCATAAACTCAGGCCATAGACCCTTCGCCTGCAACAATCTCCAAGTAAGTTTGATACCTGAGGGCAAATTAAGCTCAGAAAGTAGCCTTAGCCCAATGCCCCCTTCAGATTTCGGTTTGCAAGAATCCTGCCATGCCCAAGTATTTGATGAACCCCATATGAATCTTCTTCACATCGAGGTTAGGGAACGAATAATAGAAGTTGGTATTTTGTATACCTGCGACCAGAATGATATCATGCCGTAGATCACTGTTCTCACCAGCTCAATACGACCCGCTATGGAAAGCATAGAAGAAGTCCAACCACTGAGCCTTCTTTTGCACCTGTCTAGGAGCCTGGTGTACATATTTGTCTTAGGATATTTTGAAGAGAGAGGCAACCCCAAGTAGGTTGTGAAACAAGATGTCTGCTTTACCCCAATATGATTAGCCAAAGCCCCTGCATTTTTAACCCCTTTGCTAAACACTACAACACTTTTATCCCAGTTAATGACAAGACCCGTGAAGTGAGTGAAATCCACCAGGAGATTTTTAAGGCCATCCATAGACTTGTTGGTAGCACGAAAAAAAGAAGTAAGTCGTCCGCAAATAAAAGATGTGATATAGAACCAGTTCGTCGCATTGGTTGAATGGACCCCCTTGTGATGGATTTATCAAGCAGGAGAGAGAAAGCTTCCATAATGATTACAAACAAGTAGGGGGAGAGTGGGTCACCTTGTCTGATGCCTCTATTGCCTTTAAAATAGCCTGCTGGAGAGCCATTTACCATCACAGAGTAAGTAGGAGATGAAACACATTCCTTAATCCAGGCAATGAAGGTGTGCCCAAAGCCCATCTGGTGAAGAATGAAGTATACGAATTCCATGTTCACACTATCGAATGCCTTCCTGAGATCAAGTTTGAAGCAAGCTCTGGAGCCCATCGGATTACTGAAATCTCTAATCTGTTCATGTGCCAGAAGAGCACTATCTGATAGAAGTCTGCCCTTAAGAAATGCTGATTGGTTAGGAGAGACCAATTCATGTACAACCATCCTCAACCTGTTACAAATAACCTTACTAATAATCTTATATAGGACATTACAGCAGGCAATGGGCCTGTAGTCCCACAAGTTGGAAGCATTTGCAGATTTAGGGACTAAGGTAAGAAAAGTGTGGTTCACCTGTTGGAGCAAGGTGCCAGTACGGAAAAAATACTGTATTGCTAATGTAACCTCATTCCCAATGAGATTCCAATGGTGTTGGAAGAAGAACCCATTGAACCCATCAGGGCCAGGTGATTCCCAATATGTGTGTGTATATATATATATATACTAGTCATAACCCGTGCCCGCAGGCACGGTTCATTTAAGATTTCCCCCGCAAAATATTTGCTCTCCGAAAAATTATTTCCACAGCTAAAATTTAACAGAACAATAAATTAGATTAAAAATATGTAGCGGCACGGGCACCTTCAGCAAGGTCGTTTTCAGTGCGGAACAACAAATTCGGTGCAGGCGCCTCCGGCGCGGAACAACAAATTCGACGTCGACAACAAATTTGGCGCTCGCGCTTTCATGCAGAACAATAAATTAGTATAAAAAAAGTTAGCGGTCGCCTTCGGTGCGGAACAACAAATTCGGCATCTAACAACAAATTTGGCATCTGTGCTTTCAGCGCAGAACAACAAATTAGCGTAAAAGAATTTAGCGTTTGGCACGGACGCCTTCGGCGCGGGCGCGGAACAACTGTGGAGATTAAATTTGGTATTTTTACGCTAATTTGTTTTTCCGCTAAATTTTTCATTTTGTTAAATTTAATGGAACATGCTTCTCCCTAATCTTTCCCAAGGCATTCTAATTTCAAAGTTTGGGTTCTTAATGCACTCCCCCCAAATTTAATCTCCACAATCTCTTTCCCAAGGCACTTCTAATTTCAAAGTTTGGGTTCCCAAGGCACTTTTCCCCCCAAATTTAATCACCACAATCTCTTTTTCAAGGCACTTCTAATTTCAAAGTTTTGGTTCACAAGACTCTTTTCCCACCAAAATTTAAGTTTTCTCACTAAAATTTTCACAAAATCCAATCTCAACCATTGATTTACCAAGATCAAATCTCAGCCACTCTTTGTCTTGTCCTAGTTAGCCCTAGAATTCAAAAAATGGTTCATTTAAGATTTTTCCCCGCGAAATATTTGTTCACCAAAAAATTATTTTTACAACCAAAATTTAAAAGAACAACAAATTAGCGTAAAAATATTTAGCGGTATGGGCGCTTTCGACGCGGAACAACAAATTCGATGCAAGCGCCTTCGACATAGAACAACAAATTCGTGCGGGCCCCTTCAGCGCGGAACAACAAATTCGGCAGGAACTACAAATTCGGCGTGGACGCCTTCGACGCGGAATAACAAATTAACATAGAACAACAAATTCGGTGCGAAACAACAAATTTGGCGCTGGGGCATTCGACACGGAACAAAAAATTCGGCACGGGCACCTTTGACACCGAACAACAAATTAGGCGTGGGTGGCTTCGGTGCAGAACAACAAATTCGCGTAGAGCGGGCACATTTGGCACGGAAAAACAAATTAGCATAAAAAATTTAGCGCTCCTTCGGCACGTGGGATGTGCCCGTGCGGCTGCCTTCGGCGTGCGGGGGCGCCCGTGCGGGCGCCTTCGGCTTGCGGGAGGCACCCGCGCGGATGATTGTCCCAGTCATCCCTAAAATTCAAAAACAATCATCAATTGTAATATAGATAACTTAATCGCTTAGTTTTATTTTGCAATAAATGATATCGTTCGATCACCATTTAAGAGCATAAAGAGAAGGTGAGTAATAATTTACAGGTAAATTTTAATCATAATCCAATAAAACTGTTGAGCAGACGCTTTCATTCAAACTTAGATCAATCTCAACATCATCACACAATAATTTAAAAAGTCCCAAACAAATTGAAACAAAAAAATCAACAAATTTGAAATCCCAAAATCAACCCCAACCTGATGAGTGATATTATTTAACCCAACTTTTTTTGAGTGTATCAAACTAATGGATATTTACAAAATACATACATATTGTCTTCCCAAATTTCAAACCAACTGATAGTTTCACCCCACTTAAATAGAATGACTTGATTATACAAACTCATACAAAAATAACAGAATTTCATTAATCCCAAAGTAACATAAATAGACGACTTTAAATCCACAGCTAGTTTGATTATACCAAAAATAATCGAAGTACTCAAGAATTAACTACACGCCCCATCTTTTGCCTTTTGGATACAAAAAATAAAATTGCTAAGCAAGTCCCTTTCTTTCTATTATACAACTGGGCAAAACAATATAACATCCAAGCCCCTTTCTTTCTTTTGGATAAGATCAGGCAAAACATTAGGCATAACAAAAAATACTATTAAGACACAGTATATGTATTCAAGATGACATATTAAAGACATGAAAATGGACAGAAAATTCCAGAGAGGTAATATTAAGACACAACATTTGATTTACTTCTCCTAAAGGGGAATAGGCTGAAGAAGCAGTGAGGTGACATGATCTTTGATCTCTTGGCCAGGTTCACCGTGTCCGTCTCCGTTTTTGTACATGCATTGTGCCATCCTGGGGATATTTAGAGCTACATGCCTAAAGGATTCCTCAAGTGTGGAATCAGCAATGCGATCTCCATTCGGCTTCTTCCATGTTAAATCAATCATCTCCTTTATGCGCTTGCGAGCAGTGCCCTCTGGAACCTTATTCTCTTGCATGTAACACTGGATCGACTTCGGAACATCGCCTCTCTGGAGCTCCGCCTGTATCAATTAGATCAAGATACCATGATCATATGTGGAATAAAAAGAATTAATATTAAATAAATTCCATTATGTTACCGTTGAAGTTCCAAGATCATCACAGAGCCGAAGAATCATGGATGAAATGGTAGACTGCATCTGGATAGAATTTGTAATACTCCACGGCTTCCTTGGTCAATTTTTCGCTCATGCCATAAGCGATAGTCAGTGCAACGTGCCCTGATATTGAAATGCATCAGTTGTCCAAATACTCCTTCAGCATCGGCTCGTATCCATTATGGTACCACTTAGCCTCTTCTAAGTATGTTTTGCAAATATCTACCCACTAAAACAGTTGATAGAAATTTCACAAGTTAATTAATTTGGAGACACCTAGCAGTCGTTAAGAGAATTGAAAAGAATATTATTTTATGCATTACAGCTCTCTTTAAGTAAGGAAGAACAAATAATCCCTTCAGCTTCAGCTCGCTTTGTTTCGTGATGATCTCTGATTTGTTTTATGGCACTCTACAACACGAAACAAAGATTGAATCAAAAAGGGTGCATGCAAAAACTATGGAAAAGGCTATAGATTGAATTCACCTTCAGAATCGTCGCCCTCCTTTTATTCAACAACTGTCTCCAGGCAAAGTATCATCAAAATTAAAACCCTAAAAAACAAAACCCAATCAATATAAAGTCGGCCTTTTCCAATTAAAATACTGTCAACAAAACAGCGAATGAAATCAAAAGTTTGAAAAAAAACATTCAAAACATGGTTACCCAAATCTAGTTTCAAGGATCATACTCATATGCATTCAGAGTCATTAGCAAAGCATCATCAAGTTGCATTATTACAAAAAGAAAATATCAATCCCGCTACCTGCAAGTTCAAATTAATGATACCTGAAACCACTACCATATTGCAGCAAACCATTCTTGTATTTACTGCAGATAAGGTCTTGCTTAAAATAAAAAACCTTATCTGCAGATCAGCAGTAAGACTCATCAGACTAAAATGGTATGCTTGAAAAAAAGGTCAACCTAATATAATCCCATAATGAGTATATAATCAAGTCCTGACATATACCACTACAAAGGATCTTGCCAAATTCAGCAGATAAATATACTTGAAAGTCCTAGTCCGCTTTCATTATAACCAGCTGAAAGAGATGTGACAGTAAACATAAAAAGATTTAGAATTGAATATCCAAAAGGAATTCAACCTGTCAACATTTTCAGATTTGTTGTAACAAACACTTCATAATTTCTCTTGCTTACTTTTAACTATATTGCCTCAATCATTTCTGTAGCATCATTGTTGTATTTGCTTTTGTAGTTTGTGAGAGAGAGCTCAGGTGGAGCAATTGCTTCGCTATATTGTAGAAGAATCTCCAGAGGATGCTGAAAAGAGGAGAACATTCAAGTAAGGATCAGCATGCGTAGCCTGCTACTTAAGGACATACAGTATTACTTATCTTGTTCAAGTAAGTATTTTATACCATGGTGTTGTCATGCAGGTGTCCAATTATTGCGTGCGAGATTTTTACTTGCGAGGTCGATGTCATTCTACGAACCTTAATTGATGAGGAGGAGGAGGTTATCTATATGATATTCGATTAGACAGATACATATCTTGTTAAATCTTATTGCTAGGCAATTTTAGTTGTATTAAGACATTATTGGAATTCCGTATCACTCCATTGCCACTCCTTGTTTTTCCCGGTATCATGCAGTTAATTAATATGCTATTCTCCTTTCTTATGCCAGATCACCCACATCATCAAGGTATGCTTATTACTTCCATTATGATTTTTCAGTGTCCACTTTACATACTGAAATATGAGTTGTAGGTCTTTATTTTAAGCAATACCTGTACATGCTTTCTACTTAAGAACTTCATTAGGTCAAAAAATTTGCAAAAAGTAACTTCATCATTTAATCTTGCACCTAATAGTTAACCAACAGTGACTGAACTCAAGCCAACCCTAAGCTAATCATCAACACTTGACAAACTAATTACACACAACTAAAAGTGTTACTGCGAAGATTAATCTTGCACCCAACTGTTATTTGCAAACTGTTTTCACTGGATTACTGCAAAATGGGGAAGGAAACTTTTGAAAGGGCACGGATTCAGTGAGAGATTACCTGTGAAACTTTTGAAAGGGCAAGGAAACTCAAGCCAACCCCTAAGCTTGCAGAAACAAAATGCACATGCACTCGAGATTACTGCAAAATGGGGAGAGGGGGTAAACTGAGAGATTACCTGCGAGAGGGCAGTCGTTTGGGGCAGGCGAGATTACTCGAGATTACTCCAAACTTGAAGGGGCACGGATTCAGCCAAATGAGAAGGTTACTTGCGAGATCACATGCCAAAAAGTAACATATTGAAGAAAACGGGAAGAAATTGAGATTTACTGCGAAGCTTACCTGCGAGGTTGAAGAAAATGAGAAGATGAGAGATGAGATTTGGGGGCAGACTTGGGGGGAAGAATCAGAGGCCATATGTTGAAGATTTGGGGGGAAGGCGATGCGTCATTTTCTATTTGGGGGGAAGTGTAATTCCCTGGTAGCTACTGCACAAGTACTAAGGGGGGTGAATAGTACTTTAAAAATAATCAAGATTCTAATTCCTAATTATTGTGCAAACACAAACAACTATGCGGAATAAGTAATAACAACAAGATCAATATCAACGCAAACAAACGAAGTAATGGGTTCGGATCCACCCAAGTCTCCCCGACTTGTTCCCGGTGATCCTACGTCCCAGACACCCGGGTCCCCTCCGGCTACTTGAGTTAGAATCCACTAACTCAAGGTTCCACTAAATAACTTCTTGTAGAAACTACTACAAGATCAAATACTACAACAATTTGAATTGTGACACCCACAAACCGGGATCACAAAGTTCTCTCACAAACTAAGAGAAAAACTTATAATAATAGATTAAATGAAACAAACAATCCTTACCACAAATTCCTATGCCTTGAGATACTTACAAATTAGGGCAAGGAAGGAAGAATTGAGGAGATCACGAAACCCTAGCAATCACGAGATGAACAGCGGGAGTTGGCTAAGATGATGAGGAGATTCAATCCTTCAGAAACGTGATCGCTCAAGATCTCAAAAACCCTTTTCAGAAATTAGGTCACAAAAGAGAGAGCTAGAGATTTTTGAGAGAGAATGCCTTTCGAAATTGATGAACGAATTCAATACCAATTAGATCTCAATTTCATCTCATATTGGAATATTTCCAAGTTTGAAACGAGTCAAACAAATAAGGAAAGAATCAAAACAGATCAAGAAAATTCATGGAAATAAATTCTCCAACGGCTAGAAAATTAAAGCTGCTTAATCGGTCTAAGAAGGATCACTGACCGATTAGTTTGAGAACTAGTCGGTCGGTGAGCCTTCTTGGACCGACTAGATGGATGACAGAGAATACAGTGAAGTGAGGAGGATAAACTAGTCGGTCTAAGAAGAAACATCAACCGACTAGTTTGACAACTAGTCGGTCGGTGAACCTTCTTGGACCAACTAATTGGTCAATAGTAAGAATGCCAAAATTCACAAGGATGATTAGTCGGTTCAAGAAGGATTTCCAACCGATTAGATCGTCATCTAGTCGGTTGGTCCTTCTTCATGAACCAAGATACACAGAAAGTCATGAATCGACGCGATAAGCTAAGGAAAGACTTTCTAATGGCTTCTAAGATAATCCTAGAGATAAGATACGATAAATACGAGGATATTGAAGGCAAGTAATACTCAAGGCTTAACATTCTAGAAGGCAATGAAAATAAGCAATACACACCGTCCTCCAAAGCTTCAATATGAAGATTCTGAATCCTTCGACTTCAATAATAATCCTTGAGCTTCAATGAAGCTTCAGGCACATCGTTCACGCACTCTAAAGAAGTCTTGGGACATCGCTTTAGATCCACACATTAATTTGGCGACGATCTTCATAACTGTGCTCAAAGATAATTGGTACCCAATATTTATGTTTGTTCATCATCAAAACCAAATCAGGGGAATCAATACTCAACATTCTCCCCCTTTTTGGTGATGACAAACCAACATAAATATAAAACATTAATAATGAGATAAATGAAATTTACTTACTCCCCCTGCATTGATGACTCGTTAGTTCCATATTAAGTATTAAACATACGCATCAAGCAGAAGAGAAAAATATAAAACACATGATCCATTTATTGAAATATAGGATCGGAATCCATTTTTATATCTTCACTCCCCCTGAATCTAACATATGAAATTAGATTCACTGTAATTGTTTAAATTATCATTTAGCACATAGTCATTATTAATTCTCTCCCCCTTTGACATTATCCAAAAAGAGCGGGAGGAAACAACGGCAACAACTAAGGCTAAAGAAAATTATAAACAAGAGAGACGAAGAGAACGACGACGGCCCAAATGGCACCAAGGAAAACATCGAAAACAAAATCAAAGTGTGCCAACGAGACCATAGTCGAAAAAGAAAAATCATCAAAACCAAAATCAAATCCAAGTATTGATGAAGGGAACATACTCTCCAATATCAACATCAAAAGTGATACATCCAGATTACACAAAAAATCGATCATCAGCATACAACAGTATATGGTGCACAACAAACAACAATCCAACAGGCATCAAAAAGTAACACAAAACATACAAAAACACCCACCCATCTATCCTAATCCCACTCTCTCAAAACTAGATACAACATCCAAATGCTCAGTGGAGAGTCCTCCAATGAAGGCTCAGGAGGCGGAGGCAGGATCGGCACCAGCAGCAGGCTGTGCAGACGGAGTGGTGGTCTCGGGAGCGACAGAAGTGTCCACCAAAGGAATGGTGGCAGCAGGAGTGCTCTCAGGAGCACGAGCAAAAGGTACACCAGTAGAAGTACCCTCGGGGGCACAAACAGGAGAGCAGCATCACGCTCCTCATCCTCAGCAGCATCCATAGCCTCCTCATCAGAGACTGACGGAGGGATCTCAACGCCCAAATGCTCACAGATACTCACGAGCATCACCTCACAACGCAACAGATGAGCCTCCTGACGGCTCGTGGAAGTAGAAGAGGAAGAGCGAGACGACGAAGGAGGAACTGAAGGGGTGGTCCGCTGAACGTGACGCAAGGCGGCAAGAGACTTCTTGACCGCGGTCGCGTTCAAGGGAGGCCCCAAGGGACGCTGATCATCAGGAGGGAGAGGAACTCTGAAGTGACGGAAGACCAAAGTTAGGAGACACAGATAAGGAATATGAGCGGCGTTGGTCGACTTCCAGATGCACTCAAATGAGTCCATCTTGTCCAAGATGATGCGAGCCCAATTGATCTCGCTCCCATCAAAGAGGGCATAAATGAGCTTCAGGAAAGGCTGGGATGGCAAGCTGGAGGAGACGTACTTCGGGAGAAGACACGACTTCAGAATCAAATTCAGGACCCACGCATTCGGTTTGAAGGATTTAGATGGAACGCCAATCATGGCGGGAGGAATAACGTGAAACATGTCGGCCAAGAGGGACTGATCGAGATCGTGGATATTATCCACGGAGATATCTGAAGGGAGCAAACCAGAGGAGGAGACCCCAAGTATCTAACCTAAGATCTCTGCCGTGAGGACAATGGGTGTCCCCAGAACAGTGGTCTCGAAATAGTGCTTATCATCATAGTCACCCCGAACTCGATTGGCATAGAAGAGTTTGACAATTCGGGGGTAAGGGTGAGGATTCGCCTTGGGATCATGGCGAAGATATTCAAGAAGACCTCTATAGGATAGGAGGTCAGCAAGATTAGGAAAATCATAGAACTGAACATAATGCTCCAGGATCAACGGGTAGTGCTCGATACGATTGTAGGCGGCTAGGCACAACGGGTCATTGCGACAAAGAGTGATATCCACCCCACCAGAAGGCATGGGAGCCTTCCCCTTTGACTGACGAGAGGTAGAGCGAGGAGGAGGAGTAGGTGCCTTCTCGGTAGGCTCAGTCTCTGGAATATTGTCATCGTCTGAGTCAGAGGGTGGAGTGGTAGGAGTGGGTGCACGATAGGGGCCTGGGGTCAGAATCTTTTTGGTCTTGGGCTTGGGTTTAGATTGGATTAAAGATTTAGAGGGAGCCGCCTTCTTCTTCTTGAGAGAAGGCGAAGAAGATGAAGGAGAGGTAGGCGACGAGGAGGTTGGTCGGGTAGTTTTGGTGCGGCGTTTTGGTGGATTAGGGTTGGTGGGAGGGTCGACGGTCATGGGAGAGGGACCGGAGGGACGGATTGGCATGCAAGTTCTCGCCATGAGATTGAGACAAGAAATCAAACGAAATCGAGCGAGAGTGATAATCGAACGCAACTGTACCCTAATCGAAGGATAAAAGGAAAGAGAAGATACCAAGGGTGGAGGAGATCGGCTCTGGAGGAGGGAGGATGATCGGCGGCGACAGGTGGCGGTCGGAGAAGGCGACGGACGGTGGAGGAGGGACAGCGACTCGACGGTTTAGGGTTTTAGGAGAGATGACGCACCGATTAAAATGATTTCTAATCGGTGCGGAGGGAGGCTAATCGATTTAAGTAGGGCCAAGGTCGAAAATGCCCTTGCCTATTTAGTCGGTCTCAGTTCAAAAGCTGACCGACTAAAATGAAATCTAGTCGGTCGGCAAATGAACTTGGACCGACTAAACGGCGGACAGTAAGTTAGGCAAAACATAAGGCACGAATTGGTCGGTCTGAGTTCATTGTCTAACCGACTAGAAGTGAAACTAGTCGGTCAAGCGATGAACTGGGACCGACTAATAGAGTTCAAAAAATTGAGAGTTAGAAATTTTGAGTTCTCTCTAAAGAACACTTGGACACACCAACAAAACACTCTCATATGAACTAATCCTACCCCATAAAACCAGAAAATCATAAATCCGTCGCGCAAATCTTAAAAACCAAGTATAACTCCAGCATTAAAATGAGAAAATCACAGTAAATACGACAGGAGTAAAGAATATCATTATGATGCAAGATCACATATAAAGGATGAGTCCTAATCTCGGATTCACCCATAATCCCCAATTCTCACCGTAACTGCACAAAGGTATCCTCCTTGAGTGGTTTCGTGAAAATATCGGCGATTTGCTTCTGGATTTCAACGTACACTAAAATGATGTCCTTTTTAGCTACATGATCATCTAGGAAATGGTGACGGACATCTATGTGTTTGGTACGGGAGTGGTGTACCAGATTCTTAGAGAGACATTGCACTTAGGTTTTCCACCTTGATAGGGCAAGTATCACAGTTTATACCGAAGTCTTTAAGTGTGTGTCTCATCCAAAGAACCTGTGCACATGCAGCATCGGCGGCAATATATTCCTCCTCGGTGGTTGAAAGTGATACGGAATTCTGCTTCTTGGAAAACCAAGAGACAATAGAATTTCCTATAAAATGGCAAGTGCCACTAGTACTTTTCCTGTCGGATTTGCATCCAGCATAATCTGTATCACTATATGAGATTAACTCATATGTGCTAGACTTTGGATAGAATAATCCGTAGTCGAGTGTGTGACTTAAATAGCGGAAAATATGTTTAACTGCTATTAAGTGTGATTCCTTAGGTTGTGATTGATACCTAGCACAGACACATACTGCAAACATTATATCTGGCCTACTAGCAGTAAGATATAATAAACTACCTATCATACCTCGATATAGACGAATGTCTACATCTTTGCCGCACGTATCTTTATCCAGGTGTGTTGTGGTGCTCATTGGAGTATTCTTGCTAGAAGCATTCTCCATTCCAAATCGCTTTAGCAGCTCCACCGTGTACTTGGTTTGGTGGATGAAGATTCCATCGTTCATTTGACGGATTTGAAGTCCTAAGAAATATTTGAGCTCACTCATGTGGCTCATCTCAAATTGGTCCTTCATAACATTAGAAAACTCTTCGCAAAGAGTGAAGTTAGTAGCACCAAAAATGATATCATCTACGTAAATTTGAACTAAAATAATGTCATGATTTGAATACTTAACAAAAAGCATTAAATCAACCTCACCCATTTTGAAACCCAAATCCAAAAGAAAGTTCTTTAGGTGGTCATACCAAGCTCTAGGAGCTTGTCTCAAAACATAAAGTGCTTTCTTGAGTTTGAAAACGTGATTTGGAAATTTTTCATTTATAAAACCCAGAGGTTGAGAAACATAAACTTCCTCAACGACATCTCCGTTTAAAACGCACTTTTTACGTCCATTTGAAAAAGTTTGAAATCTTTATGGCATGCAAATGACAATAACAACATAATAGATTCTAATCTAGCTACATGTGCAAAGGATTCCTCGAAATCTATACCTTCCTCTTGTCTGTAGCCTTGAGCAACTAACCGGGCTTTGTTCTGGAAGACATTTTGGTTCTCGTCTGTCTTGTTCTTGAAGATCCACTTCGTTCCTATAACGTTGTGGTTCTTCGAAGGCAACGGAACTAGCTCCCAGACCTCATTCCTCTCGAACTGAATGAGTTCCTCTTCCATGGCTAGGATCCAAGAACTATCTTCGCACGCCTCATTGATATTCTTTGGCTCCACTGAAGAGACATGCACAGTGAGCGAAGAAGTTGACTTGAGATCTTGTTTTGACACCATCTTGTATGTTGCCAATGACTTGCTCATAGGGATGGTCACGAACTGTTTGAAGCCGTCTGGGAACACCCTGTCACTAGGAACATTCTCAAAAGAATCATTAGTATGGTTAGTATCAACAAAATCAATAGGATCAGATTTACCAATGGAGTCACTAACAACTTCCATAGAATCATCGTCATCGATAATTCTAGGAGGGACAAAATCTTCATTAAATGAAACATGAAGAGATTCCTCGATCGTTGAGGTTCTTTTGTTGTATATCCGGTAGGCTTTGCTACGGGAGGAATATCCAACAAATATCCCCTCATCGGATCTTGGATCAATTTTTTCCAAACTACCATACGTGTTTTTGATAAAACATTTTGCACCAAATACTCTAAAATGTTTAAATTGAGGCAACCTACCAAACAACAATTCAGAACAAGTTTGTTTGGTGTCGGGCCTCAAGAGTATCCTATTAAACACTTAGCAAGCGGTATGTACCGCTTCTGCCCAAAATTGATGGCCAAGTTGGCTATCATCAAGCATAGTGCGGGCACATTCTACTAGCGTCCTATTCTTTCTCTCAACAACACCATTTTGAGGAGGTGCGCGAGGGAAAGAAAAGGTGTGAGTAATACCAACTTCATCACAGAAATTTAAGAAAGACTCGTACTCAAATTTCCCTCCATGATCACTACGGATAGTGACAATGGTGGTTCCAATGAGATTTTGTTCTTTCTTAACAAATACTATGAAGTTTTGAAAAGCATCATTTTTATTAATTAAAGTAAATACCCAAGTAAATCTAGAAAAGTCATCAACGATGACAAGTCCATATCGAGCATTTCCTACTGAGGCAACTCTAGTTGGCCCAAAAAGATCTAGATGTAAAAGTTCTAGAGGCCGTTTAGAGGATATGCTTTTCTTAGGTTTGAATGACGATTTTGGAAGTTTGCCTCGTTGACACGAGTCACAAAAGCTTTTCTTTTGAAAGGAAAGCTTAGGGAATCCTTTTATAGAATTTAGCTTGGATAGTTTGAAAAGTATGCCAAAGTTTGCATGACCAAAACGTCGATGCCATAAGTGTTGTTCACTTGTGTTGGCAATGAGACATTGTTCATGTGAATTTGAGATATCTAATATATATATATGTCCTTATGGCGTGTGCCAGAGAATAACACATTATTATTATCCTTTCTTAAAATATGGCACATTCCTTTCTCAAAGCTAACTTTGTAACCCTTGTCACAAAGTTGACTTATGGAGATTAGATTATGATTTAAACGTTTAACAAGGTAAACATCACTTATAAGGGGTTTAGAGGGGTTACCAACTTTTCCAACACCGATGATGGTTCCGCTCTCGTTGCCTCCAAAGACCACTCGGTTTCCATTTTCAATTGGCACCACTTCGGATAACAACTGAGCTTTACCAGTCATGTGTTTTGAGCACCCGCTATCAAGTATCCACCCATCCTTGGAGCCAAACTTTGATTTGTTGCTCCTTTTCTTTTTCTTGAGTACCTCTTCACCTTCATCCTCGCTTTCATCTGAAGCGGTCTCTTGATCATGTTGCTCACTTGCCATGAAGCACATGTGTGCTTGCTCCACTTGTTCATCATCTGACTCTCCACTTGAAGAGTCCTCTTCCGAATCGGTGAATGTGCCGACAAGCCCTTTCTTGTACTCCTTCTTGTACATTTGTGCCTTGTCGAACTTGGGTGCCTTCCACTTCTCCTTTGTTTGTTGAGAGGACAATCTACCTTGATGTGTCCTGGCTTATTGCATTTGGTATCAGAACCAAGTTCATAGCTATGACAAACAACGACAACAAGGTCGTTCGACCACCTTCCGACTACAACACCTTCAAGAATCGTGAAGGAGCCTCTTCAGTGATGGAAGGACACTCCTCAACTAGGCCTCATCACTTCAACGGTACCAACTATGGGTACTGAAAATGTCGGATGGAAACTTTCCTCCGGATTGCATCACTCTGGAGAGCCACATTGACGGAGTATGTTGAGCCCACTGAAGAAGACTTCATGAAGTCTCTGTCATCCATTTAGTCGGTCCAAGAAGAAACATCAACCGACTAGTTTGACAACTAGTCGGTCGGTGAACCTTCTTGGACCGACTAATTGGTCAACAGTAAGAATGCCAAAATTCACAAGGATGATTAGTCGGTTCAAGAAGGATTTCCAACCGATTAGATCGTCATCTAGTCGGTTGGTCCTTCTTCATGAACCAACTAAGATGCACAGAAAGTCATGAATTGACACGATAAGCTAAGGAAAGACTTTCTAATGGCTTCTAAGACAATCCTAGAGATAAGATACGATAAATACGAGGATATTGAAGGCAAGTAATACTCAAGGCTTAACATTCTAGAAGGCAATGAAAATAAACAATACACCCTGTCTTCCAAAGCTTCAATATGAAGACTCTGAATCCCTCGACTTCAATAATACTCCTTGAGCTTCAATGAAGCTTCAGGCACATCGTTCACACACTCTAAAGAAGTCTTGGGACGTCGCTTTAGATCTACACAGTAATTTGGTGACGATCTTCATAACTGCGCCCAAAGATAATTAGTACCCAATATTTATGTTTGTTCATCATCAAAACCAAATCAGGGGAATCAATACTCAACAGGAAGGCGAGGCGTCGGAGGGGCGGGAGTTTTCCTTTACAGCTGACTTTGGGAAGAGAAAATTTTGGGAAGAGAACTGATTTATGTCAAAACCCACAAATTGACCCTTTCTCTTTACAGCTGACCCCACCGCAAAACAAACAAAGTCTGGGTGATGGCATTGGGAAGAGAAACTCATGTTAAAAGTATACCCAACCAAACTAAACACACAAATTCACCCTTTCTCTTTTCAGCTGACCCCACCTTTTTTTAACTCAAAAATCAAAGTTCTTCCCCCCAAAATGTTTTACATCATCTGATCTCATCCATTAATTTTCTAAGATCAAATCACAACCGTCTTTTATCTTGTCTTAGTCAGCCCTAGTATTCAAAAAACACTGTCAAATGTATAATAGATATATATTTATATATATAAACTTTGAATTTTAAAAATCATGTACGTTGCTTTTCAAAAAAACAAACTCAAAATTTATTAATCATTAGTTAGTTTAGAAACCTAACCTAATAATCATGCTGCAGTTTTTTTTAAAGAGAATCAAATCTTTTTTTATTAAAATCAAATTTTTTTCTAACATATTATCTCTCTCTAACCCTAACAACCCCAAACCAACTCACGTCAAATATCCCTAAAGATCAGCACATTCTTCTCCCACGTTCTCAATATCTCACCTCTCTCCTCCCTACAAACGAGCTTCAGGTGCCCTACAAATTTTTAAAACCCAAACAATCCCTAAGTCTTCATGTGTCTTTCCCCTACTTTTGAAACCCATGCCTATAAACAGAAACCCTAACTAACCCCCACTCTCTCATTCGCACACTCTCTCTCCCCTAACCCATTCTAAACAACCCAGTGCTCACTGTTTTAAAACCCAAAGAACCATGTGAGTCGCACAAAAAGAACTCAGGGCCACGTACTTTAATCTTTTTGATAACTCAAACAACCCCCAGGCCTTACGCGTGCATCACTTCCCTCTTTTAAAAACCCTAGACTAGGCTTCCCTTCTCTAGGCAGCCGTCATCCGACACGCGCGCCACCTCCCGCTCACTGACAGCTTCCATCATCTCTTCGATCTCCAACCCACCGACCAGGCCTCGACCGCCGTCGGACCTTTCCTCCTCCACCATGCCTCTCTCTTCTTCACCTGCGAAGAACCCTGATCCCAGACCTCCATTTTCGGTGACCCTCTCCTCCTCCCGTCAACTCGCCGCATCCCCGAGGTCCCCAGCTCGCCCCCACCCCCCACGCCAACCACCCTCAAGTCCACTGTCGGTGACATCTTCCTCCCCGAGACCCTCCGTTGACTTGCCGATCCACTCCACAGAACTCGCCGACGTCTGCTCAGTCCAACGCCACCAGCCAACACCCCCCCTCCTTTCACCTCAGCCCGTAGCCGTCGAAAACCCTCCACGCAGGCACCCATCTCCTCGGCGCTCCCTTCTCCCCTCTTGCCACCTCCCCGTGGCCAGTGCCGTCCCGGAGATCTCCGCAGCGCCCTCCGATGGACCCAGCTGCCCGAGGCCGCCGCTGCCTCACCAATCACCCCGGCGCCACTCCCTTGCCGAGCAGTAACCGCCCGGAGCCCCGCCGTCGCCCGCCTCCAACCGTCCCCGATGCCAGCCGCAAAGCTGTCCGTCAACCCTCGAACTCGCTGCCACGACAATCACCCTGCAAACACAACAACGATGGTAACTGGTGGTAGCGAGGAGCTGAGTTCATGCATGAATGGACAGCTTGATTATATGAGTAAGTTCCTTTATATATACACACACGTAAGTTTTAATGTTTAGTATTATATATAGTATACTGGACTTATGATATGCAGTAATAAATCTATATGTACAGGTTTTTATATTTACAGTTTTCCCTTGCAGCAATATATTACTTTATGCATCACAGCTTAATATATACACACACTATGCTATGAATATTCAAACAACTGGATATGAACAGTAATGACTTTTGTTATGGTATATATATGTGTAAATTAGTTTAATTATAAACAGTAAGTATAGTTATATAGTTATAGGTGTTAACCCTAATAATAATTTATTAAGTTAAGTTTGTAGTTTAATATGGCCATCTAATGTCGCAGATAACCGTGCTCCTCATTACAACCACCTGGACTTGGAATCGTCAAATCAGGCAAGTGTGCGAATTTATACAAATTATTGAAGTATTAATGTTTAATTGCATCTCTCTGTGTGTGTGCGTGTGTGGACCCCTAATAAGTAACTTGATAATGCCATGTGAAGGACATGAAATACTAAGACAGACTTGATTGATGAATTGCATTACATAACCCTACAGGGGCACTCACCTAGCAGAGTGAGTGATCCCTTATACTGATAGCTTGCAGGCAATAGGGCACGCACCTAGCAGAGTGAGTGATCCCTTGTACGGATAGCCTGCGGGAAATAGGGCACTCGCCTAGCAGAGTGAGTAATCCCTTGTACGAATAGCCTACGAGCAATAGGGCACTCCCTTAGCAAAATGAGTGATCCCTTGTACGGACTTGTCTTTTGCACTTGGGCTGGGGTAGGGTTGAGCGTGCGCACGGTTTAGAGGGTTTGATCCCCTCTAACCGTAAGGCGTGAACCCTTCTTGTCACACACGGTCTTGTCTTGTAGCCAGTAGCACACGTTACGGCCATTGCCATGCCACGTTTACTTCCTTGCACTGTTTTTACTTTCCTACCATGTCTATAATAAATTGCAATGCTTATTACTTCACATTTAAAATGTTTAGAACTACCATGCTAGAAGTACCTTACTTTACCATGCTTTGAATTGTTATGTTTGATGCTGCTGACACTTTGTATAAAAACCTTAATGCTTCATAATTTACTATTATTCGTGCACCTTGCCTTGGGTCTTCTTTCTCCTACTTGCAGGCCCTTGTTGACAAACATTTGTGTTTTGGAATGTATGTCAGATTACGAGACAGGTTACAAGGAGAGTTAGTTGAGACACCTGACCTAGGGAGCCAGGAGTTGTTGTAGACACTGAGTCGCTTTCTGCAGAAGGCTAGATACACTTTTCTGTCACTGCTTTAGATTCTGTTTTAGTACCTTGTAGTAGGGATACCTTGTTGTAGTTCTTTTGGCCATGCTGAGGCTCTGTTATTTTATTTCATGTACGAACTCTGGACATGGCTTTGAATTAATGAAACATTTTTATTGTTCTAATTGCATGTAAGAACCCGCTACGTGTCGTTAGCACAGACGCTTAGTGGGCTGAGCTTCACAGCTCCAGCCCATGCAGACTTTCGTCTCGTTCTCGCTTCCGCCATTTTGGGAAGCGGGGCGTGACATGTTTTAGTGGTGGCCCTTGCAGGTCGTGCATTTGCAAACTTCAGAACAATAGAAATACTATCATTAGCCAAAACGTCTTGAATTATCTTGTACACAAAATTTAACCAAGTTTCTTGTCTCAGCTTGATAGGGAAAACCATTAGACCAGGATTGTAGGAAGACTTAGTTAAACATCCATGCTGGTAGTTAGACACCTTAAGTTTTAGTCACTATCTTCTTAGGAGTCACCTCAATCATATTACTATCTTGGGTCTTATCTAGCTCTGACCATATTAGATTTTGGGAGTTTCTTTTAGTCGTTCGCTTGGACCTATCGAATTTCGGGCCAAGCAGAACAGAGTGATCGTCGCATCCGTGCAAGTCGAACTGGTGAAGCCTGCAATAGTCAGAGTTTTTGAAGGCGTATTTCCGGAGGATGTTCCAGGTCTAGGCCTTAGATGTGATTGCAATCTTGATCATCAAGGGACTCTTTTCCCCGGATTTTCTATCACAGTCTAGTTCATTGGAAAATCTTAGTACTAAGTGTTCCTAATCTTTATTCGACCCAATAAATATACCCCCGATTTTTATCATTCCTAATCATTACACTTCCATGATAATGATCGTAGAATCCCATCGTAGCAGATTCACTAAGTTATCTCCTAGTCGTATTTACGTGTTGATCATTCGATTCTATTCCTTACCCTCGATTCTCGTGATCCCTTCAACAACACTCATTAACCTTTTGAAATCTTCCCCATTGCATATCCTGATTCATTTGAAAGTACTTTTCGATGCTCCTTTATTGAATTCTTCACCTAGTTTAATTCCTTTGAAAACCTTTAGTATATACTTAGATTTTTTACCCTTCAGTTGACTTAAACTCAATCTTGATTATGAAGCTTTCTTGACCAAAATCTTAGTTACTATCTCGTAACTATTTTCTGACCTATATCATCCGTACATCTGTTTCAAATAATCTCGTAAGCTTACTATACCTTCTTCATATAATGAATTTCGTTTCTTTAAACTTTATTTCTATTTTCGCTAATTCAATATATCATTTTCTTTTCCTACTAGACTTATTTCAAAACAATTTATCGTACTTACTTTTAAATACTTTTTTCTATGCTAAATAAAACTTCAACGTTTAAGTGTGTCGGTTTGATATTCATCATATTCATACTCCAAAATTTTTGTACAAATCGATCTCCATTTGCAAGACAATCACTACATCCCTATACTCATTACTTTCTTCGTCCAATACTTATTCCGTGTTTTAACGTATAGCAGCTACTCTCTATTTTTTATATATTTTATAAGGATTTTTATTATATTTTACACCTATCTTTCATTCCCCTACTTAATTATTCATAACTATTTTTATGCCACCTAATCAAGCTAACTATTTATACATGCCTCATCTAGAATCATTCATCGATCACAAACTTGATTTGTTGCATCTTTCAACCCCGAATCCTACACTATTGCATAGTTACCACATTAGTGCTTGACTAATTGCCTAGGTCAACTTTAGTATAAGTATATTGTGTTCATTAGTATAAATTGTAAAGTTGTTGTGGTGCATGTATAAGTAAGGTGTGTGAACCCGTGTGTGTGAACTCTATGTACCACTCATGTATGAGTGTGCTTACACTTAGTGTATTAATATATATTATGGTTGTCTCTTGTGTTATATATACATACCCGGTATTATACATGATATATATGAAGTGGTACATAGGATATTTTAGTGTAATATTTATACATATATGTGTGGATAGCTAGATATTTGTGAGTATTAGAATTAGTGTTTGAATATCTAATAGGGACGTGTGTAGTTTGAATGTACTTGTCAATGCTTGTAACTGGATGCTAGTAAAGTTATGTGCATGTAAGCTGCAATAATAGGTGTACTTATAGTTGAGTGTACAGGTCTATTATATGATCTATATGTTAGTGCGTATGGCAAGTGCTCGTGCGTAGATATATATGGGCTTAGTTATAGGTAGATATATACATATTGTATAAATATGTGTGTTTTACATATAGTAGTAGGATGATAATTAGCATCGCATCATTTTCCCCACGGGATGATGTATGTGCATGTGTATATCAGGATGTATACATGATTATTGTATGTTTTAACTATGTATGGATATGTATATGTAGTAATATACTAGCTCTAGGTAGATTACTATGATTGTGTATTATGGTAGTATACGTATAGTATAGTACTATATATTTATAATAATGTGGGTGGAATTACGTATTAAGATATAGGGTATAGGTATAGATAAATGTATCTTGATGTGTGACATTATTGTATTTAATTAGTACTATATATGTGTATAGTGAAGAGTTAATAATTGCCTTAACTATAATATTAGTGTAAATGTATGGTGTCACGACCCGCTTCCCTAAAATGGAGGCGAGACGTGAAAAGGTCCGCACGAGTGTGGAGCTGTGAAGCCCCAATCCCGAGAAGCGTCCATAATACATAAACAGGCCCCTGTAACCACAACAGAATAGCAATAATAACACAAGGAGAGACTGAAATAAAATTTCCACATCTCACAAATTGTCCAACATCAACAAGAGTCCAACATCCAGAAAAGCCACCAGGCTAAAAGAAAAGAGTCTAAGGGCCCAGAACAAGGCCAACAAAAGAAACGACAACAACAAAGTATAGGTGCTACGCACCGATAACAAAACAACTGTCTAATAAAAGTAAAACACAACGAAGACACTAGGACTGGTCCCCAGTGTCCACGTACTCCCCGTCAAACACAAGCTCGGGCTCGGCGTCAGCAAACACCTCGTCCTCAACGAGGTACTCGGGCTCAGGATCTAACATGTGTCACCCAAAAGAGTAAAGGGGCACATGTCAGCAAGTCTAGAAAGACTTGGGCAAGGAAACTGAAAGTGAGGCATCTAGCAACCTAGCAGTTTAGTATGCATGACATGGCAGTTATAACATGAGTGCACAATTAAAACATGGCGAGACAATTTGTACAAGAGAACAATCATCGGGACAAGACAAGAGTAGCCAAGCTACTATCAATTCAATACATTCACATTTTGTAGGTGTTTACGCCATTCGCTGAATGGCATAGCATTTCAGACCGATCGGCACTAAACACTAACCCAATATTCACACGATATGGAGCCTGGGGTCCCTGCACATTGAGCTCATCTAGTGAGCCTAGGGTTGCCCCGCACATTGAGCTCGCATTCTTAGTTCACAATTCAATGTATCGAGCGTTGGGGTTAGCAACTCATTATGCTCGCTTCTGGTCACGAGCCAGGAACACTAGTATGGCGTAGGGAGCACCTAGCCGGAACACGCAATTCGGGCATTGACTATCAACCAACACATGGCCCGCTTCTGGAACACGAGCCAGGAACACAACATTGTAGCGAAGCTACGCAATCACAGCAATATCTAAAGAATGCGAGATCATGACAATTTATTTGCGTACAGTTAATTGAATTAAACGTGACAGGTGAAATGCAATGACATGAACATATTCGCGTACCGTTAATTGAAAGTAAACATGACATGGTAATTGTGCAACATGCTAAAAGTCGGAACTAGCTTCGTTGTCAAGCTAGTTCCCCAATTTGCGCCTAGGCGAGTATCATTTCGTCGCCTAGCCTCTTTTACGCCTACAACATGCAAATGGCCTAAAACATGGCCTAAACCCTAAGTGGCAAGTTTCACTTGCCTAGCACCGGGGATGGCGACTACTTCGTCACACGGATGCTATCTACGGGGGAAATCGCTGTTATAGGGGAAACAAACACCAAACACATGAAATTAATTAGGGTTTCATAAAAATATAGATAAGTTAGGAAAACAACGGTAGATCGATTTCTTACCGAGAGGAGACGGAAGAAACACTCCGGAGAACCCTAGGATCAGATCTGGGAAAGATTGGGGAAGTTTGGAGAATTAGGGTTCTTGGGGGATTTGGGGATTTGATGGATTTTGGTGAGATTTTGGGGAAGATGAGAGGTAGATGGAGTGAATGGATGGATTGGATGATGATTCTAGGGCTTGGAATGGAGAAATGGAGCTTGGAGGAAGATGGGGGCTGAAGGAGGAAGTTTTTAGGGTTTTGGGTCGTGTTGGAGAAGAAGAAGTCGAATGGGTTGGGTTTAAATAGGCTAGGCTGGCGGCTGCCCAGAAATTAGGGTTTTAACACTGGTTAGTCGGTCAAAGAGCAACCACTGACCGACTAGTTTGGCAACTAGTCGGTCGGTCGACCAACGTAGACCGACTAAGTGCAAACAGTAACTCCTGAACGAAAATAGGATTCTAGAGTTAGTCGGTCCATGAACAAGTACTGACCGACTAGTTTGGAATCTAGTCGGTCGATGAACGTTCTTAGACCGACTAAGAGTAAACAGTAACTGATACAAAAATAATATGATGAGTTAGTCGGTTCAAGAAGCATTGCTGACCGACTAGTTTGCAACCTAGTCGGTCAACCAACATTCTTAGACCGACTAACGATAAACAGTAACTCCTGAGAAATTTAGAAAGCTAACTAGTCGGTCCAAGAAGGATTGCCGACCGACTGGATCGTCATCTAGTCGGTCGGTGGCCCTTCTCACACCGGCTAATGAGCACAGAAAGTACCGATACGGAGCGCGAGACCCCGGGATCAATTCCTAAGACTCCTAGGCTTGATCTAATAGTTAGATACGACCGTTATGAAGTCCGTCACGAGTGACTTACTTCGAAATCGACAATCCTAAGGAAGAAGCGAGAAAGTACGACGAATCGATCGAAAATGAAATCTACGGAGACGAAAACCACACAAGAGGAGAAAATCCACCAAAACATATATTATATTATATTAAATCCAGATACGCGAAAAGCAGTCGTTACATCCTCCCCAACTTAAGAAAAATTCCGTCCTCGGAATTTCCAAAAACTCACGAGTCCGGAAACAAAAGTGGGAAACGCTCTCGCATCTCATCCTCATTCTCCCAAGTAGACTCTCCAGGTGAACCGTGTCGCCACATCACCCTCACAAGATTGACAATCTTGTTCCGAAGCGATTTCTGACGCCTGTCCAGAATCTGCACCGGATGCTGGTCATACGTCATATCGGGGCGAACGGTAATCTCCGAAAAATCCACCGCATGAGACGGATCGCTAATGTATCGACGAAGCTGCGACACATGGAAAACATTGTGAACTCCTTCCAAAGATGGCGGCAAGGCCAAGCGATAAGCTACCTCGCCAACCCTCTCCAAAACGTCAAATGGTCCAATGTATCGCGGGCTCAACTTCCCACGCTTCCCAAAACGAATCACACCGCGATTCGGGGAAATCTTCAAGAACACATGGTCGCCCGGCTGAAACTCCAAAGGACGACGTTTAGCATCCGCCCAATGCTTAAAACGGTCCTGAGCAATTCTCAACCTCTCCCGAATATTCCTGACGATATCCACGGCCTCCACGATCATCTCAGGTCCCAACAATTCCCGATCACCAACGTCATCCCAACTCAATGGCGATCGACATTTCCTCCCATAAAGAGCGGCGAAAGGCGCCATGCCAATACTCGCCTGGAAGCTGTTGTTGTAGGAAAACTCCACCAAATGTAGATGGTCCTCCCACGAACCCTTGAAATCCAACATGCACGCCCTCAGCATGTCTTTCAAAATCTGAATCGTCCTCTCGGACTGGCCATCCGTCTGCGGATGGTACGCCGTGCTGAAACTCAGACGCGTACCCAAACTCTTCTGCAAACTCTGCCAAAACTGAGATGTGAACCTTGTGTCTCTGTCAGACACGATACTCACGGGGACTCCATGAAGTCGCACAACCTCCTGCACGATTCACGTTACATCACTATCTAAACTAGGAGAAGGAAATAAAAAACGGAGAGTAAAAGAATTTTACCTCCATATATCTCCTTGCTAGCGCCTCAGTGGACTGTCCCACTCGGAATGGAATAAAATGCGCAGATTTGGTCAATCGATCTACGATCACCCAAATCGCGTCATTCTGCTTCGGACTCCGAGGTAGTCCAGTCACGAAGTCCATAGTGATGTGCTGCCATTTCCACTCCGGAATCGGAAGCGGTTGTAGCAACCCGGCCGAACGCTGATGCTCCGCCTTCACTTGCTGGCAAACCAAGCACTTGGCTACACTCCGAGCCACGCTCCTCTTCATACCATGCCACCAATAATTCAGACGAAGATCCTGGTACATCTTGGTGCCACCAGGATGCACAGAATACGGCGAACTGTGTGCCTCCACCATCAGCTCCTCTCTGATATCCCCAGCGGGCACACACAACCTGGCTCCAAACCTCAGCGAGCCATCCTCATGAATCAAAAAGTCAGTCCGCAGACCGGCTTCCACCATCTCCCGAATCCTCACCAGCTTCGGATCCTCAGCCTGGCCAGCCTTAATCCGATCCACGATCGTCGACTGCACCTGCATGTACATCAACGACGAAGCCTCTCCAGGAAGAACAATCTCCACACCAGACTCGCAAAAATCCTGCTGCAATCTCCACTGCGAGGTCAAAATCATCACCGCCGGAAGCCTACTCAAAGCATCCGGAACCACATTCACCTTGCCAGGGTGAAACTGCAAATCAATATCATAATCCGCCATAAGCTCCAACCATCGACGCTGTCGCATGTTGAGCTCCTTCTGAGTGAAAATATACTTCAAGCTTTTGTGATCGGTGAAAATCTTCACTTTCTCACTCAGCAGGAAGTGCCTCCAAATCTTAAGAGCAAACACAACGGCAGCCAACTCCAAATCATGCGTCGGATAATTCTTCTCATGAACCTTAAGCTGACGAGACGCATATGCCACAACATGCCCATGCTGATGCAACACACAACCGAGACCCTTGCCAGACGCATCGCAAAAGATCTCAAATCCACCGCTGCGATCAGGCACAACAAGAATAGGGGCAGTCGTCAACCTCTCCTTCAGAACACCAAAAGCACTCTCACAATCACCCGACCAAACAAAAGCAACATCCTTCCGCGTCAACCTGGTCATCGGCTCAGCAATACGAGAAAAGTCCTTAATGAATCGCCGATAATAACCAGCAAGTCCAAGAAAACTCCGAATCTCAGACGCAGACGACGGAACAGGCCACTCCCTGATGGCCCGAATCTTCTCGGGATCCACTGAAATACCATCTCCAGTCACCACGTGCCCGAGAAAAGCAACTCGATCCAGCCAAAACTCGCACTTCGAAAACTTAGCATACAACCGATGCTTCCTCAAAATTTCCAACACCGTCCTCAAGTGCGAGGCATGCTCTTCCTCCGACTTCGAATAGATCAGAATGTCGTCAATAAAGATAACGACAAACTTATCCAAAAAGTCGTAGAAAATCAGGTTCATCAGATTCATGAAAACTGCGGGCGCGTTAGTTACGCCGAAAGGCATAACCACGAACTCATAGTGTCCATACTTTGTCCTGAACGCTGTCTTCGGAACATCTCCCTTCTTCACCTTCAACTGATGGTAACCACTCCTCAAATCCAATTTTGAAAACACCCTCGAACCTCCAAGCTGATCAAAAATATCATCGATGCGAGGCAACGGGTATTTATTCTTAATGGTCACCGCATTCAACTCCCGATAGTCCACGCACATGCGACGCGAACCATCCTTCTTCTTAACCAGCAACACCGGTGCTCCCCACGGAGACACACTAGGATTAATATAACCCTTCTGCAAAAGCTCATCCAACTGCTTCCGCAACTCTTCCAACTCAGCAGGTGCCATACGATACGGCGCCTTCGAAATCGGCTGCGCACCTGGAACAAGATCAATAGAAAATTCCAGAGCTCGATCAGGCGGCAAACCAGACATCTCCTCGGGGAAGACATCGCCAAAATCACGCACCACAGCTGGCCACTCCAGCTCCATCTGCATAGCCACAGCCTCCACCGGCCTGGCCCGAAATCTGACAGGACCAAGCGAACTGCTACCACGACTGAACTCAAACACTGGATGTCCGGGAATCTCGAACACCACCTTCTTCCTCCGACAGTCGATCGTAGCATAGAAGCTCGCAAGCCAATCCATCCCAAGAACTGCATCATAGTTGATGATGTCGTGGACAATGAAATCCGCAAAAAGCTCATGTCCACAGACCACTAACGAGCAAGAATTGTAACCACGATGCACCGAGACCACACCATTCCCTGTAACGATATTCCAACTCTTGGGGAGAGGGGACGTCGACAAGGAATGCCTCTCCACGAAGCTCCGAGAAATAATGCACATCGATGCACCAGAGTCAAAGAGGACTCGTGCAGGAAATGTGCAAACCAGAATCACACCTAATCAAGCAATTAACAATCAAACCCTAGTCTAGCAAACAACCATGTTCAAGCAAACAACAAAATCTAACAATCAAAACCAGCTAGGAAAGTAACAGCTAGAGTGAGGATTACCTGCGATAACCTCATCCACAGCCGCGCTCTCCGCAGCGGTCATCAGAAAAGCCTGCCTCCTCGGCGGAACAGCCTGCCGAAAAGCCTGCCTCTGCGGAACAAGAGCTGCTCCACGACCAGCAGGAACAGGCGCTCGCTGCTGCAATGGCTGAGCTGCAACAGGAGCCCTCCGCAGCGGATCCGCATGCCGACAATCCTTCGCGACATGAGAAGCATCACCGCAAACCAGACACTGGCCTTGAAACTTCCGACACTGATCCTTGACGTGACCAGGCTTGCCGCAGAAATGGCAGATCTTCGGAATAGACCCTCCTGGCCTCTTAAACTGAGCGGACTGATTAGGCCTGAATCCAGGTCTAACCACAGCTCTCGCCTGTTCCACAGGCCTCTTCCCAGCACCAACAACAGATCCCTTCCTCTGGTTCACGAGCAGCTCCTGCCTCTTAGCTGCTACCAGAACCTTCTGATAAGATTCCCGGTCAGAGGAGGTCACAAAACTCTGGAGCTCCGAAGCAAGCCCCTGCAGAAACCTCTGAGCTCTCTCCTCAGCGTCCTACACCATCTTTGGTGCAAACCGACTCAGCCTCATGAACTCCTGGTGGTACAAGTCCACCGACGAGTTCCCTTGCTTCAAATCGATAAAACGCTGCAGCATCTCCTCCTTGGCAGCCTTCGGGAAGAACTCACCCTCAAATCTGGCTTTGAAGGTAGCCCAAGCTATCGGCTCCACCAACAACTTCTCTTCTGCATCCCACCAATTCCTGGCGTTATCCTTCAGCTGCCTCTTCGCCAAATCAACCCATCCAGCCGGGGTGATCTTGGCCATCTTCAGATTGTCCTCGACGTTCCGAATCCACTCATCGGCAGCCAGAGGACCCTCAGAACCATCAAAATATGCGGGACCCAGCTCCCGAAATTGCTTCGCTCCTGGCTCAGAGCGAGGGGCATCCGGAAGAGCCCGGGCAGCTCGAGCAGGTGGAGCATTCTGGACTTGCAAAAGCACGCCCTGCTGCACTTGCATCATCTGGATCATCATCCGCATCATCTCACCGCTGGTGGGTTCCCGCTCAGGCTCCTCATCATGAGGGAGCGCACCACTGCCCCCACCACGGGTGAAACGCCTTCCTGCCATCTAATGACACAGAAAACGAATCAGATTAGACTCATAGCTTATGACATCGGACGTCGAACTTAATTTATTGGACATTCTAATATTATTATTGCTATTCCAAAAATCGCAGTTACAGATCGACCTGCATGGGCCACCACTAAAACCTGTCACGACCCGCTTCCCTAAAATGGAGGCGAGACGTGAAAAGGTCTGCACGAGAGTGGAGCTGTGAAGCCCCAAACCCGATAAGCGTCCACAATACATAAACAGGTCCCTGTAACCACAACAGAATAGCAATAATAACACAAGGAGAGACTGAAATAAAATTTCCACATCTCACAAATTGTCCAACATCAACATAAGTCCAACATCCAGAAAAGCCACCAGGCTAAAAGAAAAGAGTCTAAGGGCCCAGAACAAGGCCAACAAAAGAAACGACAACAACAAAGTATAGGTGCTACGCACCGATAACAAAACAACTGTCTAATAAAAGTAAAACACAACGAAGACACTAGGACTGGTCCCCAGTGTCCACGTACTCCCCGTCAAACACAAGCTCGGGCTCGGCGTCAGCAAACACCTCGTCCTCAACGAGGTACTCGGGCTCAGGATCTAACATGTGTCACCCAAAAGAGTAAAGGGGCACATGTCAGCAAGTCTAGAAAGACTTGGGCAAGGAAACTGAAAGTGAGGCATCTAGCAACCTAGCAGTTTAGTATGCATGACATGGCAGTTATAACATGAGTGCACAATTAAAACATGGCGAGACAATTTGTACAAGAGAACAATCATCGGGACAAGACAAGAGTAGCCAAGCTACTATCAATTCAATACATTCACATTTTGTAGGTGTTTACGCCATTCGCTGAATGGCATAGCATTTCAGACCGATCGGCACTAAACACTACCCAATATTCACACGATATGGAGCCTGGGGTCCCTGCACATTGAGCTCATCTAGTGAGCCTAGGGTTGCCCCGCACATTGAGCTCGCATTCTTAGTTCACAATTCAATGTATCGAGCGTTGGGGTTAGCAACTCATTATGCTCGCTTCTGGTCACGAGCCAGGAACACTAGTATGGCGTAGGGAACACCTAGCCGGAACACGCAATTCGGGCATTGGCTATCAACCAACACATGGCCCGCTTCTGGAACACGAGCCAGGAACACAACATTGTAGCGAAGCTACGCAATCACAGCAATATCTAAAGAATGCGAGATCATGACAATTTATTTGCGTACAGTTAATTGAATTAAACGTGACAGGCGAAATGCAATGACATGAACATATTCGCGTACCGTTAATTGAAAGTAAACATGACATGGTAATTGTGCAACATGCTAAAAGTCGGAACTAGCTTCGTTGTCAAGCTAGTTCCCCAATTTGCGCCTAGGCGAGTATCATTTCGTCGCCTAGCCTCTTTTACGCCTACAACATGCAAATGGCCTAAAACATGGCCTAAACCCTAAGTGGCAAGTTTCACTTGCCTAGCACCGGGGATGGCGACTACTTCGTCACACGGATGCTATCTACGGGGGAAATCGCTGTTATAGGGGAAACAAACACCAAACACATGAAATTAATTAGGGTTTCATAAAAATATAGATAAGTTAGGAAAACAACGGTAGATCGATTTCTTACCGAGAGGAGACGGAAGAAACACTCCGGAGAACCCTAGGATCAGATCTGGGAAAGATTGGGGAAGTTTGGAGAATTAGGGTTCTTGGGGGATTTGGGGATTTGATGGATTTTGGTGAGATTTTGGGGAAGATGAGAGGTAGATGGAGTGAATGGATGGATTGGATGATGATTCTAGGGCTTGGAATGGAGAAATGGAGCTTGGAGGAAGATGGGGGCTGAAGGAGGAAGTTTTTAGGGTTTTGGGTCGTGTTGGAGAAGAAGAAGTCGAATGGGTTGGGTTTAAATAGGCTAGGCTGGCGGCTGCCCAGAAATTAGGGTTTTAACACTGGTTAGTCGGTCAAAGAGTAACCACTGACCGACTAGTTTGGCAACTAGTCGGTCGGTCGACCAACGCAGACCGACTAAGTGCAAACAGTAACTCCTGAACGAAAATAGGATTCTAAAGTTAGTCGGTCCATGAACAAGTACTGACCGACTAGTTTGGAATCTAGTCGGTCGATGAACGTTCTTAGACCGACTAAGAGTAAACAGTAACTGATACAAAAATAATATGATGAGTTAGTCGGTTCAAGAAGCATTGCTGACCGACTAGTTTGCAACCTAGTCGGTCAACCAACGTTCTTAGACCGACTAACGATAAACAGTAACTCCTGAGAAATTTAGAAAGCTAACTAGTTGGTCCAAGAAGGATTGCCGACCGACTGGATCGTCATCTAGTCGGTCGGTGGCCCTTCTCACACCGGCTAATGAGCACAGAAAGTACCGATACGGAGCGCGAGACCCCGGGATCAATTCCTAAGACTCCTAGGCTTGATCTAATAGTTAGATACGACCGTTATGAAGTCCGTCACGAGTGACTTACTTCGAAATCGACAATCCTAAGGAAGAAGCGAGAAAGTACGACGAATCGATCGAAAATGAAATCTACGGAGACGAAAACCACACAAGAGGAGAAAATCCACCAAAACATATATTATATTATATTAAATCCAGATACGCGAAAAGCAGTCGTTACATATGGTATTATAGCTTGTGTAAATTGTGTGGTGTTATAGTTACGGTATATAGGTAATACTATAATATGAATTAGAGATGTGCGTAAATGTGTTGTTACTATTATTACCACGGTTATTGATTTGTATTACTAATAGTGATAATATTATTGTGTTATTATTATTAGTGTGTATTATGTTAATTGAGTATTTACGCATGAGTGTGTAGTTGATATTATTAGCAGTGTGCATTCCTAGTAGAGAGTGTGGTATGCGTACATCAAGAGAGGATATACCCGAGTTCCATTCTCATCTATTATTCCATGCACCGTACTTAGAGATTTCGAGGGCGAAATCGCTCTTAAGGTGGGTAGGATGTAATGGTCACTTTCCAACCGTACATTTTTAGCGTGTATTTTGTTCCGTATGCGTATTTTTCGTGTTCGATTTTTTTGTTATTGTCTTCATTAGCCCCGGCGCATGACCGAATCACGTTTTTACGATCCTCCCGGAGGCGCGAGCGCCCCGGTATTTTTTTCTTTCTAATTTTTGGACGTTGAGGGACCAATGCTTAACTCGTTACTCATATATATATACACACACACACTTTGAATTTTAAAAATCATGTACGTTGCTTTTTCAATAAAAAAAACTCAAAATTTATTAATCATTAGTTAGTTTAGAAACCTAACCTAATAATCATGCTGCAGTTTTTTTAAAGAGAATCAAATCTTTTTATTATTAAAATCAAATTTTTTCTAACATATTATCTCTCTCTAATCCTAATAACCCCAAACCAACTCACGTCACATATCCCTCAAGCACATTCTTCCCCCACGTTCTCAATATCTCTCCTCTCTCCTCCCTACAAACGAGCTTCAGAAGCCCTACAAATTTTTAAAACCCAAACAATCCCTACGGCTTCACGTGTCTTTCCCCTACTTTTGAAACACAGGCCTATAAACAGAAACCCTAACCCCACTCTCTCATTCACACACACTCTCTCCCCTAATCCATTCTAAACAACCCAATGCTCACTGTTTTAAAAACCCAAAGAACCTTGTGAGTCGTACAAAAAGAACTCAGGGCCATGTGCTTTACTCTTTTTGATAACTCAATCAGCCACCAGGCCTTACGCGTGCATCCCTTCCCTCTTTTAAAAACCCTAGACTGGGCTTCCCTTCACCAGGCAGCCGTCCTCCGCACTCGCACCACCTCCCGCTCACCACTAGCTTCCATCATCTCTTCGATATCCAACCCACCGACCCAGGCCTCGACCGCTGCCGGACCTTTCATCCTCCACTGGGCCTCTCTCTTCTCCACCTGCAAAGAGCCCCGATCCCAGGCCTCCATTTTCGGTGACCCTCTCCTCCTCCCATCAACTCGCCGCATCCCCGATGTCCCCAGCTCGCCCACACCCCGCACGCCCACCGCCCTCAAATCAACTGCCAGCGACATCTTCCTCCCCGAGACCCTCCAGTGACTTGCCGATCCCCTCTACAGAACTCGTCGCCATCTGCTCAGTCCAACGCCACCAGCCACCACCCTGCCTCCTTCTACCTCAGCCCCTAGCCATCGAAAACCCTCCACGCGGGCACCCATCTCTCCGACGCTCCCTTCTCCCCTCTCGCCACCTCCCCGTGGCCCGTGCCATCCCGGAGATCACCGTAGTCCCTCCGACAGAGCCATCTGCCCGAGGCCGTCGCTGCCTTACCAATCAACCTGGCACCACTCCCCTGTCGAGCAGCAGCTGCCCGGAACCCTGCCGTCGCCCGCCTACAACCGTCCTCGATGCCAGCCGCAGAGCTGTCCGTCAACCCTCAAACTCGCCGCCACGACGATCACCCTGCAAACACAACAACGATAGTAACTGGTGGTAGCGAGGAGCTGAGTTCATGCATGAATGGACAGCTTGATTATATGAGTAAGTTCAGGTGTGTGTGTGTGTGTGTGTGTGTGTGTGTGCGTGTGTGTGTATTTATTCTATAAAATAGGGATGTTATCAAGAGAAATTGGATAAGAGAAATTGGACAAGAGAATTTGGACAAGAGAAATTGGATAAGTGATGAGATTTTGAGAGATAGGAGAAGAGGTGGGGAATTTTGCACATACAACCCCGGGTTTTGCTTTTTTGCCCCTGTACCCTCCCCCCACACACACCCACACTTTCTATTCTATAAAATAGGGATGTTATCAAGAGAAATTGGATAAGAGAAATTGGACAAGAGAAATTAGAGAAGAGAAGTTGGACAAGAGAAATTGGATAAGTGATGAGATTTTGAGAGATAAGAGAAGAGATGTGGAATTTTGCACATACAACCCCGAGTTTTGCATTTTTGCCCCTGGAACTTCCCCACACACCCCCCCACACACTTTTTATTCTTCCCCCCTTCCCGACCATTTTTTCCAGTCCACGTGCACGTGTGCACGGGTTATATATATATATATATATATATATATATATATATATATATACACACACACACACACACACACACACATACATACATATATATACATACATACATATACACGTAAGTTTTAATGTTTGTTATTATATATAGTATACTGGACTTATGATATGCAGTAATAAATCTATATGTATAGGTTTTAATATTTATAGTTTTCCCTTGCAGCAATATATTACTTTATGCATCACAGCTTAATATATATACACACTATGCTATGAATATTTAAACAACTAGATATGAACAGTAATGCCTTTTGTTATGGTATATATATGTGTAAATTAGTTTAATTATAAATAGTAAGTATAGTTATATAGCAATAGGTGTTAACCCTAATAATAATTTATTAAGTTAAGTTTGTAGTTTAATATGGCCATCTAATGTCGCAGATAACCATGCTCCTCATTACAACCACCTGGACTCGGAATCGTCAAATCAGGCAAGTGTGCGAATTTATACAAATTATTGAAGTATTAATGTTTAATTGCATCTCTCTGTGTGTGCGTGTGTGTGGACCCCTAATAAGTAACTTGATAATGCCATGTGAAGGACATGAAATACTAAGACAGACTTGATTGATGAATTGCATTACACAACCATACGGGGGAATAGGGCACTCATCTAGCAGAGTGAGTGATCCCTTGTACGGATAGCCTGCGGGCAATAGGGCACGCACCTAGCAGAGTGAGTGATCCCTTGTACGGATAACCTACGGGCAATAGGGCATGCACCTAGCAGAGTGAGTGATCCCTTGTCTGGATAACCTGCGGGCAATAGGGCATGCACCTAACAGAGTGAGTGATCTCTTGTACGGATAGCCTGCGGGCAATAGGGCACTCACCTAGCAGAGTGAGTGATCCCTTTTACGGACTTGTCTTGTGCACTTGGACTGTGGTAGGGTTGAGCGTGTGCACGGTTTAGAGGGTTTGATCCCCTCTAACCGTAAGGCATGAACCCTTCGTTTCACACACGGTCTTGTCTTGTAGCCAGTAGCACATGCTACGGCCATTGCCATGCCACGTTTACTTCCTTGCACTGTTTTTACTTTCCTACCATGTCTATAATAAATTGACATGCTCATTACTTAACATTTAAAATGTTTAGAACTGCCATGCTAGAAGTACCTTACTTTACCATGCTTCGAATTGTTATGTTTGATGCTGCTGACACTTTGTATAAAAACCTTAATGCTTCATAATTTACTATTATTCGTGCACCTTGCCTTGAGTCTTCTTTCTCCTACTTGCAGGCCCTTGCTGACATACATTCGTGTTTTGGAATGTATATCAGATTACGAGACAGGTTACCAGGAGGGTTAGTTGAGACACCTGACCTAGGGAGCCAGGAGTTGTTGTAGGCGCTTAGTCGCTTTCTGCGGAAGGCTAGAGACTCTTTTCTGTCACTACTTTAGATTCTGTTTTAGTGCCTTGTAGTAGGGATATGTACCTTGTTGTAGTTCTTTTGGCCATGCTGAGGCTCTGTTGTTTTATTTCAGGTACGAACTCTAGACGTGGCTTTCAATTAATGAAACGTTTTTATTGTTCTGATTGCTTGCAAGAACCTGCTACGTGTCATTATCACAGACGCTTAGTGGGCTCGAGCTTTACAGCTCCAGCCCATGCGGACCTTCGTCTTGTTCTCGCTTCCGTCGTTTTGGGAAGCGGGGCGTGACAGTAACTTAGAAGAACTTATTATATTCTTTATAGATGATGTAACTTAGAAGAATTTATTTTGCCATATTATTTCTGAATTCTAAATATTTGTAAATTTAAAAAGATAACATGTTTTAAATATAATATAAAAAACAGAATTGGATTTATAAATTTACCACACTTCCTGGCGTTTTAAAGAAAATCTGGCAAAAGTCTTCAATAATAGCGGTGTTTTTGGAAACGCTGCTAAATGTCCCATAAGCATCGGCTAAATGTCCCATAAGCGTTTCCCAATATTTTACCAAAAGGCCGCTAAATGTTTCAAAAATGTCGCTAAATGGCTCAAAACACTGCTAAATGTCACATAAGCATTTCCCAACACTTTACGAAAACGCCATTAAATGCATCATTTGCATTTCCCAATATTTCAAGAAAGCACTGGTAAATGTACTATAGATATTTTCCAACATTTTAAGAAAGCACCGGCAAATGTATTATAGACATTTCCAACAGTTCAAAAAAATGCCGGTAGATGCCTTCAATATTTTTTTTACATTTCAAAAACGCCAGTAGATATCTTCAGTATTCCCCAACATTTGAAGGGAACGCCAGTATATATCAGTGGGTTTTTCTAACGTTTCACCAAAACGTCGGCAAAAGTGGGCATTTTGCATCGTTTCACCAAAACGCCGTCTTTTCCTTTAGCAGTACACTTTATTATCATCGTCCTTGTGGAGTTTCGTAAAATGTCAGGAAAACATTTGCAGGCGTTTGTAAAATGCCAGGAAATGAAAAATTCGCCGCAAACAGCCTTTTTTCAGTAGTGGTGTGCCCGTCACGTGGCTCGCACACTGCAAGCGGCACGCACTATGTGCGTGCGTGCGCTTATTAGTTGCATGCGAGCAGCATCCACATGTTGCACAATGTTATGTCATGTGTTGCATTGTTTCTTTGTATCTCGCACACTGCAAGCAGCATGCACTATGTGCGTGCGTGCGCTTATAAGTTGCATGCGGGCATCACCCACAGGTTGCACAATGTTACGTCATAGGCTGCACTGTTTCTTTGTATCTCGCACACTACACTTGTCACGCACTATGTGCGTGCGTGCGCTTATAAGTTGCAAGCGGGCAGCACGCACAGGTCGCACAGTGTTAGGCTATGGGCTGCACTGTTTCTTTGTATGGGCCGTTGAAAATTCATCTGATATGCTGCAACTGTTCATCGCAAGGGATCACAAAAAAATCTCACATTTCTATGCTTCTGAAACTCGGTATTTTAGTATCCAAAAAATCTTCTAAAAATCCGAGATTAATCGTGATGTTGTGAAGGAGAAACAGGTTTGGAGAAGGTTGAGGCTATGAAACCCCTAGCCTCCTTTATATAGTACTCATATTGGTTACTCATGTGGGTGGATACCTAATAGGCCCAATGGGTCCTATTCATAACACTTCCCCTTATCCAACCAACTGGTATACTCGTCTTATGAATACTGAATGATTCATTAGTACTAATGAGTATCTTAAAGGGTGGATACTTTTAGTTCCAAGTTAGGGATGATTGACTCGTTAAAAACCTTTAGCCATGGAAAACCCTGTGGGAAAAAACCAATAGCGAAGGGAAAAGAGTACATCACTCCATAACTGTCGAGGGGTGGATACTTCTGGATCCATAGTCAATGTGGTTGCCTCGTTAAAACCTTGACTATGGAAAAACCCTGTGGGAAAAATCACTTGCCAAGGAAAAAGAGTACAACTCTACAGTTGACTCCCCCTTATCTGATCAAGCTTCAAGCTTGCAAATATCCTATATATCTATACAATAATCTCATATACGTCTATGCATCCATCTCATCTACAACATTTCGAAAGCAAATGAAAAGTACAAACATCACTCATCTATACAAGTTTCACTCATATAAGGTAGTAGCTGAAACTAAAGGAGCGCTGCGAACTTGGTAGACAGCTCCACGTCTCAATCGTCATTGTCTGCGAGTTACTTCAGGACCTGGCTTTGTATATTCTTGAACTGCTTCTTGGATGATGAGCTTCTCGGGATGGTAGGAGGATGTAGACTTGGGAGGATTCTGTGTAGATCTTCAGGAGGTGAACGTCCCTTTTATGCTATTCATCGCAATGATCTGTAACCTGCATTTGCAAATACATTTAACATGGAAGATTTATCCTCGACCTTTGGAGATAGCGCAGAAGCTACATATCTTTGGTCCAGTGATGCGCTGCAGGCGCTGCACTATACCTGGATAATAGCTATACTGCTAACGCTCAAAAGAGACGCATGCAGTTGGCCATGTAAAAGAGTGTTTCAAAGACACTTAAGGTACTTCTGCACCTTATATATTCTTCCCCTCTTCCATCTAACGGAAAGGGGGTTTTTAATGTGTATCCATACAACCAAATAGGTGTATTTAGTGGATAATGATTTTCATGTTTCTTCATCAATCGTCACTGTATAAAGTTTTCATCTTCGGGATGATTAATAATAGTTCATCTTCAGGATGATTAGTATCATCTTCAGGGTGATAGTTCATCTCTAGGATGATAGTTCATCTTCAGGATGATTAATGTCATCTTCAGGATGATAGTTCATCTTTATGATGATAGTACATCTTCAGGATGTTGTATTCTGTAAGCCAAAAATTTTTGCCTAGCTGGGACTTTCATATCATACCATATCATATTTGATAAATAGGCTTTAACAGATATTTCGGTATTTTCTCTTCAGGAGATCCGATAATATTTTGAATTATTAAAATAATCTCAACTCTTTTAATTTGCTCTCTTAAAAACAATACTGTTTTAAGAGGTGCAAACAACAACCTTTTAGTATGTGTCCTTTAAGGATCTCTGTCTAGGTTGTCTTTCCTTTAATCATATTATTAATATATGTCCCAAAAAAGGAAAGTAAAGAAAAAATTTATACAGGCAGTCGAAGAAATTTTATATATGTAATATTGTAACATCCAAAAGCAACATCAACCAAAAATTCCCTCTTTTTGCCATTCGTTGGGTTACGCC
Organism: Scilla litardierei; assembly: GCA_030789695.1. Lineage (NCBI taxonomy): Eukaryota > Viridiplantae > Streptophyta > Magnoliopsida > Asparagales > Asparagaceae > Scilla > Scilla litardierei. The sequence goes on from CM061137.1 coordinate 32,617,324, forward strand.
TTGACATAAACCAGTCGATGCATTAGATTCATCTTGTAAGTGAGTTCAGCTCATCTTACTTGATTACTTCCTGATTTGAGCGATTTATACCTCTAAAGCTATAGCAAATTATAATGCTTATAGCTAACGATTTTATTATAATTCTCCTACAATACCCAGTTATCCCACAGGATCTGATATCATTTTTGATATCAGGACTTCCGGTCTATACACCCCATATTTCTTTCATAAGTGAGTCCAGCACACCTTATTATTGCCGCATTCCACATTATTATAATTTGGCCAAATCTCTATGTTTGCTTCAGGAAAAGCAGAGTTGTGGAAACGATATTTTATATTTAACTCGAAAAATGAAATATGAGAGAATTTGTCGACAAAATGTGTTCTTTCTTGCCCAAAACTCACCCGTACGTACTATAATCATTTGATTTCTCCCAGAAGTGTCTCCTTTACGACGCATTGGAGAAGTGAAGGTTCTGGGATAGGTAAAGGATATGGACAGATCCAGAATGGGTCCTTAGCAACCAAGTTGCAATAAGGTTCTGGATTTGAGCTCACTTTCCTGTGGTGGTATTGCTTTTTCGGTCTCCAGGAGTAGATTTCTCTCTTTGAAGCCTAGTGGTATGTCCTCTCATCTCTTAAGGACATCCACTTCTGCTGGTAGTGGATTGCATCTATATCAATCCTAGCTGGATTATTTGCAGCAGGGATATGAAATTTTGACAATATTTAAATTGTCAGTCTGATTATAATCAGATCATATGTATTTACTTTTTAAATGGTCAGTTTGAGTTTCAGGCTCATAGATGATTTGAACCAAATAGGGAATTGAAGGATCTTCAGGATCCTCATTACCATCAACACACACTCTATAAGATGTGTACTAATACCTTACTCATACGAGATTTTGGAATCTATTCATCAAAGGTGGTTAGTCCTGATGAATGTGTTCACTTTATGGCATCATGACGGTTTATATAGTGTTGCTTCAGGAACACGGACACAGCGTTGCGGACGTACCATCTTTAAGATGTGCTCTAAACATATTCTTAGAAAATGTTTATATGGAGTTGATCAGGCTCATATAAAAAGGTTCTAATGGTGTGTTTAGCTGAGTGTACGCAACCACTGTTGCTAATTATTTATGATTTCCCATTTTTATCCAGTGTTACCATCATTTTAAAAAAATGTAGTTGGATAATGACCATTTTTAGACGATATATTGATGAGTACGCTAAAGGTACATCATCATTCCTATTAAGGGAGTGGACAACGCCTATTTATATCCCTTAAATACTCTCAAGAGACCTAAAGATCTCCATTATCATTAATGATGATAGTAAGTATATCATCTAATTTATTTTCGAGGATGTTATGAGGGTCAATATACACGTGAAGTGGAAATGATTTCATAATCTTTTTACCCATTTATATGGGATAAATAAAATGCACCCATCTGAATAAACATTGTTTTCTTTAGATATATAGGATTTGATTAAACAAACATCATTCATGGGCACATATTTATCGTTCCTATGTTAAGATTTGGACGATTTTGGACACTTCAAGTGTTCCAATTTTTCCTCTTTTTGAATTTATTTTGGGACAAAGCTTCAGGCTTTATTTATTTTGAGAGTAATAGACATCCTCTTTTTAGAGTATTCAGGCTTAAAAAGTCCTGAATTTAAAAAAACAGAAATCACAGAAAAGATTTTCTAAATGACTAATACTGTAAAATACTTTTTAAAAGTATATATAAACACTTAAACTCACTAAGAAATATGTTATGGCAACATATTAAAAATTGTGTTTATAAAATTTATTTGTCCTCTAGGAGTGGCTAATTATATAATAAGTAGGTCGACTTTTGTCGGTTTAGACTAGCAATGTTTATATATTTCAATGGCATAAACTAATTACTTTTCATATTGCAAAAGCATTATGAGTACTTATCAGAGCTTCTGGTTCTAATCTTAGTTTGCCATTTCCTACTCCATATCGAGTAACTTATTTTTTTATTTCAGGCCATGTTTGATCCTGAACTTTCCCTGATTTCAATTTTCCTTACTTATAAAGGACAATGAAAATTAGTCTTACTAAGAAGACATAGGCATGGGTTTGAGCAAATTATTTTATACTTTCACTTTTCTAATTAATTAGAGACTTTTAAAAGTCTATTTGAATGCTCAAGTATGGCTTCAGGCCATTTTCTTGAGTCGTTCAAATTTTATGTGGATAGTTTATCATGCTCAAAGGGGACAAATACGTGGACGCATAATATATTTCTCACTTATTTATTAAGCCACGACTTTAGGCGTATGCTTATATTCAAGCCTAGGTTAAAAATCTTTCCTTGTAATAATAAAGGAGAGTACTCTTTTAAAGAGTTTAGCGGTATTATGGAAAACTTCTGGTGTCCATATTGGATTATATAGATCATAGATCGTATAGATCAATTTACCGCGAAGTGTGCATCTTTTATAAAGATAGCAGTTATAATTTTCGCATAATCCATCATATTTGTTTCGTTTTGACATTTAATATGATTTGAACTTCAGGTTCAATTTTCAACAAAGATATGCTATTTAAACTTGTTGAAATATTATTTAATCTGTTTGTGCCATAATATTTAATCTTAGTATGAGTATTAACATGAAAAACAGTTTTATAAGAAAATAGACTAAGTTTTAACATGCAAACAAAATATTAAAACAATTGTGCAATAATCTAGTTGTGCATAAGATGTCTTGGATTTTTATGACGCATACCCAAAAATTTCATGGGAATTTAACTCCAAAAAGAAAAATTTTATGGGTGCGTGGTGGCGGCGGAGGCTTCTGGCCATCCGCGGTATACGCCGTGTCAGTTAGATTATGTTCAGAAAAATTTAAACTGAACAACATGTCATTTATAGTTAACGACAAATAACATTTGATCTCCCAAAATATTAATATTTATTGTCACCCCTCTCCCAATTACTTTCCTGATGTTTCAGGAATTTTCCAGAATTTTTCCCATGTTTTTAGGATTTTTTCTGGACTTTTATGAGATTTATTCGGTAATTTCTGAATTTAATATATATTAAAAATATGTATTTTATAAAGATTTCAGAAATTAAAAATATTAGGCCAGCGGGCTTCGGGCCCGTTAAGCATATTTTCTCTTTATTTATGTATATATTTTTACACTTTTGGTGGGCTGCAGGCCAACAGAATAATAGGAAAATAAATTAATTTATGTCCGCGGGCTTCAGGCCTGTTAGGATACTTGTTTATTAATTTCCAAGAAAATCTATGGCTTAAGCCCACTAAACAAGTTAAAATTAATTTAAATTTTAATTATATTTCTGTGTGTGCTTCAGGCCCATCAAGAAAAGGGGGAAACAATTTTAATATTAATACATTTGTATTTATTTGGTGGTCGTCAGGCCCATTAGGGGGTTCTAACATAATATCAATCAACTAATCTAATTTTTTTCTTATTGGGCTGTTGACACAAGAAAAGGCCCATGAGTGTAAAAATCTTGGAATTATTTTTGTTTGGGCTTCAGGCCCAAAACAATTTACTATCAGATTTATTTTATTATTATTATTATTATTATTATTATTTAGTTGGGCTTTTAGCCCAATAGCCCAAAATGGGCTTCCCCTAACTCTAACCCTAATTTTAGGTTAGGGTTTGGGGAGGGGGCAGCCGCCACTGACGCCTAGCCCTCCCCAGCTGACGGCCACGGCGACTGCTGCCGGCCGCACCAGCTGGGCGCGGCAGGCCGCCGCGTCGACAGGCGCGGTTGGCCGTCGCGCCTGCTGGACGCGGCTGGTGGCCACGCCTTCTGGGCGCGGCAGTTTCCACTGCCGCGCCCGGAGGCACGGCGTGCTTTTTTCTGTCGGATTTTTGGCCGGAGTTTACGCCGGATCTGTCGGATCTTTGGCGTGGAGGGGCTATCGGCTTCAGGTCGTTCATGGGTTCAGATTTTGATTTTTAAATTATGGGACATCATGAACAAAATTCTGCACAAAATGATCTAATAAAATCTACCAAATAACAGATAGATTGTCTAAAAAATTAATTTTTAATCAGTTTAGCATATAAACAATTAAGTTTTTGATCTAATAAGTTAGATCCATGCATAAACAATCATTTATTTTATTCTAAATCACATAAAAATTTGAACATTTAATATGTTATCAGATCTAGAAAAACGTTTAGGCTTACCCACTAAATCTGTCCGCCAGAACTAGCAAAGTTTGATGAGGGAGGCCTGAAAAGAAACTCTGCATCATCTCGCGAAGCCTTGTTGACGTGCATTTATATTTTATATATTCATGCACGTCTTCTTCGTGATTTTCCGTTGTTTTCCGTTGTTTTACGTCTGTTCTTTTATGTTTTTGTATCTTTTCACTTTCTTCGTGTTTCTATGTAAATGCAGGAGATTTCCAGCGTTGGGGACGTATAAAGAAGATATCATGAGTCCCCAGAGCAACGGGAGGAGTCACGCGCGATCCAGAGGGCCAAACGACGAAGAAATCCATATTTCAGCGCTCAACAGATCGGGTGGACAGAGCCACCCGATCGGTTGATGCACGCGTATCCGATTCGGACAGGAGCTGAAGAGAAGAGCAGCTCACTCGATCGGTTCAGTGATCGGGTGAGATCGACAGAGCTGTCCGTCTATTTGAAGCTGAATTCCAACCGATCGGGTGACATCTCACCCGATCGGTTCATCTGAAGCTGAAAATCAACAAACGACGACCCGGTCACGCCACTCGCTCACCTCAGCGCCCGATTGAAGCTTCTAAAGCCCGATGGCCAATGCGACAAGCAGCTCACCCGATCGGTTGATGTTTCAATCGATCGGGTGGCCTTTTCTTCCCCTTTCGCGTGCTGCTGATGCATTCATTGAAGATCTGCTATCATTTTAGAGGGATTTTGGGTGATCTCTTATTTTTCAAACGTTGGCATCGTCGTTAGCTTTCCAACGATAGGTCGCATGCCCAAATCCGATTTTTCTACAATTTTCTCGAATTTTCTGAGCGCAGCTGTGTGCTGAAATGGGCTGCTGTCTGGATTTTCAGATCAACCGATCGGTTGGTGTCCGGGTGGCCGTCCGGGTGAGCCATTTTCAGCAGCTGAAGTTTCTGTTTCATTCCACCCGATCGGGTGAACTTCCACCCGATCGGGTGGGCCTGTTTTGACAGTTTTAATGGGTTTTCGGGACCCGAACCGTTGGGGTTTGTGAGGGGTTATTTATATGAGTTTGGGGCACGACTTGGGGAGGGATCTCTCCCATTTTTCAGTAGCTTTTCCTCCCCTTTCTTGGGAGTTTTAGGTTAGGTTAGATTAGGTTTTATCTTCCAATAAATCTTGTAAAGGATTGATCCGAACGCGAGATAAGTATTTCTTTCTCTTGTTTTCCATTGTTTTGTATTGTATTTACTTTGCTTGATGGTGAACATTTGTAAGTCTTTTCAGTGGCTTGTTTTTATGTTCTTCACCATTGAGTAGTGTTTGATGAACCCTAATACGGGTTAGGGTAGGATTGATGCTTGGAAATTTACATTTGACTTGATTGCATGGCATGTGTTCGATGGAATGTGTCAATGGAGATTTCTAGCAATCTGAGTCCAATTCGTACGACAACACACTAGATGTGTTGGGGATTGGGGTCCGGTGTCTTGTCCAGTCAAGATCCGCTTCGATGTATTGCTAGAAATCACATTCGACCTATTTAGCCATTAGGGTTACGCGGGGACGTTTCATTGTCATTGGCAAAGAAAGACCGCCTCTAACCGTCGGGCCAAGGGGGAATAAACTTGGCAGTTGACTCCCTAACCACAGCTCACACCCCTTGCATAGATATCGAGTCCTCGCGCATGGGAACTGCTTGGACGAAGTGTTGGGAGTTATCATTGTGGCCTTAATGCTCCCGGTTGCGGAAGGTGTTAATGGACATGGGAATGCCCACCGTCCGAAACCGGGTAGACCTAGCGTACTGGGCATCAACCGGAATATCGGGCCCATGGACGCTAGGTACCACCTTTAGGGTAAATGTCTCACCTTGGGTCAAGTCAAATGCCAAGTGTCATGAGAGCTCTAGCCCGTGTTAGCGGGGATTCATTTCGTGTTTTTTTTATTTCTTTCTTTTATTTCTACACTTCCACCCATATTATCCGCGTAGCTAGCACATAACCTAGGCGAGGCTAGTAGCCATTCAAGCCATCCACCTACCTAAGTTCGATAAACCCGCACCCTACACTAACCGTGCACTTGCGGTAAAACGACACCGCGCACAAACCGTAAACAGGGCGCCAGTCAAGTTTTTGGTGCCGTTGCTGGGGAGGCGTTCGGTTTGATATTAGCTTAGCTTGGGTTCGTAAGACTACGCATAAAAAACAAATACAATAACCGAGAAATTTTTTCCCCCACCATTATATTATCTTTTTGTTATTCTCATGTACTCTTGACGCTCTTCTCTAGTTTTATTATTTTTGTTGTCCAAGTATCTTTGGTATAACCATGTGGAGATCAAATTTCGATGCTCAGATGGGAGGGTACGATCATTATTCATTTGTGGTTTGTGAGACTTGTGGGATGGCAGGGCACGTGTATTATGATTGACCATTAATGCTTGAGAGCCTCCCCCTACACCAAGGCCAAACATTCTCCCACAACCTTAGCCCAAACACCTCCCATCCATTTCCTCAACCTTATATCCCTCCACCAATGCATGAAGAATCAAGCCTCATGTCTCTCCTTGAAAGAGCCATGTTTAATCAAGGCCAAATATTACAAAACTTGATGGCACCAATCACCAAAGCCTACACCAAGGAGAGGGGATGAAGGAGAGGATATACCCACTTTCATGGTTAAGACCACCATGCCATCGGCCACCATAGACACATCTCATGCCGATACCCCCTTTTTCCAACACTACCACTTGGATGACGAAGATTTTTTTGATGATGATAGTGAGGATGGGGAGATTTCTCTAGGATCTATGGGAGAGACCTCTCATTTTGATTTGGATACCCCCACATGAGTCCTATGAGAGCACCGAGGAGTTTACAGAGCTTATGCATACCGGCGAGGATGATGTGCGTGAGGACGAGGACACCACGACCACATACGAGGGGTCCGCTCCACATCCACCTCCACAGCCATCTCTGTCACAGCTTCCTCCTTGGTCTGTGGTCAACCACGAAGATGTCATTCAGGACATCGGGCAGATGGTGGAGCATGAACATATCATCGAGAAGGATTTGCATGAAGGCTTAGATACGATGGTCCATTTCATGGAGCCCGAGTCACATCTACCTCTACCGTTGCTCCCCATTTCTTCTGCGGCTGAGCACCTACTTGAGCATATTGCCACTATTCAGGGAGATTTTCATACTCACTCTCACTCCACTTTTGAGTCTCGCTTTTCACGTCCTATTTCTTTAGACTTATATGTTTTTGACACACCATATCTCTCGCAGGACACATGATCTATTTCCCTCGAGGTATGCTGTGTTGCGTCACTACCTGGAAAGCCACTTCTCATGGAGAGCGAGAATTCAGTCGTCACTAGCACAGAGGATAGCGACCCATTCTCAGGGAGCATTCGTCACCCGTTTATTATTTTTCCATCTTATGTTGACGATTATCTCTGAGATACATTTATTTTAGGAAATAATTTCTTGCCATGGACTAATGCATCTCGTCCTTTGCAGGTCACAGGTGGACACCTACGAGGGATGCTTGGAGGTGCATTGCTTGGGTCCATTAGCACACGTGGCACAGCGCTTCTGGCAGAGCCACAGAAAGAGCAGTTAGAGCAGCTGCCTACCCCACTCCAGATCTTGGATCCTCCTATGCTCAGGTGTATCCTAATCCAGTAGTGTAAAGATTTACCGCTTTCTAGTTTAGATTAGAATAATTTCGTCTCCTCCCATTAGCGATGGTAGCGTATCTAGGATTTGCTTTTGCATCATAATAACACATCATGTCGTGCCCTTTTATCACTTCTACCGCCCACAACCCACATCCTCTACCGAGGAGGACGAGGACTCGTCCTCTCCTGCATTTTGATTCCTTTCTTTTTCTTTTCCGATCCTCCCCCTAGCCCATTATTTCTGCATCATCATGACCACATCATTTTGCTAGCATTATCATGTTCATCTTGGGGGAAATCAAACTTTGTGTGCATGTTGTCGTGAGTCTTTGTCGTGTGTTTGTGTCTGTGTATTCTTTATATCTTTTATTGTGTGTTTTCCTTTTTCTTTATTTTCCAGATTCGTTCGTGTGTTTTTCGTGTCTTTCATTTTTTTGTGTCGGTGCATATTCCCCCCATTTTCATTGCCATCATGTATTCACTATTATTGCATTGAGGGCCATGCAAGTTTCAGCTTGGGGGAGTCGCACTTCGTGTGTCATTTGTGTCATTTTTCTTCGTTTTTGAGTCGGTTTCTTTGTGGTTTTCTTTTTCTTCTCTTCTTTTGTCCTCTCTCTCCTAGATATGACCCCATATGATGAATTACCACACAACTACACACACGCCTAGCATGGCTTCGATAATCACATTCACTAACCCTAGGAAGGCGAGTCCTACTGCATATCATGCTTCGTGGGTCCACTTGGTTTTATGTGAGTCATGAGTCGTGGCTTGCTGGTGGTGTACTTCTATTTTGTGATGTTGATTTATATACATGTCCTTGGTTGACCCCTAGATTATCATGTTTCGATTTGAATATGCGGTATTTGCTTCTCATGTCTGCCTCTATATGCATGCTATATTTATATCGTATATTTCATTTTGCATGTGTCGGGATTCCACAATTAGGACTAGGATAACCCATTTAGCCTATGCTCTGATTAGCGAAGAAAATCTCCCTTGTCCAAGTGTTTAGAATCCGATTTCTTTTTTATTTTACTTGGTGCAAATCCCCTCGTCGTGTACCGTTCTCCCACTTAGGAGAGTACACAAGTGTATAGCCCAAAAATCCAAAAATCCAAAAAAGAGAGAAAAGAAAAACCGAAAAAGAAAAGAAAAGAGAAAAGAAAAAAATACAAATACCCAAAACCCAAAAAATTTCCAGTGTAATTATTTTTCCTATCTACCGAGAATAAAAGGAAGACGAGAATTTGTACCGAGTATTCTTCTCCACATCATCTCAACCCCCATCGTTTTCGAAAACACTTGGAGTAGGGACCTTCTAGCTATTATCTAGGCTGTAGTGCAGTGATTTCCTTGTCCCTAGCTGTGGATTCCCCGATGCATGATACGTTTCCATTCTTACACTCTTCTCATGCATGCTTGAGCTTTTATTCGCCGCAATTTCAAATTGAATCGATATTTGGGTCAACTCTTTGAGTATGTGTATCTGGAACTATATTGCACGATGTGGACGGTGACACCGTATGCTAGCACACGACCACACTCACTCGCGCTTCACCGCATGGACCCTACACTTGTTTGGACTCGTATTCCTCGGTTTAGTGTCATATTTTGTCGCACGCTTGCTTACGTGTGGTGTGTTTGGTTTAGTGGCTCTGACAGGCGATCTAGGATTTTATTTTCTCTTTCTGTCTCGCCCTCTCTATTTTTCCCTCCGAGCTCCTACTCTCACTCGTCTTCCTCGAGGACGAGGAAGGGTTCAGCTTGAGGGATTTTGACGTGTGTTTATATTTTATATATTCACGCACGTCTTCTTCATGATTTTCCGTTGTTTTCCGTTGTTTTATGTCTGTTCTTTTAGGTTTTTGTATCTTTTCACTTTCTACATGTTTCTGTGTAAATACAGGAAATTTCCAGCGTTGGGGACGTATAAAGAAGATATCATGAGTCCACAGAGCAACGAGAGGAGTAACGCGCGATCCAGAGGGCCAAACGACGAAGAAATCCATATTTTAGCCCTCAACCAAAAGGGTGGACAGAGCCACCCGATCGGTTGATGCACGCGTATCTGATCCAGACAGGAGCTGAAGAGAAGAGCAGCTCACCCGATCGGTTCAATGATCGGGTGAGATCGACAGAGCGCTCTGTCTATTTGAAGCTGAATTCCAACCGATCGGGTGACATCTCACTCGATCGGTTCATCTGAATCTGAAAATCAACAAACGACGACCCGATCACGTCACCCGCTCACCTCAGCACCCAGTTGAAGCTTCTGAAGCCCGATGGCCAATGCGACAAGCAGCTCACCCGATCGGTTGATGTTTCAACCGATCGGGTGGCCTTTTCTTCCC